>CM040246.1:142854945-142937698 GCA_022545495.1 Chrysanthemum lavandulifolium | reverse complement strand
AACAGACTTAAACAACCAGACGAAATGCAATTAAGATCGAGGAATATAGGAATTCTCGGTCGTTAAGTCCCACGGAGGATGAATTGGTGTTAAAACACTTAATCAGATAGTAGAATGATCACTAAGGATAAGAATCAAGAGGTTTTCATGGAAAATTATACCTAAAGAGAAAATCTACAAATTAAAGCGACTTAAATGCAAATTAAAAGATTAAAAGATAAAATCTATTAAATAAACGCTATCACTATTTTTAAAGGCGATGAACGCTTAAAACCTACAACTTAAAACTTACGCTTAAAATAAAATTACGCCTCACGCACAAAATAAAAAGTGAGTTTTAAAGAAATAAAAGGCCTAAAAGATAAAATTATACTTTTGGAATCCTAATAATAAAAGAAAATTATTAGAAAATAAAATTATTTTTACAACTATTTATTTAATTATTATTAATTAAAAACTATTTATTAAGTATTTAAAATGCACTAAAATACAAGAAAATACAAAATTAACCTAGAAAATGAAATTGTAACTTAGAAAATCTAAAATATGATAAAACTTATTTTAAAACTAAAAATATATTTTTAAGACTTATTATGTATTTATTATTAATTTAAAACTATTTAAAACTAATTAAAATGCTAAAAATACTTTTTAAACTAAGAAAATTATGGAAAAATACTTTTAGGCTATTTATATTTATCTAAACCTAAGAAAATTGAAAAATCATTTTTGGACTTTTATAATTTATTTGTATTAAAAGCTATTTAAAATACCTAAAACTGCTTTTAATTACTAAAAATAGCAAACAGCTTATAAAAATTATGAAAATTTCAGGAAAATCTATTTTAATATCCTGAATCTATGAAAATAGAAAACATAGGCTTATTTGGTGAAATTAGCAATCATAGCTAGGATCGCTAATAATAAAGACTTGAAAAGCTAATTGATAACCAAAAGCTACCAAACCTACACGTAAGCTATATTGTTAAAATAACTCTATTTCAATCAAAACAACAAGCTTGAACTTCAGACACAAGTTTAACACGATTTGAGGTTTGAACTTTTGATCAAACAGAATTGGTATACTACTTTAAGCTATCAGACAAGACACAAATTAAGCTAAAAGTGAAAAGAAATGATTGAACTTGGAAAAGACCTGGTTGACTACCTATAAACCAAATATGATGACCAAATAAGCTAACATGAGCTTTTGAGAAGCTTTTCCAAAATCGAAAACCCATCGAGTAAAACCCGCTAATACTGAGTAAAATGGGATGTAATGATGTTTATGCACCGTAAATAAGCTCCAATTTGAGATTTTTAACTTGGAACCTAAAAGGACCAGCTTGGCTATCCAAAGAAACAAAATCATCGATATTGGCCAACTAATAAGCTTTTTGAAGCTTATGATTCGGGTATCAAACCGATGCATGTGATGATATCGACTTTTTAATGACACACTTAGTTTGACTTTTATGAACTTTAAAATGATCTAAAACACCGATATTGATGTATTAGGGTGTAATAAAGTTATACTAAGCTATGTTAACTACTCTTGAGCTAATATGATGATTCTTGCAAATCAAAATCCCAACAAAGGATCGATTCAAGACCAAAAAGAAAGATTTTGACTTTAAGCTAATAAGGACTTGGTCTTATTGTTTGTTCGAGTTCTTTAGACCATATGAGATATGAAACAAGCAAAAGCAAGGATCGCACAACCTCGCATGATAAACACACAAATCCAAACAACCCTTTTATGTAATCGATTTGGTGTTTTACAAAGAGTTTCACCGATTCGTATCATGAACATGATTTCAAACCTTATATAATCATTTTATAAGACCGATGAAACATAAAACACTAGCCATAACAACATTAAACTAAGAATTACTAAATAAGCTAAATTAATCATAAAATAAGCTTTAAAGTAACTACCAATTTAGAAGAACAAGCCACCGATTTTAATTATTAAATATGCTTAACCACACTTAATCAATGTAAACACAAAGATTTGTTTATAATCGACTTTTAAAGTTAAAAGCCAAATGGATAAAATTGCTTACAAATGGATTGAGGTCACAAACTGAGAATTAAGACCAAATAACCAATCCTATAGCTTACCAATAAGCACTATACCCAAGGCAATCCAAAAGCTACCTTGCTCCACCTTCTTGAACACACTCACCACGGATTTTTATTTTAAGCTATTTATTTGTTATTTTGTGAATTTCGACTTCGCTAACAAAATGCTTTTTATAGTATCTAAAAGCTTGTATAAGCTTTATATGGAGCTTATGTGTGATTCTCATTCAAACTAACATCTTCTAACAACATTTCATTATATTGAGATTTTGGTTTAATTCGTAAAATCGTGATAATACGAGATAAGAACTCAAACCGAAATTGATGATATCAAAAGTTTTAGGTTACACAGAAACATGAAATACAAGATTTAAAGCTTTAAAATGCATCGATATTAAAGTTTAAGCTAAAACGATAATGAAAATTAAAATTATACTAGATATCTAATTACATTGGTTCCCTTCTATTTATTGACTTCAAATATCTTCCTTGTCGACCTCGAAGATATCCCACCAAATCCTCGACCCTTGAAATTAGCCGATAATCATATTTGCCAAATGTCACTTTGGCGCCAAAAATGTCTTGGAAGGTGTTTTTCAATTAATGGCTTTTGGATTGTGGAGCGGAAGGAGAAAGGTAATCAAGTGGTGTAACAAATTGAGTTGTTGAAAATGAGAGAAACCACCACCGGTTTTGGCTAAACCAAAGGGAGAGATGAGGCTACAAAGTGTTCGCGGTTTATTTTGATTTAAAATTTGGGCCTGCATCGCTTTTTGGGCTTGGGTGGGCTAGTTATTAATATAGGGTCCGCTTGGTATGTAAACCAACAACAAGGACTAATCATGCAATTTAGCCAAAGTTGAAGGGCTGGTTTTGACAAGTTTCAAGCATATCATAAGTATCAAACCTGCCAAGTAAAATTAGTTCAAGGACCATTGTTGAAAATTTCTATTTTACAAATCCAGGACTAAAACTGCCAAGTTTAAAACTCGAGGACCAATATTGTAAATTCTCAAAAGTTTATCATAAGGACCATTTTGTCATTTATTAATAGAACAAGGTTAAAACTTGATAATTTTCACTTTTAAATTAACCAAGGACTATTTTTGACATTTTCAAAGTTGAGGGACCAAAGTTGTAAATTTGTGATTTTAAACTTTAAAGGGTTTATTTTGACAACTTTTGAATCTCAAGGACCTAAAATGATATTTTACAAGTTTTTGAATTACTGTGGACCGATTTTGACAACTTTTCAAACTTGGGGACTAAACCGCCAATTATGCAAACTTAATACGCTTTTCACCGTGATTTTGATGTTTTTGCATTTAAAACATATAAAACACTGCTTTGTGATATTTTATCATTTTGAAGCATTTCGAAAGTGTTTTCGATGTTTTGGCATTTTAACAAGATAAAACGACGAGATTTAGACACTCATCGCTTTTAAAATGTACCTTTTGAGGATCGCTAAGCCCTTATTTGATAACTTTTGTATCTCATATTACTTAATATCGCTCCTTTTCACTTTTAGGTCTCTTGAAGACAAATTGTCGGAATGGCACTTATTTGGACGAAATGGGCGGATATACGAAGAAAATGGCCAAAGTCAAGAATCGAGACACTTAAGTCATTAAACACAGGGGGACGGCCAGTGTTATCCGCGATGCCGTCGGAGCACATGTTGTGACGACACAAGAGCTAAATTGCTTATTTTCGTGATGGTGTCAGCTTTAAAAGAATAGGTCGTCGAACTCGATGGCCTAGATTTGATCGCAGACGGCCGAGGTCAAGGGACGGCGCCACAAGCATAAGGTGACGCCGTCAGAAGACTAACGTGGCCAAGACGAAACTCTAGTAACGGCGACTGACGGCCACAAATTAAAAGGTGACGCCGTCGTGAATGTAATCTTATATATAGAATCCGAATTTTTAGTTTTCAGTGTAGTCTTTTGGAGTAAAACCTAAACCGAACCAAGGTCGTTTTGTACAAGATTTTAGGGTTCCAAACCCTATCTTATATCAAGATACGTGTTTTACTTCATTAATTTAATTATGTCTTCAATTACTTGTGTGTATGCTTGCATGTTCTCCATGTCCCATTAATTTGTGTGTTTGCTAGTGGAATATGAAACTTAACTATCAATATTGATCGTTGTCTCTTATCTTAATTGTTAATGATCTAGTAATGCGATAGGTCATTCGTTGTGTAGTTAATGCTTGATTAATCTTGTGAACCTTAGACCATAACACATAGAGTAGTTGTAGGCTAAACCATCCAAAGAGTACCTTAGAGTTAGAGTTTATAAATCCTAGAGATTTTGTAGATTTAGACCTTTGGTAGTTTCAAAGAGTTGGGATAAATGCACACCCTATAACCTTAGACACACAACGCAATTAAGAATAAGGACATGTACTTGGCCTATTTTACACTAAACCGACTAAAGGACAAAAATGATCTATTTTATACACATATTATCTATAAAACCCACTAACAACTTTTTTTTCACTAAATCATTATATATATGTATAATCTTATACATGTATAAACAATTAATAAGTATTTACTTACCTAACTTATGCATATATACATATGTACATAAACTATTAAATAACATCATTTTTATATTCCAACGACGTCTAATATTTAACTGTGATTACTTTTCGTACATCGTCTTTCGGTTACTTTTCGTACATCGTCTTTCGATTACTGTCGAACCAGGGAAAACTTTTCGTACACTTAGAAAACTATTTAAATTTAAACGATGCCACACAAGAGAGACAGTAACACAAAGACTTTTAAACTTTTAAACTTCTTTAGACTCGCACATCGAGTCTTAAACTGAAATTGTGAACTAAACTTGACATACTAATTTAGGTCGCGTGTCGGTGTCGCACACTTATATTGTTTGACCTTAAGTTCATGGCCCCCTACTTTCTTGTTTTAAACTATTTTGGGGGAGAATACACGCTTGTTTATACTTAAACTCATTACCTGTTCTTACTTGAAAGCATGATTTATTTACTCATTACATATTGGATTACTTTATTATGGACACAAGTGCTTGAATCATATATGTGAGTTTATAACCCCACTTTCTACTTATACTTGCTTTACAAACCTTGGGGGTCAAGAAACATGCAAAACTTATATGGACTAAAATCATTCTTAAAAACTATTACGTTGAGAGCTTAAGCCCTGAATCCCATATATGCTTCATGAACCGACAGTTCCTTCGGGAAGCGCGATTGCTATAGATAGATCTATTGGGGTGACTCCCCCATTCAGTTAGCCATACATGGGTCAATGCGAAACGTATATCATATCGAAATCGAGTGTAACAGGATAAGCACTCGCAATGGGCTCCTTTTAGTATGACTACATTTTGCATACACCATTATCGTAGCTTTAGTTGCATGAACTTAGTGATAGCGTAATAGTCACTCTCTTTTATATGACATTATATTCGTTGTAATGTGCATTGATAACGCCACACGCCGCTCGGGGTCAAAGGAACTTCCTTTCTTCGAGCAAGTTTTATAACACCCAGGCAAAGGAACCTAATCGTTGTAGTGTAGTAATTAGGTAAGCCACGGGTATTGATATCGTTTCAGTGGGAATAGGAATGCTAGTAGGAGTTACTACGCTAAGGTTAAGGTTGAGAAAGATTATTTTTATCTTTTATATTTTATGAAATGGAAAGGTACGAATCTCTGTATTGATTCGGGGATTGGTAATTCTACCGATTACTCTACTATTATCTAATTATCTAAACTAAGGTGTGGGAGTCTATGTCTAATTAATGTGTGCTCGTATGATAGTTTAAAGATGTGTTTACTTAGTTTGTATTACTCCTTAATTATCTCCTATCGATGGTCGAGTGTCACGCCTTATTCCTAGTCAGCGTTGTGTTTCTAAAGTTGTGGTATGCGCTTTCTCCCTAACTCTTTGAACTTACCAAAGTGGTCTTGTCTACAAACCACTTAGAGATTATGACTCCTACTCTAAGGCGCCTTCGATGGTTTAGCCTACAATCACCGTGTAATCATACTCTAAGGTTCACAAAGATGAATCAAGCATTAATACACAACGAATGACCTATCGCATTACTAGATCATTAGTCAACTAAGATAAGAAACAACCAATCAATATTCAATAATTAAGTTTCATACTTCCTAAGCAAACACACAAATAAATTAGCCGGACATGGAGAACATGCAAGCATACACACAAATAATCAAAGACATAATTGAATTAATGAAGCAAAGACTTATCTTGGTGTAAGATAGGTTAAAACCCTAAAATACCGTATAAGACACCTTAGGTTCGGTTTTAGGTTTTACCTAAAGACTCTCCACACAAAGACCGAAAAATTCGGATTCTATATATAAGATTACAATTGCGACGGCCACCTTATGTTTAGTGACGCCGCCGTGTCGCCGCCATTGTGGTTTCGCTCTTGGCCACGTTAATCTTGCGACGGCGCCACCTTATGTCCGTGACGCCGCTCTTCGCCTCGACGCCGTCTGATCGCATCTAGCCGCTCGAGTAGCGACGGCCTACTCTTTCACAACCAGACGCCGCCTCTGAAAACACGAGTTTTGAGTTCGACCCGTCACACATAACTCTCCGATGGCGCGAATTGCTCCCGACGCCGCCGCTTCTACATTGATCGCGAGTGTCTCGATTTCGACTTTGGCCATTTTCTTCATATATTCGCGCCTTTTGTCCAAATAAGTGCCATTCCAAGATTTTGCCTTCACGAGACCTAAAAGTGAAAAGGAACGCAATAACGGATACAAAAGTGATCAAAAAGGACTTAAATGACCCTCAAAATGGTACTTTTAAAACCTTATCATGCATATACTTTGCTTATGGTCCAACTTTATTCTTAATACTTATGATCTATCTTCCTGATACTTTTCATGACGCTATGAGTAAAGCAGTGGTCACTAATTCTAAACTTGACTTTATATGTGTTCTATAATCACTCTGGAAAACCTTATGGTCCACATTACTAACTTACTTAAAGGTAAACTTTGTTTTCATGACATTGTGAGTGACACAATGGTCACAAAGCTTTCTTTGAACTCACATTCTTTTACTCTACATTGTTATTTAAATAAACCTATGAACTCACCAATCTCGTGTTGACGCTTTTAGCATGTATTTCTCAGGTTTTAAAGGCATTAGCTTACCTTTGGAGGCTTCAGAGTTCAGGCATAACATGGTCATAGATTACTCTGATATATCTGGGACCGCTAAAATTCTTTTAAGGGCATGTATTTTCGCACTATTTTTTAAATATGTAAACTTAATACTTTTGATTATGAAATTTCTCAAGGTAAATATGTTGTTCTATACTTTTTGTTTTGATTCCAATTTAGTAGCACCTAGAGACCTGAATGCTTCTGCTATTCTAGATTTAGGGGTGTTACAGATTGGTATCAGAGCCTTGGTTATAGAGAACTGGTTTTTTTAAACATAGACTATAACTACTTTTACGAAAACATAACCCTATGCTAGACACGTGTTTGCTTGCCAAGTTGATGCCTCACTTGTGATTTTATTTGCTAATATATTTTATGAGATGTTGATAACATCAAATTATCCTGATTTTTAAGTGTCAATTTTCCCGATTATGCTCATATTTATATTGTTTATATGGATATATGCTCTTATTTCTTTATAATTCATTTTCAAGTTATATATGAGCATAGGAGTTGAAGAGACGCGGTATTGGAGATGCACTTTGATGATTTTTACCTTAGTATGCTCACATGAAAGAAGCTACGACATAACTCACACTCTCATTTACGCCGTAGCTATGAATTCAAATATGAAGACCAAGTCAACACTAATTACGGCGTAACTATCAACTCAAGTTACGCCATAACCATCTAGGTCAAGATGAAGTTCGCACCTCCAAGAGTTACGTCGCAACCCACAACTCTAGTTACGGCGTAATCATGCTTAAGAATGTTCAGATAAGATCTAATTAGATTACGGCGTAGCCACATTGAAGATTACGACGGAGCTGAAGAGGTTACGACGTAACCATCTATGAGATTACGCCGTAACCATCTATGAGATTACGCCGTAACCACAACTACGAACATGTATAAAGGAGGATATATTAGTTATGGCGTAACCAATTCATAAGGTTACGCCGTAGCTAGATCGGGCCTATAAATACAAGCCCTAGTTTATGCATTTTAGATCATTCACACAACACCAAAAGTCAGAGAACGTGAAGGGGTTCCACAAGGCCGATCTTACACAACATACATAGCCATTTCCAAGGGAGAAGTCACAACATTTGATCGATAAGCTTTAGCATTTCTTATTTCATTTACATTTCGATCAATGTCTTCATTTACTATGTCAAACATTGAATTGAGTGTTCATTTTAATATGATCGGCTAAGCACCTTTGGTGCTAGCTTAGTTATGATTCCTTAATTGTTTTGTTTATGTTTTCGCACTTCTATTATTGCTTCTAGTGTATGCATGCATAATTCGTTGGTAGCCACCCTTGCTTTGGTAGTTTTAAGCCCGGTTGTACTTGCTTGTTTAGGATAATTTACCAAAGGACCCTAGGGAAGTAGGTTGCGAGATTTGATAAGAATTTACCAAAGGACTATCAATCCCTCTCGTGCGAATTGACCAAAGGAATACCTTCCAAAGGGAGGAACTTAAGAAGTTAGGGATGTGTGTCTAAGATCTTAGCGGCCGAACATACATTGTTATGACTCTTACATGTGGGGCACTTAATGACTTACCATAGATTACCGGGTACCTCATCAATCCGAAGGGTAATACCTTTGATATCGGGTAGAGATTTATGTGTAATAGGCTAGATGAATTAACCAAAGGAGTCGCATAATTTAAACCCACTTGAAGCGATAGGAAGTATTAATAAGAAAACATAGACATAAAATGATAGGATGAATAATTAGGCTAGAACACTTTCTCCTCACGCTTAAAACTTCATTTCATTTCTTGTTTATTAGTTTAATTAATCTTTCAAACTATTATTCTCTTTTAGAATCATGACACTAGACTTAAATAGGATTCAAAACTACATAGCTCTTGGGAACGACCTCAGCTTTACCACATTCTATACTACGCACGATCGGGTTCATCTCGTTAGTGCAATAAGTAAACCATAGGTAGACAAGACTTTATATATATAAATCCTAGTCAGAAATCCTACATCAGATGTGTGTCTTACTATTGGATGATTTATATCCACTTATTTTCGTTATCTACTATAAGTATCTTCCATATACTTATGCTTACGTATCGTACATGTCACTGCTTTACGTCTTTTCTTTACGTAATCTCATCATTGGGCCTCAAGTTTGAACACTCACCTTAGTCTTTCAAAACGACTTTTAAAGTATGGGACATATTACTAGCGTAACTGAGCTGGGTATTTTAAAATTCATTGAACCTCGGGTGAATATAGACTGATCACCTATATTCAACCAGGGATATTGGGACATAGCTTGATCACCTATGTCCGACTCAGAGGTAAATTTTGTGATATTTGGAGTGGTTATAATAGAGTTATGCCCGATTGATTTTCTACTTGGTTTCTAAGACTTGTAAAAATTTTGTGTGCGTGCACGAGTATTGAATATCATAAAAGTTTACCTCTACACACAACACATTGGCATAACAATACTTTTTCATCGCAATAGTTTTTCCCTTGTATGGGATACTTTTTATCACAGTCTGGTCATGTTACAGTCACTTCTACCTCAAACCTTACACTCAATCGATGTTGTACCTTCGGCGTTAAGTACTAAGTACAGTACTAAGTCAGCCAACTGATTGCTAGTAGCAATTAACACCCTTCTTCAGAGTCGTACTCTGAACTTGCTAAACTCCCCATTAAGCATAGATTTTATGCCCAACAGAAACCTTAAGACCTTAAGGAGTAACCTGAACCACTATCTTTGGGACAAATACCTAACCCTTCACTCATTCCTCGAGAATACCAGTTATCTTTGCTACCCTCTTATAAGATAATAAACTGTGTTGCTATTAACATACAAGTTGTTTTCGATTATCCTACAGACCATTTTGCGGTCACTCTACAAAATGTTTTACTGCTATTTCATGAAATCAAAACTTCGACCTTACTACTATTTTATAAACAATGAATTGTTTTCCTACAGTCCTATAAACTATTTTATAAATCACTTTACAAACTATTTTATTATTATGTAATAAACTAATTCGCTACCTTACTACTATTTCATAAAAAAAACAGTTTCACTAGCATTTTGTAAACTATGTTACAATTATCCTACAAGTTTTACTACTTACGAACTATTTTACCCTCATGTGGGTTGCTTTAGCTACTGTTTGATTAAAACAATAACATTGCGCTACTAATCCCTTTATAAATCATTTCGCCGTTACTTTACAAATTATTTTGCTGCCACCCTATGAACTGTTTTGCTATTAAATCACCAACTAAACTACAACATTGCTACTATTTTGTAAATAATAAATTGTTTTTCTATTACTCTAAAAGTCGCTTTTACAAACCATTTTATAAACTATTCTACAATTACATGGTGAATTATTTACTCCCTTGAAAAGTATCTTATGCTACTATCTCATAAACAGAACAACCAATATTTCCTTTGTAAATAAACCAAACCTGAGGAGTAAATCCCACACCTTTGTCTGAAACTATAGATAATAATCTACCAAATCTTGATACTGGTTCATCACTGTACATGATTACCCCATTCGATCCATACAATGAGATTCCCTTATTGGTAGCAAATGCGTTGAACTAGGTTATCAATATACCATCAACCTTATGATATTTTTCCTTTGGGAGTTCTAGACAACTCGCACTCCAAAATACATTTTTTATTTGACCCCACTCCTACACCGGATGTCAAGAGATCTATATATTTCTTGAATTAATATCCGATGATTTATTTCTTCGCACCACTAGTGCAACAATTTAAGTCGTGATACCTCCTAGTACATCTTAAGCAAGTT
The DNA here is from genome assembly GCA_022545495.1 of Chrysanthemum lavandulifolium. Lineage (NCBI taxonomy): Eukaryota > Viridiplantae > Streptophyta > Magnoliopsida > Asterales > Asteraceae > Chrysanthemum > Chrysanthemum lavandulifolium. Next base: position 142,926,586 of record CM040246.1, on the reverse strand, counting down.
GAATACTTATATCTATGAGTTCTGCCTGATATTAAACATCGAAATTTATTCAGCCTTGACAACTAGACTCTGTCCTTAAACGTTTAAACATATGTACACGAACCCACCCGACTACACCTTCTTATTTGATGTTCTTAATTTTAAGAATCTTTCCTTAAAACTCGTAGTAATATTTTCTGAAATACTCATTTTGATGAGATAAAAATTTTCTGGTCCGGCCTTATCAAACTTTTGTAAGTAAAGAAATGACTAAATGTTAAATTTTGTCGGAATTATTCTATCCACACCATGATTAAAGACCCGTTTTACAAAATTTTAAATATTTTGAAACCGTGTCATTTTACGTAACTGTTAATCCCCAACCAAGAAATGTGTAATACTTGAAAAGCTATTTGGTCAAATTCGTATAGACAATTACTCAAATAAAGATTTCGAACAAAACTTTTCTCCATCCTTATAAGAAGAAAAACACACAACTCCAGAACAAATCTTGGAGACCAGCCATCATACCCTTTTTACCACTTTACATCACAATAGGTTGGAAACTTTATGCCACTAGGGTATAGACCATAAATTGGATTAAGACCACGAATATTTCGAGGTGCCCGCACTAACAAACATATACAACATTAAGACTTGAAACGCCGTCATATTAAATTTGCACCTGAATTTATTATACCTAACCAGATGGTCAAAAAGGGACATACCAATTTTAGACAACCTAAGTACTCTCCCATAAATAAAGGAAAAGCCTTTATACTACCCAGTGAAACTCAAATCTACTACCAGTACCATCACCTCATCTCAGACACCACACTATCGGATAGCACTAATCGAATCATGGATGCGATTCCTTTAAGGAGGCAAGGCTATAACAACCCGTAATTTTTCGTAATATTATTTTAGTAGTACTACTATTTATTTTTATCAGAAAATATCAAATATTTATTTTTTGACATTTATTGTTGATTAAAACTCAAAAACGATAAGTTACCTCATTTTTTCTGAAAAACGACACCGCACGCGAACCAACACTGCATTAGTAATGGTTTAAATTCGATAATTTTTTTTCGGGGTCAATAATTTTGTTTTTATATTATTTTATAAAAACGTTTTCAGAAATGTATTTCTCGCATTTTTACCAAAACGGCGTACCACGTTTTCACTTTAGCTTAACGGGACACGGGGTACACAATACACACTCATAAAAATAAAAGTCATCTTTTCTTTTACTCCTTTGTTTCCACCGCCCCATCCCCATGTATACTTCATATCGCGCTTTCCTACTTTCTCTCTTTCCCAAATGAAATCACATGAGTACTTATGAAGATGCAATTGGAAAGAGATGTTGGCCAAGATTGCTCATTCACAAGTTGGGTATCTCAAAAGCATGGTCAATTTATCTCCTTTCCTCTGTCTTTTAAGGCTGTCGATCACAAGGATGAATCACACACCCACAAATATGATTTACAAAACTTTTACAAGAACAAGATCTTACAAGAGTTTGATATAGCTTTGGTTGTCGTGGTTTTTCTTGGATTCAGCTTTAGTTATATTGTATTTTTATTTTCTGTTTTGGTATTCCTCTTAATCGAATTACTCACACCCCTAGTAAGTGTTTTCTTAACTTCCTCATATTTTGTAATTTACTAACATTAATTTGTTATTAAACTTGTTGATTTGATTATTTTACAAGTTGTGATTTCGTTTTGATTTAAATGTACCAATTGACAATAATTTGTATTTGTAAATGTATGATTAATTTTGTTCTTGTTGAACTTGTGTGGTACTAAGAATTTACAACATCACTAATGAACATAAAATGAACAAAAGAAGACTAGATCTATAAAGATTAGGTGTTGGCTCAACGTTTTGGTGTTGAATTAATTTTTATTTTGGAAAGTTGTGTTGCTTATTTTGTTCAATGGTTTGTGACTTGAATTTGGTTTGTGTGGTTTGGGTTGAACTCATCTGTCTCGGACAACCCAACAGCTTGGGGTAGTTATTTGTTTCTTCTTGTTGCTACTTTACGCTTAAGTTTTAACTTGCAAACTAGAGTAAAAGTCTTGGGTTTGATTTTTTTTTTGGCATGATAAATATGTTTTGAATTGGTTATGTTTTACTCATACTCCAAATACATTTCCAGAAGCTTAAATAGATTAATTGGTTGAGTGGTTTAGACTTATTTTTGGTTGCATTAAGGATGTGTCAAGACCCCCACTGTCCAACAGTGGGGTAGTATTTAGTTGTGCTCAACTTTGTTTCATTGTGCAATGTCCAAGGGATTAACAAATTTAAAAATGTTTTATAGGTTTAGCATATTTTAATAACTAAAAATGGAGTTGGTATGGCTTGTTCTTGTTATGGTCGACCCACTGCTCAAACCAACAGTGGGTAACCATGTCCTTTTTCACTTTCTTTTACACTCAAATTTTCATCTCAAGCCAATTTGTAAATCTAATGAATATGGGTTAAATGTTTTATTTTTGGACTTGGGTTAGAATGATATGGTTTCGGCTTATATTGTGTGTGTCAAGGCTGTTGAGCCGGCCCAACCAACAACACAATCGAAGCCCAACTGTCCGACACAAGGTTGCGTTTGGTTTATGTTTGTGTCAAGAGCGTGTGGTCTTTTGCTCACTGTGTCAAAACACATTAAATGGTGAACTTGGTTTTATAGATGTAACTTATAACTTTTCAAATTCTAAAAACACATTATTGGGGGTGACTCCCGCTCGGTTGCCCATACATGGATCAATGTGAAACGTATATCATATCGGAATCGAGTGTAACGGGATAAGCACTTGCAATGGGCTCATTTTAGTATGACTACATTTTGTATACACCACTTTCGTAGCTTTGGTTGCATGAACTTAGTGATAGCTAATAGTCACTCTCTTTATATATTGCATTATATTCGTTGTAATGTGCATATACTTTACTTATGGCCCAACAGTTAATACAAATAAACCGTAAAAACGTTTATTAATATTTTGCGATCTCTTTGTGTTTTGTTGATAACAAATATAATGTTATCATAAGTAAAATTATAAGAATACATGTTATTTTTGTAAAGCATTTACATATAGTTATTTAATACAAATTATTGTAATAAATCATTTGTTGTAATAGTTTATTAGGATGGGTAAAAATCACAACCCATGGAGCATATCCATAACCCATGGTATTGACCCATACCCATTTGACTAGATGCATTGCATCTATTAGATACATTGTATATAATGAAATAACCATAGACCAACCCATGACCCATGACCCATGACCCATAACCAAAAAACCCATGGGCAAAGAGGAGCGTCCCACGGATCCCTAGCTTTACACTATCTGTTAATACAAATAAGCCATAAAAACTTTTATTTATATTTTACGATCTTCTAATGTTTTGTCGATAACAAACATAAAATCATTTTAACGAAACAAATAAAATACGTAAATAGTTTGAGCCAATAGTTTTCTAACACACTTACGTTTTCACATAAAACACTAAAACAAGTATAAGTGATTTTATGATTTAGTAATACATATGTACAACAACTAGTGTTTACATATTGGGCAAAATATATACATAACTAGTATGTATTATAAAATGGGTAAAAACTACAACCCATGGAATATATCCATAACCCATGGTATTGACCCATACCCATTTGACTAGGTGCATTGCACTCATTAGATATATTGTATCTAATAAAAGACCCATGGATCAACCCATGACCCATGACCCATAACCAAAATACCCATGGGCAAAGAGGAGCATCCCACGGATCCCTAGTTTTACACTAGATGGATCCCTTAAGGGAGGGATCTGTGGGATCCGGGGAACAATAGTATTTTCTCTCTATAAATAGTGAGCCATTTCTTCATTGTTTCTCACCCTTTTCTCATATACTTTCTCCTTGAGTTAAAACTCCCAACCCCGGATCCAAGTGATCTATGCATGTAGTTTTGTTTTGTGTGATTCTCTAGGTTCCTCTTAAAGGCGAGATCACCACCTTGAAGTCAAGCAAGCTCAAGTCCATGAGTTGCCATACTTCCTCATCATCAAGACTACCGGGTTATCTTATTGATGGTTCTTTCTCTAAAGAGTGTAGTGTTGAAGACATTAGTGAAAGATGTCTCAGCCGTTAAGACGAAGACATTAGTGAAGGGTGTCGATCGTCCGTATTGTAGGCATTAGTGAAGGGTGCCTAGAAGTCAAGTCACAAGACATTAGTGAAGGGTGTCTTGAAGATCTAGAAAAGGCATTAGTGAAAGGCGCCTAAGATGTACATTCGATATGGTATGTTTTGATGTACAATATAGATTAGTATTGGATCCAAGGACATTGATATCCTTGTTGATGTTGTAATAAGGAGTTGGTCTCCTTTGAGATTAGGTGTTGTGTAGTGTTGGGTAGTAGTTCCTCCATTGTAATGGAACTCAAGATTTAGCCTAGTACCGGATAAAGGGTAGGCAACGTTGTGATAGGTGTGGTTCACCTTGGTGTGAAAGAACCCGTGGTTAGCCTAGTACCGAAAAAGAGTAGGCGACGTTGTGAAGGTTTCTCCACCATAAGGAGTCGGTGTTGTGTAGTGATTACGAACTCGAGTAGGTGACTCGGGAGTGGAGTAGGCAAGGAAGGTGTTCTTGTAGCCGAACCACTATAAATACTGCGTTGTGGTTTTGTGCTTTACTCTTTATCTTTTTCATTACATATTTATATTTCTATATGTTTGTCTATCAACATCCAACACACATCCAAATATATTGACATAAGTTGATCTAAATAAGTTTAAAACGAGTTTTAATTGGTAAAACTATTCAAACCCCCTTCTAGTTTTCCACAGGATCCCTTAAGGGAGGGATCCGTGGGATCCGTGAAACATTGGCAAGATTTTGCCTAAAAATAGAGAGTCATTTCTTCATTTCTCTTCACCCCTCTTCTTCCTAAATCTCTCATATACTCTTACTCTCTTCTAACAAAAGATCACTTGATCTAGAGAGTTGTTCTTCTTCTTCTATTGTGATTCTCATATAGGTCCTTCTCTAAGGCGAGATCACGAGCTCACTACAAGTCATCCAAGCAAGGGTCCTTGATTGATTTGTTCCTCCACAAGATTTCAGAGCAAAGATCTTGTACTTGATATTTCACATAGTTGTTGTGTAATAGTTGTGTTGGTTTGGTCCTCCGTGTTACGGACTTGGTATTTAGCTTTGTACCGGAAAAAGGTGTAAACAATGTTGTGTAGGCTTCTCCGCCAAGTTGAAGGAGTTTGTTGACATAGTGCTTGAACTCTCGAGTAGTGACTCGGGAGTGGAGTAGGCAAGGAAGGTGTCCTTGTAGTCGAACCACTATAAATCGGTTGTGTCATTTCTTTCCCTTGCTTTACTTTATTTACTTTTGTTACTCTTAGATCTATACTTTATCTTCATCCATATGATTTCACATAACATCGAATCTAAAGTTTTTAAAACTAACTTAAAATTGGCAAAACTATTCAACCCCCCTTCTAGTTTTCCACAATTGGCATTAAGAGCTAAGTTTATAATAGTTTTAAAGTAAACCGTATTTTAAAAACTTTTCGATCAACATGGGTTCTGAAAACTACAAGGAAGGGCAATCTATGCAATGATCACCACTACTTGAAACTAATGGTTTTATATATTGGGAAAATAGATTCGAAACGTATGTGAAGTAAAAAGATATTGATCTTTGGTACATCATTGTTGAAGGCGATTTTGAAGCTACATCAAATAATGATAAAGGAAATTTAGTTAACATACCTCATGATAAACTCACCGATGATATTAAGAAAAGCTTTCCAAAATAGTGAAGCTAAAATGGTTTTATATAATGCTTTACCCAAAAGGAATTCGAAAGAATTTCTATGCTTAAAACCTCTAAAGAAATTTGGAATTCTTTAGTTGTAACTCATCAAGGTAATCAACAAGTTAAAATAATAAAATTGATCTATTTGTTCAACAAAATGAACAATTTTCAATATCGGATGAGGATACTATAGATCATTCTTTGCTAATTTTAATACTATTATTACATCTTTACAAGCACTGATGAATCTTTCTCTAACCGTAATCATGTTAGGAGATATCTAAGGGCACTTCCATCCAAGTGGAGATCTAAGGTGACGGCAATCAAGAATCTAAAGGCTTGTCAATCCTCACCCTTGATGAACTCATAGGCAATTTAAAAGTCTATGAGCTTGTCCTCACTAAAGATTCCAAGCCTCAAAAGTGAAAGAGAACACAAATCTCTTGCCCTTAAAGCCAAGAAGGTCTCAAGAGATGAAGAGAACCTCTTCGGATAGTGATGACGAAGAGTATGCCATAATGTAAGTGGACTTTAAAAAGTTCTTTAGAAGGAAGGAAGATACGCCAAACAACCGTATGACAACAAGAAAGGATTCCGGAAAAGAAAAGAGGACGAAGCCAAGGGATGATCGTGCTTGCTTTAAATGTGGGGACCCAAACCAATTTATTAGTAAGTGTCCCAAATGGGATGATCAAAAGGCATTTGTGAGCGTTCGTGGGGAATGAACGAGGAGGAGGACGAAGAAATTTGTCTCATAGCAAATGACGAGGTATGTCACGAATACTATAGTAGCTCATCATTATATGATGATTCATTACATAATGAATATGACAAACTTTGCAAAATTAGCTTAGAAGTAATTAAAAAACAATTTTTGAAAAATCAAAACCAATGTTTAGATAAGGAAGTCATATAGTTAAAGTCAAAATTGAAACATCTAGAAAAGGGCAAAATACAAGTGGCGAATATGAACTTTATGCTCAACTTCAAACACTAGTTGATCAACTATATTCTAAGATTGCTAGAATGAGTACTAATACTCTAGATATGATACTAGATAGTGTTAAAACGGAAACAACAAAAAGGTTTAGGTATTCAACAACTTGATGCGCCAACTAGTGACAACAAAGAAACACAATTCGTAAAAGCAATAGAAAAACAAAGCCATTGTTGTGGCGGATCCCATGGATCCCACAAAAGGGAACCGCTAGTGTACGCCTGGGATCCATGGGTCTCAAGCAAACAAAGGTAAAACATAGCTTCCTCTTCTAGAACTGATTTTGTTATTGTTAATAAGAAGAAACCAACTCATGATACCATTAGACAACCACCCCAAGATATAATCAAAGTTTTGTAAGAGACAAAGGTCCATCATTTTTAAAACCAAACACATCTAGGAGACCTAATAATGTTTACCCGAGAAGTAACCATCAAATGGGATGGAACCCAAATATGCAAAATGGTTTTCCATTTCAAAACTTTGCACCATGGAATGCATATTCACCTTATCCATACATGTCTAACATGAATGGAATGTTTAACACTAATGGACCCATGAACAAATGGGGACCAAAATTTTGAGTTAATTGTTTTTTTAGGTGTGCTTAAAGGTCGACCTAGATCCGGATGAATGGATCAAGGATAGCGGGTGCACAAGGCACATGACCGGCAATAAAGACTTATTCTCCACATATGAATCCTTTAATGGAGGAAATGTGGTATTTGGAAATAGCAAAAGAAAAATCATCGGTAAAGGTACGATTTCAAACAAATCTCTAACCATTAACGATGTGTGCCACGTAGAAAACCTAAACTTTAATCTCTTAAGTATAGGACAAATATGTGATAAAAAGTGCAACGTACTTTTTAACGAAACTGGTAGTAAGATATTAAAAAATGGCATAACCATAGAAAGAGGAATTAGGAAACATGGAGTCTATGTCATTAAAATTGGTAATGAACCTAAAGACAAACTTTGTCTTACTTCTATGGATGATACTTCGACTCTATGGCATCGAAGATTTGGTCATGCCAATATGCGACTTCTTCAATCGCTATCATCCAAAGATCTAGTAAGAGATCTACCTAAATTAAAATATGAACATCACTTTTGTGATGCTTGTAATGTAGGAAAACAAGTTCATTCTATTCACAAAGCTAAAAACATGGTGTCTACAACTAAGTGTCTAGAATTACTACACATGGATTTATTTGGTCCATCCGCTATCCAAAGTTATGGAGGCAACTACTACACTTTGGTTATAGTGGATGATTACTCTAGGTACACATGGACTAAATTTTTAAAGAACAAAACTGAAACGTTTAATTACTTTGAAATATTAAGCAAGAAAATCCAAAGACAACTAGAAGTCCTATAGTGTCTATTAGAACGGATCATGGTAGGGAATTCGATAATGAAGTGCAATTTGAGCTTTTGTGACGCTAATGGTATTACTCACAACTTCTCGACTCTTCGCACTCCACAATCGAATGGGGTAGTTGAAAGAAAGAATAGAACCCTACAAGAAATGAGTCGCACCATGCTAAATGAGCAATCCATACCTCAAAAGTTTTGGTGCAATACCGTTGATACCTCAACATACATACTTAATCGAGTCTTAATTAGACCAATTTTAGGTAAAACTCCATACGAGTTACTTCGAGGCAAAAAGCCTACGTTAGATCACTTTAGAGTCTTTGGTAGCAAATGTTTTCTACTTAACACTAAAGATTACCTTACAAAATTTGATCCTAAATCAACCGAATGTATCTTTCTAGGTTAATCTCCTAATAGCAAAGCTTACGTCATATTAAATAAAGAAACAATGAAGGTTGAAGAGTCATTAAACGTTAAATTTGATGAAAGTCCAACCAAACCCACTCCACCTCTTGTCGATGACGAGATTGTCGAAAGTGAAGCTATTGTAATAAAGAAAAAGATAAATGAGGAAGAAGAACCTTTAAATAATGAAATCATTAATATTAAAGAGTCCAAAGATCACCCCGTAGATAAGGTCATAGGAAAGTTAAACGAAAGAACCTTAAGGTCTCAAGTCCAAAACCAAAGTAGCCTATTTTGTTTTGTCACAACCATAGAACCTAAGAATACACAAGAGGCCATAAAAGATGAAAGTTGGGTAATGGCTATGCAAGAAGAGTTAAATCAATTTGTTTCTAACGATGTTTGGACACTTGTCCCTCCACCTAGTAATCAAACCATAATAGGAACCAAATGGGTATATAAAACAAGTTAGATGCAAACGGTGTAGTGTCTAGAAACAAAGCTAGACTTGTTGCCCAAGGGTATAATCAACAAGAAGGAATAGACTTTAATGAGACCTATGCCCCGTGGCTAGATTAGAGTCTATAAGAATACTTGCTTATGCTTGTGCTAATGATCTTAAGCTTTACCAAATGGATGTCAAAAGTGCCTTTCTAAATGGTTTTATTAATGAAGAAGTATATGTAGCTCAACCTCCGGCTTCATCGATTTTGAAAACCTAAACATGTGTATAAGCTAAAGAAAGCCCTTTATGGTCTTAAACAAGCTCCAAAAGCTTGGTATGATAGACTCAAGTCGTTTTAATCAAACACAACTACACCATGGGGTTAGTTGATAACACACTTTTACTAAGAAAAGGAGTCATGTATAATCATTGTTCAAATATATGTAGATGATATTATATTCGGATCTACTTGTCAAGACATGTGTGATAATTCTCTAAAATCATGCATGACGAGTTCGAAATGAGTATGATGGGAGAACTTAGTTTCTTTCTTGGTCTACAAATCAAACAAGTAGAAGATGGTATCTTCTTTAATCAATCTAAATATATAAAGGAGATGTTAAAGAAATTCGGTTTAGAAGAGTCAAAACCAATTAGGACACCAATGTCATCCGACACCAAACTCACAAAAGATGAAGACGACGAATCTGTTGATAACATAAAATATCATGGCATGATTGGTAGTCTTCTCTACCTCACGGCTAGTCGGTCGGATATCATGTTTAGTGTTTGTCTATGTGCTAGGTTTCAAGAAGATCCTAAAACATCGCATCTAGAAGCCGTCAAAAGGATATTTAGATACATTAAGGGTACAACTCAATTAGGATTATGGTATCCTAAGGGCACGGAGTAGAAACAATTGTATATGCGATTCGACCATGCAGTGATTATGTTGACCGAAAAAGTACAAGTGGGTATGTACTTTTATGGGATGTTGTTTAACATCTTGGTTCTCAAAGAAATAAACGGCATTAGCAATATCAACAACCGCCGAATATGTCTCCACCACCGGCAAAGCATGCCAACAAGCACTATGGATGAAACAAGCGTTAGTTGACTACGATATTCATCTAGTGACATAGCCATTCTATGTGACAACAAAGGTGCCATTGATTTAAGCAAGAATCCGGTATTGCATTCTCGCACAAAGCATATAGAGATTCGTCATCACTTCTTAAGAGACAATGTTCAAATGAGGAACATCTCTATTGAGAAGGTAGCATCCGAAGACAACATAGCCGACGTCTTCACCAAACCGTTGAAGCGGGAACAATTCAACCTACTTCGTCTTGGTCTTAGTCTCATGGAACAATCGTCGTAATTTGCTTTTTAACTCTACCAGGTATGTAAACACTAGCCTTCTTCCTTCTGAGTATAGGATCTCTATTTCATGCACAACTCACAAACAATACGGGAATTTTCAAAACCCAAGATAAGTTTTTCAGTTATAACTCATAGTTTTCTCTTATTTTCTTTCAAAATAAGTACAAGTTGCAAACACGTAATTACATACACATTTTTTTTCAAAAGGATAAACGTTTTTATTCACACATAGAAACCTCTTTTCAAAATGTTTTCTAAACTGATACCTCTTCCCAGATTAATTTCACAAAAGCCATTTCTCACGCCTAGGACAAATCACTTTTTCATTATTAATACAAAGTAAAACCCGTTTTCATTGCATCTCATGTCTTTTGAATGCTAAAGGGACACATAACTAATATGTGTTTTCGGTACATTCATTTAAGCAACAATGAATTAGGAGCACTCGGGTTATCTCACATAATAGTATGCTTTTTCACTTCTAGTTTATTTTCTTTTCTTTTTAGGAGTCGAGATAACCTCAACTCCAAATGGTTTGCATATAGGCACACACTAGGCACAAATGTTTCCAAAAGGAAAATTTTGAGATGCCCGAATCACCAAGACCACGGATCTCACTTTAATCTTTGGACGGATCCTCAAGGAAGGATCCAGGATCCGTGAGATGTAAGCTAGTTTTATCTTCTATTTTAGTCACTTTATTTTGGATTATGTGATTTAATGCTTGTTTTCTCATGATCACATGCCTTAAATTCATATCTAATCATTAGATTTTAATCCACATTTTGGGTCAAGCATTCATTACAATGCATAATGTTTTTTATAAGTAGGATTCCCAACATTGCTTGCTTATTCATCTCATCCTCACAAACAAACACCACCATGTCTTCCAAAAGATCATCCAACTTAGATGAATCACCTAGTGAAAACAATCCATGTCAAGAAATCCAAAATTTTGTCCTCCCGCCTTCCAAAATCCCACAATCAAAATCTAGGAAATCCGCACGGATTAGCATCCGGCCTTGTTGCTTAGCAAAACCATCATCGAATGGCTCATCACCAACCACCAACTCACCACAGGATGCTTCTATTATAACACCTCCTTCATCACCAACAAGTACACCAACTTCATCACCCATCAACTCACCACCTAAAGTCACTCTTTTGGAACTCCTTAAGACTCCAACAAGATCTCAACAATCAAAACAAAAAGAAATAGCCTTTTTGACACCTCCCACTTCTCCAAACACAATTTTCAAAGACCTTGAAACCTCACCACCCTTAGCTCCCATTGAGCTACAAGAACATCTAGGTTCTTTTCCACCACCACTTCCAAACATTCCGGACTTTGATCCATATTTTCCTACTTTTCCACCACATCTTCCGTGATCTCACAAATCAAAACAACCCGGAAAACTTCCGCACTCATTACCCACATCACTTACATTGTGAACATTGCCAATCCACTAGGGATATTGCAATAGAAATTAGAAAAGAAATGCGAGTCATACTAAACCTCATTCTTGATCGCATCAATATCATTACTCATCAAACCCTCCATCCATAACCTTATGCAAGCATGAAAGGAATCATTATTACTATTTTTATGTTTCTTAGTATTTTCTTTGAGTCATTTTTAAGAACAAGTCTTGTTCTTACTTTACATGCTTGTATGTGGCATAAATACCACTACATTTTGTTGTTTTATTACAAGGCCTTGTTTACATACCTTGGCTCTCAATCTTGATTCTCGTCAATCACAAGATTATTTATGCATGTTACTACTAACATTTTCTTTGTAATATTTTTTTTATTTTCTCTCACTTGACGCCCAAACTAGGGAGCTACCGTCATGGAGAGAAGTTTATACGTGGAATATTTTTCCACATCTTATTTCTTCGTTGGGTTAACTTTTGTTTCGATAAAAGGGGAGAAGAAATAAAACTTAGGCTTTCAAAACATACATCTAATCTTAAGTTTTACTCATCATAACATTATGTTTTGTCATCAACAAAAAGGGGGAGATTGTTAATACAAATAAACCGTAAAAACGTTTATTAATATTTTGCGAGCTTTTTGTGTTTTGTTGATAACAAATATAATGTTATCATAAGTAAAATTATAAGAATACATGTTATTTTTGTAAAGCATTTACATATAGTTATTTAATACAAATTGTTGTAATAAATCATTTGTTGTAATAGTTTATTAGGATGGGTAAAAATCACAACCCATGGAGCATATCCATAACCCATGGTATTGACCCATACCCATTTGACTAGATGCATTGCATCTATTAGATACATTGTATCTAATGAAATACCCATTGACCAACCTATAACCCATGACCCATGACCCATAACCAAAAACCCATGGGCAATAGGGCGTCCCACGGATCCCTAGCTTTACACTAGACAGATCCCTTAAGTGAGGGATTCGTGGGATCCGTGGAACAAGGGCAAGATTTTGCCTATAAATAGAGAGCCATTTCTTCATTTCTTCTCACCCCTCTTCTTCCTAAATCTCTCAAATACTCTTACTCTTCTAACAAAAGATCACTTGATCTAGAGAGTTGTTCTTCTTCTTCTATTGTGATTCTCATATAGGTCCTTCTCTAAGGCGAGATCACGAGCTCACTACAAGTCATCCAAGCAAGGGGTCCTTGATTGATTTGTTACTCCACAAGATTTATGTAGCAAAGATCTTGTACTTGATATTTCACATAGTTGTTGTGTAATAGTCGTGTTGGTTTGGTCCTCCGTGTTACGGACTCAGTATTTAGCTTTGTACCAGAAAAAAGTGTAAGCAATGTTGTGTAAGCTTCTCCGCCAAGTTGAAGGAGTTTGTTGACATAGTGCTTGAACTCTCGAGTAGGTGACTCGAGGAGTGGAGTAGGCAAGGAAGGTGTCCTTGTAATGAACCACTATAAATCGGTTTTGTCATTTATTTCCTTGCTTTACTTTATTTACTTTCTACTCTTAGATCTATACTTTATCTTTATCCATACGATTTCACATAACATCGAATCTAAAGTTTTTAAAACTAACTTAAAATCGGCAAAACTATTCAACCCCCCTTCTAGTTTTCCACACCAACTTTATGCTTAATACTTATGGTCTATCTTACTGATACTTTTCATGACGATGTGAGTAAAGCAGTGGTTACTAATTCTAAACTTGACTTTATATGTGTTCTATAATCACTCTGGAAAATCTTGTGATCCACATTACTAATTTACTTAAAGGTAAACTTTGTTTTCATGACATTATGAGTGACACAATGGTCACAAAGCTTTCTTTGAACTCATATTTCTTTTACTCCACATTGTTATTTAAATAAACCTATGAACTCACAAACCTCGTGTTGACCCATTTAGCATGTATTTCTCAGGTTTTTAAGGTGTTAGCTTACCTTTGGAGGCTTCTGGCATGGCATGATCATAGATTACTCTGATATATTTAGAACCGCTAAAATTCTTTTAAGGGCCAGATTTCAAGACTTTTTTGAAAGATGTAAACTTATTACTTTCGATTATGAAATTTCTTAAGGTAAATTCGTTGTTCTATATATGTGGTGTGATTCCAATTTAGTAGCACCCCATGACTGAATGCTTCCACTGCACTGCATTTGGGGTGTTCTGATTGGTATCGAGCCTTGGTTATAGAGAACTATGTTTTTATTTAAAACCTATAATATAACTACTTTTACGAAAACATAACCCTATGACTGCCACGTGCCTACCTTCCAAGCTGATGCCTCACTTGTGATTTTATTTTCTAATATATTTTTTGAGATGCGTGTCTTACTATTGGATGATTTATATCTACTTATTTTCTTGGTAAAAAAGTTGTTTTTCCTGTTGTGGAAAACTATATGTTAAATGCATGGAAGAAACATGGTATTATTATAGTTATGGGGGACAAAAAGGGATTTATCTTCTTTAAATTATCTTCTAGTGCTGGATTGAAAGGAGTATTGGAAAATGGTCCTTACTTGATTCAAAATGTTCCTTTGAGCTTAAAGAAGTGGACTCCAACTTCCAGATTGTTAAAAGACGAGTTACTTTCGGTTCTGTTTGGGTTAAATTCCATGATGTTTTTCTTTCTGCTTTTACAGCTGACGGATTGAGTGTTATAGCTACTAGATTGGGCACCCCCATTATGTTGGATGCATGCACTGTTACTACGTATATGCAATCATGGGGACATATGGATTTTGCACATGCTTTAGTTGATATAAGGGTTGATCGGGCTCTTAAGGATAAAATGGTGATTTCAATCCCTATCTTGGATGGTAAAGGTAATACCTTGCATACAATTAGAATGGAATTCGAATGGAAACCTTCGAGATGTGAAACTTGCATGGTGTTTGGGCATGAGGGTGAACATTGTAGCAACCCGTAATTTTTCATAAGGTAAAATGACTATTTTACCCTTTAACTTCTTAAAGTTGACCTTGACTTTGACTTTTGACTATTTGACTTTTACTATAACGTAAAAGCAATTACTATAACCGGTAGTAACTGGTAATTTCCCAAGTTAAATAATTCACTCTGTTTTGGATTATTACACTCTGAATATTTTTGTTCACCTATGGCTATAAATAATTATTTAAAGTTGTTACTTTATTAATTATGAAAGTTTAAACCATGTAAACTTCCCTTCTATTGGCTATCCATCCTTCATCATAAATCATCATCACCCACTTTGATCCATACAACAAGTTATACTACAAAAGTGAAGGGTTTTGGTAGCTAGTTATGATCCTTGGGTTGTTTTAGTTATTCCATGGTTAAATTTGGAGTTATACAAAAGGTTAGGGGCTGAAGTAAGGTGGTCTTTGGGGTGATTATCAAGGTGTTATAAAGATGGATAAAGATTAAAGAGAAGGGTGAAAGATTGGAAGAGTTTAAGTGTTGATTTGTAGTTGTGATACTTGTCATCCTAATCCTTGTAAGATTTGAGTTTATTTTCTTGTCATTAATATGGTTGTAATAATCTCTATAATTATTTGATGTAATTTTATATAAGTAGTATATTTAATATGGCTTAATTGATGTTGTACATGAGGTTATGACCATGAAAACAAGCTAAAAAGTCCTAGGTAAGTTCTATGAACCTGAATTCTGCAACAGTCCCAAAGTTTGATTAAACTGATCATATCAGTAAACCTAGAGGTTAATTCAGTAAGATAGGCTTTTAGAAATATGTCTTACGGTCGTTTCGCCAGGTGGCGCACCTCATAACTCACCCCGATGAGTAAATGAGAGCCAAAATGGCAAAACATGTCAAAATCTGCACACCAGATTTCATTTGGGAAAAGCCCATGGTTCTGGTCATTTCTGGAAGTCAAATCAATTTTATGAAATGTAGCCAAGACCTAAACTTGAAGTTTGGCGAAAGCCGCGTGTCAAAACAAGTTGTAAAACTCAACTTATGGTCATTTTGGCAGGACTGAATGTGCAGCCAAACTTTCTGCAATGAAATATAAGTATATACTTGTAATTAGACCATTGATATAGATAAACTTTGAACCTTAGACTTGATTAAGCTTAAGCAGCTGTTAGAGAATATAAAAATATGAACTTGGGCTATTGAATCACTTAAAAAGGACTTGTGGTTAAAAAGTTATGCCTAGTTAAGTTTTACTAGATGAAATTATAGTGCTGGAACAAAAGCTTGCTGATATGATTTTAAATCACGATTTTGACCCTTTTCTAGTCCGAATCAGCAAAAGTGTAAAACACGAAAGTTGCTCAGAATGACTTTTTCTACAAAAACACGGGAGCACATAAGAAGAAAGTGAACGACAAAACCTAAAAACGGCAAACACTAAACTGACCTGTTGTTGACTAGAAAACAACCTTAGTGAGAAACTTTAAGTGATATATTGATCATTTGAGGCTAATATAAAGCCACGATTAAGTCAAGATTGTTGTCTTGAGGTTGTCTAACTTAGACACATCCTTAATATGGTCTTGATTATTATTGCTTAACCATAAATTAGCCGCACGGCTAGTATAAGTCTAATGACCGAAACTTGTTTTTAAAACTTGTTCACTAGACTTTGACAAACTAAGTAAATGACCATATGACATGTTAAACTATTTCACGACCTCTTGATTTTGATAGCCTGAACGATGGTACGAGGTTATTTATAAAAGGGCTATAAGCCAAACAACATTTAAGGAATACTTTAACTTAAGGATTCATGTACAACATCATATTGAAAGCCAACAAACTACATGTACTTGTACACTTATATCGTACACTATACTAAAACACGAATACTATGCTTTTGTAGGTAATCGTTAAAGATCGTGATCTTGTCATACTCTAACGTTGATAAACATTATATCGTTACAACTCGTTCTTGATCACTACAATGAGTTCATAGCCGCACTTTCTATTACTTAATTGTTTTACAAACCCTTGGGAGATACATGCTTTATTTTAAACCGAACACATTGCTTTCAAACTGTATGCTTATCTCGATTGTTTTATTAGCACTAAGTTACCGCATTTGCCAAACTTAAGTCCCTAAATCATGAACCATTAATCACCGGAGAGTGAGCACGAATATTGTGAATAGATCTATTGGGATTGACGAATCCTTTTGTGTTGGCCTAGTTAAAGGCAAACAAATGCACTATATTTGAGTAACATTAGGTAAAACGACAATTTTACCTATTAGAGTTGGTACCAACAATTTCTCCAATTAAAATTGGAACACGTTAAAGCCTTGGTTGTATGAGCTTAGTGAAATACAAAAGCGGGCTTAAGTATCATAAACTTGAGGCACCTGTATCAAGCAATAATAATTGTTTTGTTTTCAAAACATCGGTGTGAGTCTAATTAACTCACACTACCAACATAATGTGTTCAACCATCAAACAAACTCTATGAATTTCACTCAACCTTTGTGTTGTGAGTTTTAAGCATGTATTTCACGTCCATATTGTACGAGGTCGGCACGGAGGAGCACAAATACTCAAGAAGGCTATAATTATTTTATCATTCAAGAAAGACATCAAAAGACTTTATATTGATGCATTTTGTAAACAATGGAACCAACTTGGACCTATTTTATAAACTCGATATATTTAAATAATTTGAATGATAAATCCTTTTAAACGACTCCTTTAGAGATCATTTTCTATTATTATGACTGTTGTGCCTTCGAGTAACACCAAGTTTGAATTCCGCTGCGTATCACGAAATTGGGGGTGTTGCAGATTGGTATCAGATCCTTAATTATAGATAAACGAGTCTAAATTGAGACCTAAACTATAATTACTTTTACAAACAAAAACATGTTATAGCCTTCTGTTCTCCGTGCCTTCCATCCTCCAGACGATTATGTGACTTTTAAGCATATTTATGCTACAATAACATACTAGTATATTGATATATACACTCGACATATTTTCAATCATTTTATCTAAAAGATTGACTATCTGCGTATGCCTAGTATAAGGCATTACGACAGAATCATATTCTCCCAATCATGTATCTACTCGTGCATTTTAGGATTACGAAACTTTATCCAAGACATTGTAACTGATTACATTGGTCTTTCCTACTTCCCAGACATTGTGAGATACAATGGTCTCATTCATTTTTCAACACGTTGTGAGATACAATGGTCTCTATTACACTCTCAGACACTGTAAATCCTACAGTGGTCTCTATTACATTCTCAGACACTGTAAATCCTACAATGGTTTCTATTACATTCTCAGACACTGTAAATCCTACAGTGATCTCAATTACATCCCCAGACACTGTAAATGAAGCAATTAACTCATTTATTCCTTAGACATTGTGAGTTATACTATGATCTCTCCATCATTTCTCAAGACATTGTGAATTACACAATGACCTCTCTATCATTTCTCAAGACATTGTGAGTTACACAATGATCTCTTCATCATTTCTCAAGACATTGTGAGTTATACAATGACCTCTCTATCATTTCTCAAGACATTGTGAGTTACACAATGATCTCTCCATCATTTCTCAAGACATTGTGAGTTACACAATTACCTCTCCATCATTTCCCAAGACATTGTGAGTTACACAATGATCTCTCCATCATTTCTCAAGACATTGTGAGTTACACAATGATCTCCCCATCATTTCTCAGACCTTGTGAGTTACATAATGGTCTAATTTACTTCATAGACATTGTAAGTTATACAAAGTCTCTAGAAATTATTTTATAAACCTTATATGATATTGTTTTACATGAAACCCGTCACGATCTATCAATTTCTCCAATGGAAATACAAGAAATGAGATTTCTAAAGGACAAACCGATTCATCATCTACAAAAGTCAAGTTCAACAACTTTCTACATTCATCAAAATTCTCTTACGAAACCTTCATTGTTAAAGGTTCGTGCTCTAGCCAAGTATGAACTATTTTAGAATTACTTAAAATTTCCTTTCCACACGATCTACCCATACTATATTCTATGCAATGGAATGTGAAAACATAGGTTACAAGTCTTGTATGGCCGGGACTTGCAACTGAATGGTTTGATATCGCCTTTGCTTTGTGGATATTTTCTCAAAAACTATGGACATATCACGAGTATACCTAATTTAGGTATTTGGAAAATTTATCGAACCTCGGCTAAATATAGTCTAGTCACCTATATTTAACCTAGGGACAGTGGAACATAGTCTGACTAACTATGTTCGACTTAAAATTTTCAAATACTGAGAATAGTTGTACTAGGGTTATGATCAGGTTAATTTCCTACTTAAACTCAATAAACTACCATAATTCATTAAAAAGATCTAGAGACATGATAGTGTCTTACCACTCAGCGAGATCTTAACACTTATTTATACTACCTAATTTCATTCTTGAAAGTTTTCATTTATGAGATAATCCTAACTACTATCTTGGAATAGTCATCAAATCTTCTCGTCATTTCTTAACACTTATTTATACTACCTAATTTCATTCTTGAAAGTTTTCATTTATGAGATAATCCTAACTACTATCTTGGGATAGTCATCAAATCTTTTCGTCATTTCTTAGAAGTACTAGCCTGATTAGGTTTCAAGGCTATCATTCAGCCATAATCCTTTACAATCCACTTATGATTTTAAAGCAAACTTGATATCTCTACCTAAGAATAATGGTAAATATATACTACATTCTTCTAATCATCAAACATGTCACATCATTATTTGAACCCCATTATAAGTCAGTATGTAAAACTTCACAGTATCACGTTTCTTTCAAACACTAGTAGACATAAACACTATACGATATAGCCTTCATCTCGAAACCACCTAAAGATACGATCAACTTTGGAAATGGTTTGGATAACCACTTGCCACTATCAAGACTTTCCTACAACGACAATGATCACATCATTATAAACCATTTCACATTAACAATATCTTACACCTGTAGATTATCAACTTAAGCAACCACCAAAAACTTAGAATGGTACATAACACATTCTATGACCAGAAACTTGAGAACGCAAAGATTAAAAATTCGGCGCACACACCCACATTTTCCTAGAACACTTCAACATCGGATAAAACACACTGAATTCCGGGACGGAATTTCCTTAAGGGGTTGAGATTGTAGCAACCCATAATTTTTCATAAGGTAAAATGACTATTTTACCCTTTGACTTCTTAAAGTTGACCTTGACTTTTGACTATTTGACTTTTACTATAACGTAAAAGCAATTACTATAACCGGTAGTAACTGGTAATTTCCCAAGTTAAATAATTCACTGTTTTGGTTAATTACACTCTGAACATTTTTGTTCACCTATGGCTATAAATAATTATTTAAAGTTGTTACTTTATTAATTATGAAAGTTTAAACCGTGTAAACTTTCCTCGCAGTCAACACAAGACTACGATAAGCCTATGTGTTCCAAATACTCTATTTTCACCAATAGTCATATTTTATATGATCTATTATCACTTTGTTATTTTTACGTAGACATTTTACTATTTACGTAAAACGCGTGCGCGAACCTACGTTATTCGGTTTTAACAACATAAATGCACTCCATTAGACTTATCACACTTTTAATATACCTAGTTAGAGTATATTGATAACTTTTAACATTTTTGTAAGTATTACATTTTTACGTTGCCAGGTTTTAAGTTTCGTGACTTAAGTGCTTAACATTAGTAATTACCGGGACCAAACTACACCTCATAAACCAAAACTATCCTCAAAAGAGCACACACTACAACCTCATATGAGAGGTGGCGTGCAATGGCACTAACACAAAGCCACTTGGCCTTTGCTTGGTGCATCTAGCCCCACTACTCACCAAATACTCACCCTTGTTCCCCCCACTTGAGGATAACATCATCTCATTATCTTTCTTACATGCAAAACTTGCAAAAATCCTCTCATATCCCTCCTCTTGGCTATCCATCCTTCATCATAAATCATCATCACCCACTTTGATCCATACAACCAGTTATACTACAAAAGTGAAGGGTTTAGGTAGCTAGTTATGATCCTTGGGTTGTTTTAGTTATTTCATGGTTAAATTTGGAGTTATACAAGAGGTTACGGGCTGAAGTAAGGTGGTCTTTGGGGTGATTATCAAGGTGTTATAAAGATGGATAAAGATTAAAGAGAAGGGTGAAAGATTGGAAGAGTTTAGGTGTTGATTTGTAGTTGTGATACTTGTCATCCTAATCCTTGTAAGATTTGAGTTTATTTTCTTGTCATTTAATATGGTTGTAATAACCTCTATAATTATTTGATGTAATTTAATATAATTAGTATATGTAATATGGCTTAATTGATGTTGTACATGAGGTTATGACCATGAAAACAAGCTAAAACAAGTCTTAGGTAAGTTCTATGAACCTAAATTCTGCAACAATCCCAAAGTTTGATTAAACTGATCATCTCAGTAAACCTAGAGGTTAATTCAGTAATATAGGCTTTTAGAACTATGTCTTATGGTCTTTTCTCTGGGTGGCGCACCTCATAACTCACCCCGATGAGTAAATGAGAGCCAAAATGGCAAAACATGTCAAAATCTGCACATCAGATTTCATTTGAGAAAAGCCCATGGTTCTGGTCATTTCTGGAAGTCGACTCAGTTTTATGAAATGTAGCCAAGACCTAAACTTGAAGTTTGGTGAAATCCGCGTGTCAAAAAAAGTTGTAGAACTTAACTTATGGTTGTTTTGGCAGGACTGAATGTGCAGCCAAACTTTCTGCAATGAAATATAAGTATATACTTGTAATTAGACCATTGATATAAGTAAACTTTGAACCTTAGACTTGATTAAGCTTAAGCAGCTGTTAGAGAATATAAAAATATGAACTTGGGCTTTTGAATCACTTAAAAAGGACTTGTGGTTAAAAAGTTATGCCTAGTTAAGTTTTACTAGATGAAAATATAGTGTTGGAACAAAAGCTTGCTGATACGATTTTAAATCATGATTTTGACCCTTTTCTGGTCCGAATTAGCAAAAGTTTAATACACGAAAGTTGCTCAAAATGACTTTTTCTACAAAAACTCGGGTGCACATAAGAAGAAAGTGAACGACAAAACCTAAAAACGGCAAACACTAAACTGACCTGTTGTTGACTAGAAAACAACCTTAGTGAGAAACTTTAAGTGATATATTGATCATTTGAGGCTAATATAAAGCCAAGATTAAGTCAAGATTGTTGTCTTGAGGTTGTCTAACTTAGACACATCCTTAATATGGTCTTGATTATTATTGCTTAACCATAACTTAGCCGCACGGCTAGTATAAGTCTAATGACCGAAACTTGTTTTTAAAACTTGTTCACTAGACTTTGACAAACTAAGTAAATGACCATATGACATGTTAAACTACTACACGACCTCTTGATTTTGATAGCCTGAACGATGGTACGAGGTTATTTATAAAAGGGCTATAAGCCAAACAACATTTAAGGAATACTTTAACTTAAGGATTCATGTAGAATATCATATTGAAAGCCAACAAACTACATATACTTGTACACTTATATCGTACACTATACTAAAACATGAATACTATGCTTTCGTAGGTAATCGTTAAAGATCGTGATCTTGTCATACTCTAACGTTGATAAGTATTATATCATTACACTCCGCTGCTGATCACTACAATGAGTTCATAGCCCCACTTTCTATTACTTAATTGTATTACAAACCCTTGGGGAGATACATGCTTTATTTTAAACCGAATACATTGCTTTCAAATCAGATGCTTATCGATTGTTTTATTAGCACTAAGTTACCGCATTTGCCAAACTTAAGTCCCTAAATCATGAACCATTAATCAATGGAGAGTGAGCACGAATATTGTGAATAGATCTATTGGGATTGACGAATCCCGTTTGTGTTGGCCTAGTTAAAGGCAAACAAACACACTATATTTGAGTAACATTAGGTAAAAACGACAATTTTACCTATTAGGGCTGGTACCAACAATTTCTCCAATTAATATTGGAACACGTTAACGCCTTGGTTGCATGAGCTTAGTGAAATACAAAAGCGGGCTCAAGTATCATATACTTGAGGCAGCCGTACCAAGCAATAATAACTATTTTGTTTTCAAAACATCGATGTGAGTCTAATTAACTTACACTACTAACATAATGTGTTCAACCATTAAACAAACTCTATGAATTTCACTCAACCTTTGTGTTGACAGTTTTAAGCATGTATTTCACGTCCATATTGTACGAGGCTGGCACGGAGGAGCACGAATACTCAAGAAGGCTATAATTATTTTATCATTCAAGAAAGACATCAAAAGACTTTATATTGATGCATTTTGTAAACAATGGAACCAACTGGGACCTATTTCGTAAACTCTGATATATTTAAATAATTTGAATGATAAATCCTTTTTAAAACGACTCATTTAAAGATCGTTTTCTATTATTATGACTATTGTGCCGTCGAGTAACACCTAGTTTGAATTCCGCTGCGTATCACGAAATTAGGGGTGTTACAAACATTGCCCTAAACATACTAGTGTGGAATTTCAAAAGGAAGTTAGAATAGTTCAAGATGGTTTCCAAGTTGTTCAAAGGAAGTTTGTGGTCTAAGGTAAGAAAACAAGGTGTGCATGCAAACCGTACTCAACTAAAGAAGCAAGAATTCAAACATGTCACTAAACAGAAGACAACTGGTGCTAGTACTACTTCTTCGTCTGGTACATTGGTTTCAAATGCTTTTGATATTCTTGCTGAGATGGCTCACGATAATCATATAAAATATCAAGGGCTGAATAAGGAAGTTCAAGGTCTAAATAAGGAAGATCAAGTGGAAGGAATTGTGAAGTATGTGGATTCATGCAAGTTAAAGAGTTGTCTGAGTCCAGGTATGAGAGATAGTAAACCTAGTAAAGGTATAATGTTCTCCCCTACATCTATTGTTCATGTGTTTGAGATGGATGATCAAGATGACTTCATAGTGAATATTGATGATTCAAGCTCAAGTGGAAATGGTTGATTCGATGATCATGGTTTTGTTTGGCATTTCTTATGAGTAAATGTAATTTTTTTTATTATATTTGATGTCAGAGGTAGCGTCAAATATTATTAGTTGTTGTCCTTCTTTCAATAGTAGTTTTGTCTTGTTATGTTAGCTTTATCGCCTATGTAACGGATTGAGATGTAGGATTCACCTACATCTTATGTACTTAAAGTTTTTTTGTAATACATTTACCAGAAAAACCCTTCATAAAAAATGAAATTGATGCGTCGTTGAGTTAACGGTAGTGATTTGGCGGTAACCATGCACCCGACAATAGTTTATCAAAAAAATATAATAAAAATAAAAATACTAAGGGTGCATTTAGTTGGAGGAAAAAGCTATCTTTTTTTCTATCTCTAGTTTTATAAAAAATTGCAAGAGAAATTTATCTTCACAAAACACTTGAAAATATAAAAAAACGCGTTTAGTTGATGTTTTTATTTTCTATTTTGGAGAAGGGGACGGAGGGTTGTGGATTAAAAAGGAAAACAAGGAAAACAACTAAAATTTGTTTTGTAGTTTTACTTGTTAAGTTAGGAAATAGGGGATTTTGTGTGTTGCAAAACATTTTGTTAGAAAATATTGATTTGAACGCAATATTTGTTTTTCTTGTTTTCTACAAAACATTTTGTAGAAAACAAAGGTGTTCCCCCCCCCCCCCAGCTAAACGCACCCTAATTAACTCAATAATTAATTATTATTATTATTTTCCTTCTAAAACCAATTTAGTAAAGTATTTTTTAATAAACAATTTATTGTAAAACTTTGGCTAGTTAAATATATAATTTTTCTAAATTTTAGTTAGTTTTCATTTTTTTAAAACTAACGTAGTATTTTAATTGATTATTTAGAATATAAATAATATATATGCACCATCTATTTCTAAATCATTTCTAACGCACTACTCTTAATATATCTTCATATTATATTATTAATATTTGTTTCAAATAAGTTTTAGATAAACTTATAACTAACTACTAGCAAGGTAGGGTACCATGTAATCAAATTTCTGGCGAACATTCAATTACATATTTTTCGTAATAGTAACTTAATGCATAGCGAGAAATTTAAGGGATAAATTTATCGCATACTATCTCATATAAATATGGTAAGATACCCGTGCATCGCGATGCAATGACTATATGAAAACGATATTATTATAGTATTGTATTATTTTATCGCGATGAAGCGTGTAGAAGCTTTGACAATTTTTGTTTAACCTTAGTTATGGAGTACTATATTATTTTAGTCCAAGTGTCAAAAGTGTGTTTTCATTTTTGTTTCTAGCATTATTCGGTATATATGGTTTTTAGCTAGATTGGTTTGTACAATAGGTTTAATTAATTGCATTTCCTATTAAATGGATATTTAGAAAAAGACATTAATTGAGGTAGTTAATTATATGTGTGTTGCACATATTGATCATACATTTTGCTTTAAGACTTGTATTAGATTAAATGAAAAGATAGGGTCACCCTATCATATGTGTTGTGCATAAATTGATTGTATCTT
This sequence comes from Chrysanthemum lavandulifolium, assembly GCA_022545495.1. Lineage (NCBI taxonomy): Eukaryota > Viridiplantae > Streptophyta > Magnoliopsida > Asterales > Asteraceae > Chrysanthemum > Chrysanthemum lavandulifolium. The sequence continues at coordinate 142,901,119 of CM040246.1, read as the reverse complement.
TTGCTTTAAGTCTTATATTGTTTAAAATTCATATTGTTGCATTAACTAAAGAGAGAGGGTCATCCCTCTATGACATGTAGTATATATATAGATATAAATTATAATGTAGGAGAGAAGTAGAGATAGAGTAGTATAGATTTATTATATCACTGAAATTTACCCTTAAAATTTTCTTTTCAAATGTTTTTTTTTAAAATAACAATGAAGTTGAATCAATCTGCAGCAAGCTCTTTCTTCCAATCGAAGTCCGTCAACCTAATTCTAGTTTCTTATACCTGGCCAAAGTGTAAGTCCAATAGCAATTAACCTAATCCCTAAAATGTGCTATATAAAAGATACTAACCTTAAAACTAAGCAACCTAATTTCAGTCTCACTTAACAAATGCCACACTAACAATGTTCACTCACAGCCACCAATATAACAATTCCGTCCCTTGTGTTCTTAATATAAAATCGAACATCAACAAAGAAAATCTAAGATTTCTATTGTTAATGCTTAAACCCGATTCATATGCACAAGTGACCCTTGTGTTTTCTTTCTTTTTGAAACAAATAGACGCACAAATGTATAAGGTGTTTTCTTTTTGTGTTTACTTTTACTGATCCGAATACAAAAACATTCATGCGGCTTCAAGAACTTTATAACAAAGGTCTAAGGTAGGTTTATATTTGTTTGTTCATTTGAGCGAAATAAGGAAAGGATGTAATGATTTTTAGGTTCTTTCCTTTTAATTTTCGGACATATGATAGAAGTTGGAACTTTTGTATCATATAACCGATCAAGTATGCCTTAATATGAAAAGTGACAATAATAGATCTACAACAATAAAGACGATAGAGAGTATAAAATAAGGCATGTCATCACAACACAAACATAAGCACAACATAAACAACAAGCCACGACACAAACGCAATGCAAATATAAATATAAAGCGATAAATGCAAATGTAAATGTAAAGCGATAAGTAAAAGAAAGCGCAAACGGACACAATGATTTATAGTGGCTTGGTTACAATGTAGGGGGGGTGAATATGTTTTCGTTTAAAACTTAAATCTTTGTATCTAATAACCGATCAAGTGTGATGTAATACGAAAAGTGGCAATAATTGTTCTACAACAATAATGTTTATGAAATGTATTTCAAGAATTTCATGTATATCGAAAATGGTTAAGTGTAGATTTTGTAAAATGCAGAAATTGGCTTCAGTGTGCCATACGACTTATGGAGCTTTAGTCCATACGACGTACGGGTCTGTATGTATAAAAAAATATTTATGGGTGTTTCAAGTTAACTAGTTTTTTGAGGTGAATGTACGGTTGTTATAACACATCCAACGAGGGTGAGATAAAAAAGATATCTTTTTTATGTAAAACTTAAAAAGTAAATGTCTTGAATGACTGTGGTGATTGTCATGGTGGTTTAGTGATTGTTTTGATTTTTGTGTTTTTTTTATATAAAACGTTGATGTTGGTGTTTGTGTGTGTGTGTGTTTTTAGTTTATTGTTGAAAGATGGTGATGATATTGGTACGTTTTGGTTTTATGATTTAGTTGGTTGATTTTGTTTGTCGATAAGATGAAGAATGAAAAAGATGAAGTAAGTGGGATTTGTTGTGGGATAAGATGTGGCCTTCTTGAAGGCGAATCCGAAAGTTCGATAACCCAAGACGTTGGACGCGTCGCTTCTCATATATTTAGTAGAATTAGCTTTTCATATAGCTTAGAGGGTGGGGCCGGGTTAGTATCTCTGGCTTCCCACTAACGTCTTATAAATCCTTTGAGTTTCTTATAAAGTGATGTTGTTTAAAAAAAAAAAAAAAAATTAATAATAATAATAATAATAATAATAATAAAATAAAAATAAAATAATAATAATAATAATAATAATAAAATGTGATTTATAATAATAAAAAAAGTGTGATTTATATAATTAAAAATAATAATAATAATAATAATAATAATAATAATAATAATAATAATAATAATAATAACATCACTTTATTAAAACTCAAAGGATTTTTACAAGAAATTAGTGGGAGCCAGAAATCAACTGGCCCCACCCTCTAAAGAATAATAAACTAATACGATTAAAATATGAATCAATATGGTCCCAATATCTTGAGTCGAGGAGAAAGTCTAATACGCTTTAAGAGTTCACCGCCTTTTCTCAAGTTCTCCAAAAGAAGAAAAAAAGGGAGGAACCCATATCCGATATATGCGCATTTAGCCTCATACTTGACCGCTTACGTCGTTGACCTCACAAACCGCACGTCCCAGCACAAAATCAAGCAATCCCGATTGCGTCAAAGGAGACGAACGTGTAAGATCAACACAAACATCACGCCCGCCATCCCAAGAATAAAGCAATATATCGGTAGGGCGCAAAGGTCATCCATATCTCCATGAAGCCCAATATCCACCTCCCTTACGACAGTAAATCCGGACCGAGAGCATATATCAACAAGAACATCCCCGAGAGCATATAATAATAATAATAATAATAATAATAATAATAATAATAATAATAATAATAATAATAATAATAATAATAATAATAATAATAATAATAATAATAGAAAAATGAAGGACATGGTGTTTTAGGCATGGTTGTCGGGATCCCGATCCCGATCTTACGATTTTACGATCGCAGCAAAAGCGATCCGGATCTTACATGGGATCTTTGCAGGCTTAAGATCTTATAGGATCCCGATCTTTACCATACGATTTTACGATCTATTCCGATCCGATCTTACTTTTCTATGATTACAAACTAAAAAACTACAAATTTATGGGTTGTTTGTTTGTATAATTCAAAAAACAACATGTTAATCTTTTTAAACATTTTATAATCGTAATTTAGGACAACATTTATATGAAACATTCATATTATTTTATGGTTATAATGTATTAGAATTTGTAGATTTGTATAAAATTACATAAACTATTAAAAAATAACATTAGAGTAGGATCTTAAGATCCCGATCCGATCTTACGATCACGATCTTGCAAAGACGAAAACGATCCTAGATAGGATCCCGATCTTGACAACCTTGGTTTTAGGCATTAACAATATTGTCGAGGGTATTTAACTGGTCAAACTGACAGTTAATGAAAAAAATAGACCAAACCCGAAACATGTGTTTCATTTTATTAGTGGATCCGATATTTTTTAAAAGATTAGACTAAAAATGGAATACACGGCAACCCTCAAGGACCAAAATTGTAGTTAAGTCTAAGGGCCCGTTTGGTTTGCAAGCAGATTTAGAATTGGATTTGTATTTCGATTGGTTTGAAAGAAAAGGTGGAGAGAGAAAATGATTGATTAATTTAGATTATATTTGTTTTAAAATTTAAAATATATATTAAAATTGAAATTATTAATTTTAAATTATGAAATAAATATATGATAATGAGTTAAGACCACTAAAAGGGAGTAGGAAAAAAAAAACAAAAACAAAAGTCACCTTATTTGAGTAAAATGGATCTATAGGTATCAATTTAATTTTTCATCCTATTGTGATGAGCCCTTGATAAATCAAACAACAATATACATCATTCATTTCATTCTTTTATTCCAAACCCCGGCCAAAAAAATAAATAAATAAATAAATAAGACAACCTTAGCGTGTAGAGCCAGATTTTGCTTGATTTAGGATTATTGAAGTTAAGACCAGTCGCTGTCAAGCACCTTTATCAGGAAGTACTTACCCACGTACCTCATTCTCAACCCCACATGTTTATGTCTTTTGTTTTGTTTTGTTTTTGTTGACAGGACATACAGTAGTTAGTATATATGTTTCCATTTATTATTTGCAGTATATTTTTTATTACAGTCAAATAGATATTAAACCGTCTTTTGAATAATTTGTTGCATTTGTACGAATCATACGTACGAACTGACACTCTCCGACCTTTCTGCTGCTGAAAATCTTACTAGTATTTCATGTTTTTTTTTTTTTTAGTTTTTTATTTGGCTTTAATTTTATGAAAGAAAAAAAAAAATATAGTTTCCATATCCAAACATTTTTTGCTTTTCCGTTTATTTATTTTCACTCAGAAAAACAGTTTATCATGTTAGTTATTTGATATCATATTATTATTACTTTTTACTTTCATAATTAATCTAAAATTGTTAATGAATAATTATGAAATTAAAGTTTCTATCATATTATTATTTTCGAGTATTATTGTATCTTTTACAAAATAAGCAAGCAAATCACAATGTGTAACTGCATTCATCTCAAAATGAGTATCAGATGTTGTAATACCTACGTTATTGGCATCGGGTTCTATATGTGAATGGTTGCATATCGAGTTATTGCTACTTGAAGTTGCAATATTTTTTTGGGTAAACATGGTCCTCCGACCTTTTGACCGACTAATCTACGGGGCTGAGCCCACGACCACACAGTCCCTCTTCGGGAAGGTTGTCTTGCAAAATGTGGTTTGAACTTGATATCTCTCACTTGAAGTAGCGATAATTGATTATTATTCCAGTGAGTAAAAAGAGATGCGATGGATGACTTGTAGAAGCATATATAGGAGGTGTTTTTGCGTTTTGGAGGTAATTTTGTGATATGAAATAACTGGATTTGGATAATCAGTTGTAACAAAACGGGTTGGTGGGAGATAATGTTTGGATATGCTTTAGCTGTTTGAAGTTGTATTTTGGCCAAATATGTTTATTATAAGGATAACCAATTAATTATAATCAGTTTGTTGCAGCTACTTCCAATATGATTATTTGACCCGTAATAAATGGCTGTTATGTTATGAAAGTGCACTAGAAAGCCATCTTCTATGAGTTGAAAGTGCAATAATTTGATAATAGTTCTAAATAATTTGATAATAATTTGAGTCTGTGTGGCGGTTGGTTCAAACCCCGTGGATTAGTCCGCCAAAAGGTCGGAAACAATGGTTACCCAACAAAAAAAAAAACATCCCCAAAGATACCCCGTAACTGTTTTCAAGCTTTTACCATTTGGCTTGTAGCTTTGCAATTCCAATTTGGTTTGGTATGGAAAATGGTTTGCTACTGCAAAAGCAGGTATAAGGCATAGTTGTTTAAGTAATTGGGTTCGACCAACCTGAGTAAAATTACTTCTTGTTTCTGTTCTGCAACGCTAAAGTTTCTACGGGGGTGTTTGGATGTGCGTCATCCGAAATAGGTGTTTGGCAGAAACTGAGTCGGATATTGATTTCTTGATTACTTGGGGTCAAAATAACCAAATAGTTGTAATAAAGCCTAATTTCTGGTATAAATGTAAAGTCATATGTGACTATGCCTACTTTCCTATCAACTGGTTAACTGATTCCAATTCTTCAAGTCATGATAAGTTATAATCACTTTGAAAGTGTGCATCCAAACACCTCTAATGCTACCGTTGCATGGGAAGGGAAAATCTAAAGACACTATGGAGAGGAAGTTCATTTAGGGTGACCTCGCCCCTTTTAGGGTGGGAATAAACATGAGTATATTGTATACGCTATATCAGGATTAGATGATTAAAAACTTTTTATATGCTGCACATTTTAATTAAGACAGATATTTGCTGATGCATCTTAACCTGCAAGTTATCTCTTGGTATAAGACTGTGTATTGGTTTAGACAACATTCTTGAGGCATGTCTCGGAGTATAGTTTTTTTTCCTTTGTGCAGGAGTCCCACAGAATGTCTGTACTTCATTTATTCATTAATAACGTTTGCCGGAGACCGCCCTCTTTTAACCAAAAAAAAAAAAAAAAAATCTTGAAAGCAACTTAGGAGATTAAATCTTTACTGTCCCTCTTTTTTGAATATATCAAACATATATAAAATATAATTACAAAAACTGTTATGAAGATAATGATTTATCTTTTAGTATAACATCAGGAGATTGTAAACACTCAATTATGCAATGGAGAACTTTTAACCTTATAGATCCGCATTCCCGTTTTAGTTGAATTCCTTTAATTTTACTTCGTTTGACCCGTTAGCATTAAAGTTTGACCCAAGTTGACTCATTTTTCACATAAAATGGGTTGAACTCGCCCCTTATACTAACCTCACACTTTAAGTATACAACCATTATATTACGGGAAAGGAAGAGCATAATTCTTTCATGTTCGGTTAGCGTCTCCGGTGCTTACTTTCTAGGTGAAAGCTAGGTGGTGGGAAACTTATGCAAGCAACAGCCATGCTTTACGGAAAGTTATATAAATATTTTTTGAAGGATTGAGGAAGTCGTTTTTGTTCATCTTGAATACAATATCTAGACATTGCTCTTACAACAGCTATTTCGATATATTTAAGAGGCCTGAGTGAAGAGATAAGTTGAGAGATTCATAAGGAATAAACTTTGGAAGAGAATTCCTCCAAATATGTGTCACATAGGAGAAGTGTGTTTGTGATTATTCATTTGTTATTAGATGTATGATTAAACTGGTTAAAACACGTACTCAGCTCGACTGTTTTGGTTAAAGTTATTATGATTATGGTATTCTAAATATTCAGTGTCATTATAATAAGTTGAGAAACATGTAAGATGGATTGTAAGGAAAGTAGAAAAACATATTATTGTGATATACGTAGAATTACCTGATGAGCACTAGCTGAAGCACCTGATGGGTCATGAGTCTTAGCAAAATAAGCATCAAGTGATTTTAGCCTTGTACTTGATCACCTTTATATCTCTATTAATCTGCCTTGCCATCAAGTCTCCACTCCTTGGATATGATCTTGTTGATAAGAATTCAGTGTCTTGTTTATTTCATATGTGATCTTGTTGATTTTTGTTCATTGCAGCTTTAGTGAGTGTTTGGTAATAAAGACGTGCTAAAAATTATCTACTCTACATTCCTGCTTATGTGATTCTCCTAAGCTTCCATATATCAGCTCCTTGGGTGTAAAACTTGTGCTAGAGCATGTAAAAAATAACTGTTTTATTTTGTGCTAAAGGAACAGATCCTGTATAAACTATAAATGACTGTCGTTTTCATATGCTTTTTTTGGATGCTAGAACTAGTGCACTTATGTCGGCCGACATGCACTTGCTACCCTGGTCTCTTTTTTGTAGCCTAAAGTAGATAAAATAAACTTTATAGTGATGGTGAATAACCATTTATTTATTGTAATGGTAGTGCATATCCACAATTTCTTTTTGTAATTGTAGTGTGAATGCATTTATCATTAAGATTTGAATGGGCTAATAAAACCTAAATGGAAAGTATAAGATGAATATAATCTCATCAGCGAATACTTTTTATTTTTTTACTATAAATTTTAATTTTTTACATTTATAATATTATCAATTCATTTTTTTGTTAAAGATGATATGAACAAATACATCAATTCAGACAATTCAATCAACTCGCTTTTTGAATAGCTTGTGTATCTCATCATTTAACATCGCGGATAATTCCCAGGACTTGGTGACTTCTAACATGTTAGCCTGATCTTCTGATTCAAACCAATCCTTAGTGGCTGAGTACATGAAGGCGCTTTTGTGTTGGGGGGGGGTGAAGAATCTACAAGGAATTACTACTTGTGAATAAAGCTAACCTCCCTCTTACCTTGTGTAAGCTTTCTGACAGATGTGGTAATGTCAACCAATTTACATATGAATGGGTCGATTTCAGATATTTTTAATCTCGAGCACGTCAAATAAGCCGAACTGGACAAACATGTTGAAAGTCGCACCAAACGTATTTATAACGCATAAATCTTCCTATACGGCTTAATTTAGAGATGCAGGCTCATATTGTTTTTGTGATCATTTACAAACTTTGACAGAAAGTGTTCTCGGGTGAAGAACCTGACCCTAGCCATACCAAAAAATAACTAGTTGCAACCCAAAAATGTTATGAACTTTTGCCCAACCCACCCAACTCCGCACTTCTTGCCACCTCTGCTTACTGTTATGGTTTTGTTGGGACTGCAAGCTGCTGCATTTTTATTTTTATTTTTTTTTTATTTTGTTTCTCAAGTAGCATAGTAGTAGGAACTTATTGTTGCTACAATTCTATGAAAGATGTTCATACATACTTTGTTAAATATTGGTTCTCTTTGCAAGAAAGGTCTAGTATTTCTTACCCATGCTTCTCCAACTCTGATGATAATTGCTTGTGACGAGGAAAACATTAATTTTTCTTTATTTCTCTCAAGTTTATATTTCCTCTTTGATCAGGTGACATGTTTATGATGTGACATATCTGCTTCTGTATACGTTGCAACTTGAAGCCATGAATTTATCATGATACACCCACAATACCAACGCTATTGTCTCATAGAGGCAAGTTCTTTTTTCTTCCTTGCTGGGTTACACACTTACACTAAACTAGTTAGATAAAGCTGCACACTTGATGGCAAGATTAGACATAAGATATATTGGGTGAATCCCCCTGCAGGAATAAAAACGAGAAGATAAATACTTTTTGTAGATTGAGTCACTATCCATTAATATCATATATTGTTTATTCATTTCTCTACTTTTAGAAAACAGTATGTGGTAATCTGTAAGCAGGGTAGAATAAGCGGTTTCTGCAGCTACAGTAGAGGTCATATCAGCATGCTATCATCGCGGTCTTTCATATTCGTTTTTGTTTTGGTGTTATAAGGATTTTGGATGTGCATTTTGAAAGTGTGATCATTTGATGTTAAGTATATAGAATCTGATTATTAGTTGTCATGAAATATGCTGCAAGGATGTAATACATAAATGACTTAAGATGACCATTTTGACTTATTTTTCATTCTCTCTGTCTACACCGTAGACCCTTTTGTGTGATCTAGAAGAAGACTATACTCCTGTTCTTGACTCTTGACGACGCCAATGACAGTGACAAGAAGAGCAGATAAGTATTTCTCTCATCGCTTGGATGATTATTTTTGTTGCAGCTAGTATCAGATAGATAAAGTAATGACAAGAAAAGATGTTTATTATTTAACCCATGAATTATAAAATAATATGTTATTAACATGCTAAAAAGTGATTATTGGGATTAAGCACTGTGAAAATGCACGTTTAAGAATCTTATTAAAAAATTTAGTTGTTTGCAATGCCTCATTTCTGTTTCTCTCAGATGATATCTTATAATGTTCTCATGCTCATTTACATGGACCAATTAGTGTGTTAGGGTCACAGCCCATTTAGTTCCTGAATCTGCTTGGTCCAGTAATACTGTATTAGTCCATGGCTGGAAATTTCAACCCGTCTATATAAAAAGGTTTATTTGGGCTGCATATGCTAACAAGTCAAACGAGTAAACTAAAAATCCTAACTAAAAGGAAAATGGATCAGGCCGGTTGGCTGAAAGTAGGCTATGCCATTTATTAAGTCTTTACTATTAAAAAAACGAATGGTGTTTGTAATAATCAATCTTATAATTATATATAAAAACCTAAGATAAGAAAGAGAGAAAAGTGTTAGGCCAACCCAACTCACACGACCCTTCCATTTTGGCCTTAATCCTTTGACCCGTCTCCCCAACTCACATGACCCTTCCGGTTTTTCGCCTATAATCAATACTAACAAACATAGCATGCATTTGGTATTTCAGCTACTGAAAATATTAGGTTCTGCTATCCTCATCTAGATTTCTTTTTCATTCATTTATTCTTGGGAGTTGTCAAGCTACTTTGTTATAAACTCTATGAATCTTGTGACTCTTGTGTGGCTCCGCTCAGGAAAAAAGAATCATTTCCCCAAAAGTCAAAACAGTATAAAATTCACTCCTAAATGATCAAGAGCAGATTACAGAAGTGACGGGAACATCACGTCCAAAATATAAATGAAAGCATGATCGGCCACTAGATGTAACCATTTATATATATGTGGTTGATATTACTTGAGTGTCATTTATATGCTAGAATCTTTTCATAGACCTGGCCCTCGTCTGGTACCTTTTCCACCCTGGAATAATAAGTATGATTCATCTCTATTTGAAGATATTGGGGCTTGTAAGTGTTAAATTTAGATGTGTAGCATGAAATCAGCGTATTTGGGATTAGTGTCTTTTTAATCAACACAAAATACAAAAATGGTGTTTAGTGTCTTTTACAAACGGATTTTTCAAGCTGACAGATATATGGTTACAAAAGTCTATTAGCAACTGTCTCGGGTACTGCATTGGAGTTGGACATCTAACCTACTGCATATGGAAAGCATAGAACATTAACACGAGCACATTCTTGTTCTTATCGTTATCAACAACCCACTCTCCATTAATCATTTTCTGATTGATAACCTACACAATTAATCTCTTGTTCTTTTATGTAGCCTCTACAGTTTGTGGGAATCACTCGTGGGTCACGTGGACATTGGTGTTTCATAAAGGCCCCTTTCATTATTACGAGTGTCTGTCAATGTGTATCTGACTAGCCAACAAGAATGTGTGGAATATCCATTTTATATAATCATCTTTGTAACTGCTTCCATTTTCGTTATTAAACCTACAAGTAATGTAGCTATTATATACATAATTATTGGGTCATTGATCACATTACATGTCGTTTTTTGTCAAACTGATTATTTGGTTACTGACCCACCAAGGGGGTCTCTGTCGTTTATAAGGGTAATTGGAAAAGATAAAATCTTGGAGCTTAAAAGGCGATATTTGAGGTATCGTTAATTATTCTCACAGTTTGTCAAGATTTACATCTGATAGCTCAAGGACAAAGGTGGTGGGGGGTATTAAATGAGATCTTGTTATAGTTATAAGATCTGATTATGTGGGAAATAATGGAATGTGCATATCTGTAATGCAGGTTTAATTGCAAGCAAAATTGAGAGATAAATCTCACAAGGGTGTGTTGTTATTTGGTGAGGGAATTAATTATGGTGCACATGGGGGATTCTAAGGCAAGGGACCATGAGATGAGCTCACATGTTCATGCTGGCCCCTTCATAACCAACCAAGCCAAGGGAACATTGCTTTCCAAATCAAATATCTACAGTATCCTTATGCTTGGTGATTTTGGTGTTAACAGTGGAAGTGGAATCGGATTCGAATTGTTGTAGCATATATTTTTGTGGCACATATTGTTGTCCTGGGAGCAAGTTGCCGGATGGCATAAAAAACTGCTGTTATGGAGTTTGACTCCAAGGGTGCCCGAGAGCCTCAATGGGGGTGTGGGGCTCGGGGATATACAAGTACGGAGTACTATAGTTAGATATCCTATACGAATTAAAACCTTAATCTGATATATGATAAATATTGGCTCGCAAATAACATTTCATCAGTTGAACCACCTAAATGTATAAGTTCTTTAGTTATAAGTCTTCGTTACCGATTTTTCTTTTAGCCTTAGGCAATGACTATGAAAGCAGAAAAACACTTGACTAAATCCAAAAGTAAGGAACAGGTCTGTAATTGTTGGAAAAATGAGTTTTGCAAAGTGGTTTTTGCAAATTTTGGACATCATTTAATGTATGTATATGTTACATATATTTGTGTTGATTGGGGGCATTTTGTTCTCTCAAAGAGAGAAACATGACGGTAAAGTATGTCCAAATTAGAGTAGAAATGAATGAGATATCGTTATACCGAAGTGGTATGATAATCTGGAAAAGCTAAACTATCCCACATCGCCTGTAAGAGGAAGTGGATCTTGGTTTATAAGGAAATCATAATATTGGCTATCAAATTCCTTTGGGTTGGTTATGCTCCCACTCACATACCTTTTCTCGCTTTCGTTTACGTATTATTATAAGTGCATGTCGCTTCTACCCATTCATGTCATCGTTTAATTTTATTTACATTAATTTATTTATTATCATTATAATCTGATTTTATTAATTAAAGTGTACACCGTTTCCCACAGTAATTTACCTACGTTATTATTTAATTAAGCAGGTAAAGAAGTGTTGAAAATTGATGATTAGCAAAAGTGTGACTTTTTATAAGATTACAAGTGTTCTGGTTGGTCATGATAAAATATGTTAACTGTCTGTTTTGTAAATTTTAACAAGACAGTGTGAACGAAATGGCTATAATTGTAAGAAATCAATTTATTCAATCATAATAAAATATCTGTTTTTCACTTTTAGGGATTTTCATCCAATTATAAGCATTCATATGTATCATTAAATAAATAATACTATATTTCTTAACTACATTGGGAATTTATTATTAAGATCTACTATGATAAAATGTTATAAAACTTTATCATTTAATATTTTTGTCACCTCAACAATTTATAAATCTTTTGAGTTGGTAACCTATTTCCTCATGGTATAAATATTTAAAAGCTTTATAATTGTTTCACATAACACATACATTAAATGTTCTAAGATTATAAAGAGGTATAAGGTTTAGGGCCTTTTTTATCTAGTATAATCGTGAAATGAAACCACTATGGTTAAAATAAAACATGAACCTTTCAAGTTTTATAAGCCTATTCTTAAGCACTCCTATAGTGGATCTTCCTGGTAAAACTTTTCTTTAAAATTCATTTTTTTATTATTATTTTTATTTAAAGTAGAGGGTCCATTTGGCGAGAGTTTTTTTAGCCATAAAATATTTGTTATAAAATAATCTCGCTTCAAAACAAAGAATACTGTTTAAATATATCAACTTCAAGCTTTTATTGTTAAACAAATAAACTTCAAAATAAAAGGCGATTCATGAAACTTTCGAGATATTTTGAGTTGTTAAGCGTAAAATTTCATTAGCAACTTTATAATTACACTTGATAGCTAATATATCAAACACTTTTATTTGAAAAATAAAAGGATACGGGTTATAAGCGTATTATGACATTGCGGTTTAGAACTTCTGATATCTGATTCTGTTGGTTTCTTGAAAACGTCACTAATCTTCGGTAGCATATCGTGAAGCTCATGAATTCAAATCATGTCCTCAAATTCATCTTTATCGGTGATCGTGATGGAGGCGAAACCCAAGGTCGGTCTACCCTGAGCACCCTCCCCTTTGGCACCCCAAGCGAGCGCGTCCCCTTATTTTGCATGGTTGGGTCGCTCGGCGATCAAATGGAATGCGTATTTGTGTGCGTGAGTGTTTTTAATTAGTTTTAAGGTATGTTTTTGTTGTGTTATGGTTATTTTACTACGGTCGTTTAATCGTGTGTTTAATCTTAGATAGAAGTTGAGATATGACGAGATGTCGTGATATTCTTGTCACTCATAAGGTAATCATTACTACTAATGTAAAGTTATACGTGATTAACATATACACTTAAACTTGTCATATTTGATAACATCAAATAAACATAGTTGGAGAATTGAGAACACGTTACCAATTTCTCTAGACCAACTTGTACTTATATTTGTAGTTGTGAATTCGGCTAGTTTTGTTTTAATAGTATCACAAACAATCAACTTATCATGTCAAATAGTTTAAAAAGTTTTTTGTTCCTCTAATGAAACAAATATATATTTGGGAAAAGAAAATGCAAGTGTTAAAATTATAGGAGGTGCATGTCAACGCCGCCGGCAAAATATATTTCTTCCACTCACGTTTTTATTATTTCAATTTACTTTGGAGTTGGGCAAAAAATGAAACCTGGTTTTAGCGAGAAACTCAGAAAACATTTACAACGCAACTTCAAATGGAAGGTGAACCGCTTGATCAGAGTGTTTCCACTCATGCTGCTAATCTAAGGCCGTATGAGAAGCCATGGCAAAACATTTACAGCAATGACAAAAGCGTATGGATTTCAAACTCCGATTGGTGAATTCTACATGTCCCATTTCAAGTTTCAGTAGTATTGACGTCCTCCACTTTCGGGGTTTGAGGAAAAGAGTCTAGACTCTGAGAAGTTATTGTGTTAAATGATAAGAGTGTTGTTGATGATGCTAATGTCACCATCATCATCGTCATCATTTATCTCGATGATCTACGAATCTTGGATTCTATCATTTCATACCTTTGTAGTGGAGTTATGTAAAGATTATATAAAGGTTATGTATGTTAATTAGTATTTATGTACAATGTTAATAAAATAAAATCAACCCTTGATTGTTCATAGTTTAATTTTAATCAATTTATATAAGAGTAGTGATTGCGAGGCCAAATCGTATCTTAAAAATGTCACAAATGCGTGTGGCGTCGTCACAATAGGCTAATCACGCACATATTTAAGCGCGTCTTTAGGCGTCTGATTAGAACTTTCCGTCGTTTCGCTTTATATAAAAGTTATTTACATATTATCTCCGTCGACTTACGTTTCTGAGTGAAGTACCTTTTAGTATTAATATCGTTATATAGAATATAAACCTTTTAATCAGGAATTTATTTACAATACGGTTGTGTCACCATAAAACCTTAAACTTACATATGATTATTCACTATTTAAAATCGACCAATTAACATATTACATAATAGCTACGCCACAACGCCTCATGTAACAAAAAAAAAATTAAAGAAATATATCAAAGATAGTTTGAAACTTAAAGTGATCTTGCCATAACGTGCGACAACTTAGTTTCTTGTTATTTTATATTTCAACAAGATGGTTCGTACATTATAAGTAGCATAAATATAGATATTTGTAGTAGTGAAATTTCGTTAGTTTTAATACTCCGTATCAAGCTACCAACTTATTATGGTAAGAGAAAATATCAATATAGATCCCATATTTGACGTAGATCCGTCTGGCGTCTTGGTAATTCGTTTTTGAATGCCAAAACTTACAGGTGTGTATTATGTTATCGGCTAGGCGTTCCTCTTTTCTCTGTTCAGATGTCGTGCTCAGCTTGCTCCAAGGTTTTTACGGGGATATTTACGAGGACCATGTTGTATCGTGTGCTGGCACTATTGGCATTAAACATCGGCATAACATGGTGCGCGATACTTTGGTTGATATCTGGTCTCGATCCGGGGTCTGGGTTCGTAAAGAGGTCGACATGGGGTTAGGTGGAGAAAGGGAGCAAGTCTTACGGCTAGTAGATATCTTGCTCTATTCCTGGGACGGAGGGCAACACGTATGTGTCGATTTGACTGGGTCGTCTCCCCTCACGCAAACCGGTATTGATTTTGTGCCAGGTCGTGTGGTGATTGATGCCGCAAAACGTAAGCGCGCCAAGTATGGAGCTAAATGTACGGATATTGGATATGGGTTCATCCCCTTCTCATTTTCCTCTTTGGGGGAACTTGAGGCGGATCTGATGACCTTCTTGAGCGGATCCGGAAGCTCTCTATAACTCAAGATATTGGGCGTGTCTGCTTCTCATATCTTGATGGGATTAGTTTTCTTATTCTTAAAAGTGTGGGGCTGAGATAGTTTGTGGTTCCCACTAATTCTTATAATCCTATGGTTTTGTTTAAATAAAGTAATGTTTTATAAAAAAATAAAAATAAAATAAATAATAATAATAATAATAATAATAATAATAATAATAATAATAATAATAATAATAATAATAATAATAATAATAATCAAAAGTGTTTCTTGTGGGGATCTTGGTGATGGCGATGCCATCTGCTTAACCCTCTATACCACCAGTGGTTTTGGCCCCGTAATTCAACATCCTTGTTGATTTTACTGTTTCAACGCCTTTGTTGACGTGCGGGATTTGTTTTCTTTTGTTGATTTCGTGTCGTGTGTTTCATCTTTGAAACCACGTTTTGGTTGAGGGGATCTATCTTGATTTCGTGTCGTGTGTTCCATCCTTGTGGAAGCTTTCCCCATCTCCATCTGCTACCGTTGCTAGCCGGTGGTAACCGTTCTGCTGCTGGTTCATCGCCGGTTTCTGGAGCGAGTTGGTTTCTGGGTTAGTTTGTTGGTTAGCGAGTTGGTTAGCGAGTTAGTTTGGTGGTTAGCGAGTTGGGTTAGTTTCTGGGTTAGTTTGGCAGCGAGTTGCTTAACTATTTGAGGGTGGCGATTTGCTTTTTAGCAAGTTGGTTTCACTTTTTCTGGCAGCGTGTTGCTTCATCTGGTCTGATGGTTGTTTTATTTGGTGGGGCCCATGTTGTGTTTTCTTTTCTTTTATTCTCTTTGGTCTTTGGCGGTTTTGTTTTAATTTCATTTAACTTTGGTCTTTTCTTTTAAAGAGGTTGTTGGTCTTTTCTTTTAAAGAGGCTGTGTTTTCGCTTTTTTTTTAGTAGGACCACACTTTTTTGCTTTTGTTTTAATTTCATTTAACTTAGTCTTAGATTTTTTTTTCCTTTTCTTGTGGGTAAAAAATAAATAAATAAATCTCTCTATGGCTATTATTCGGTTTCATTGTCCCTTTGCTGGTTTAAGTGGTTGTCAAAACGGTAGTGGGAATGGGCTTACCAAAACCTCGTTGATTTCTCATCTTCGTGATCGTCATTTCAATGAGGATCGCTAGCCACCACCAAACTTTCCTTGGCCACTAATCGGTTATTTTTTAGTTTCTTGAGGTTACGTTGAAGCGTATGGGTCTTTGGTTGTGTGGGGTTTGTTTTAAGGCGCATACTCTTACGCTCTAAATGTCGGCATGGATCGATTTTGTGCCACCCCGATTGCGGTGATGGTGTTGTTAGATTTGTGTTATTTGATCTCACTAAGCCCCAGTTCCTCTTACATTCGACTCGCTTGCATTGAAGATTTGGTTTTGGAAGAAACTCTAGTTTTGATTTACACTTACTTGACACCTTGCTCGCTAAAGGGTTGCACATGTCAAATCAATCCTCCAAAGTGCCGTTTGGGATTCTCTCGTGTTTGAAAGGAGCTCTTGATAAGGTGATCGCACACCAAGACATTTCTTGTTGGGTTAGCACATTAGCCTTGCCTCTTTGTCTCCTTAAAACCTTTTGCGAGGAGTAACATGGAGTGCAGTGTCATTACTAAGCGTCGTCAAGAAGAATATATCGCTAATGCCATTCGGTCTTGGGGTGCGCTGGTGGTAGTTTGCGACTTGTTGAGAGGTTTTATTTGAACCTCCCTACTTGGTCTAATATTGAGGAGGAAAACACAGGTTGGGTGGCGTAATGTCAAGCAATGTGGGAGGAAGATTTGTGATGGTCATTATCTGCTGTTGTCGAGTTCTTTCTTCGGTGTTGCTCCTTACAATGATACCACCCGAGGACCTTAAGGCTAAGCATCCTTCAAGTCTGCTCCTTGTTTGCTGATATACCTATTGATCATCATAACCTCATTGCATCTCTGCTGTAGTTCTTGACATGATTAAGAGTTTCCCGTGGTACATCCCGTAGTCGAGATGGTTTACGCGCCCAACACCTATTGGACTATTTTAGCGGTCTTCTGTGGCTATATCGATGAGTTAATCAACTCCATCACCCGGTGGTAAATCTTTTTCTTGATGGTAAGTGTCCTAAGGCTTTGGGCGAGTATATTGCGGTGCTCTCTCACACCACCGATCAAACCGGTGGTGGTATCCATCCTATGCGGTGGGGACTATGTCTGAGGCGTTAGTCTCCAAGGTGGGAGCTTCTATGATTGGCCCTCTTTAGATGGATACTTGAATGATCTGATTCGGAGTTGGGGTTTGGAGGAGGAGGCCATTCTACATGCCGTGAATCGGCTTGTTGAAGACCGTGGTGATGATGTGGGTCTTTCGATGTTGTTGGTGGATTTCAAAACGCCTTCAATCGGTGGACCGCGAGGTTATGTTACAAGAGGTTCGCCCATTGTCTGCCATATCACGTTGGGTCGAATTTTGCTACTCCAAATGACGGATTATATTATGGGAACATACTTTTGGTCACACCAAGGCGTGCGACAAGGTGATCCTCTTGGACCTCTCCTTTTGCATTGGTGCTACATCCTTTGGCTCATAAGATCAAAGACTCCTTTCTCTCCCTTTCAAGCTTGGTACCTAGATGATGGTACGATCATTGGAGATACTCGTTTGTTGGGAAGGCCTTGGAGCTCATTATGATAGATGGACCTCGTTATGGTTTGCACCTCAGCGTCGATAAAGCGGGTTTTTGCCAAGGAAGATCCTGAAGCGGACTCGAAGGTGTTTTCCTCTAATATTGCCCGCCCTACATGGTGTAAAATTGTTGGGTGGGCGGTTGGTGTAGACCTTGAGTTTAGTAGTAGCTCGTTTTGAAGCGAGTTTCTAAAACCATTGAACTTATGAAGCAGCGTAGCTAAGCTTAATGATCCCCAATGTGAGTTCTTTGCTTCTCCGTGCATGTCTTGGCATTTCAAAGTGTATTTCTCTGTCGCGCATGTTCCCCGTGTCTTTGAGCGTGCCCGATTTCATTCGATGAAGCACCGTTCCTCCTTTGAGCGTATTATCACCGCCTCACGGGCGGGTTTGGAAATTGGCAATGGGATCGCCACTCTTCCCTTTGAATTTGGGGGCTTGGTGTATCTGTTCTTGGCGATGTTTGAATTATGCCTTCCTTGCTTCTAGACTCAATCGGCCGACCTATAGTGAACTTCTCCGTGATCACGGAGTTGGTGTTCTTGGATCTTCCTTTGATGATGCCCCGCATGTTTTTAACGAGAAAATGGAGACCGACCTTTGGGTAGCTCTTGTGAGATTCGCCCCCAAACTCATGAAGAAATTGGCGGTTATATTTCACACGTGTCACCAAAGAGGTGAATCCATACGCTTATCGCAGACGGATGGCCCTATGGAGATCACAAATGGAAGACCATACTTGGGCCGGCTTAGAGTAGTCCCGATAGTTGGGCTAGGGCGGACTATGAATGCTAAAACCTACCGATGTGTTCTATGCTATAAATCAGGTGTTCCCTTTTCTCCGCTCGGATGCCGTGCTCGCTTGCTCCAAGGTTTTACTGGTGATATCTATGGGATCATGCGTATCATCTGCGCAGTATTATTGGTATTAAACATCGACATAATGTGGTGCGTGATACCCTCACCGATATCCGCTCCGGGTGGGGTTTCACTCGTAAAGAAATTGATATCGGGCTCTGTGGAGAGTGACAAACACCTACGCCCGGTGACTTGTTACTTTACTCGTGGGAGAGGCCTTGATGTGTGTTGATCTTCTTGGGTCATCGCCATAACGCGATGACTGGTATGGCCGACTTTGTGGCGGGCGTGCGGTGATTGAGCTGCAGCATAAGCGTGTCAATCACGAAACCAAATCGGCGATATTGGATATGGGTTCATCCCTTCTCTTTCTCTTCCTTTGGTGAACTCGAGAAGGAGGCGGTGACCTTCTCAAGCGTGTCGAAAGTTCTCGATCACTCGAGATCTTGGCGCGTGGTGCTAACTATATTTTTAGTAGGATTTGTTTTGCTATTGCTAGAGGAGTGGGGGCAAAGTTAGTTTCTCGGCTCACCACTAATTTCTTGTAATTTCCTTTGATTTTCTAATGAAGCGATGTTTTTATAATAATAATAATAATAATAATAATAAGTGCGCAAATATTTGATATAAGTTTCTCCCATTCTCATTCTCTTCTTTTAGGGAACTTGATAAGGATGCGGTGACCAAGCTGAAGCGAATCCGAAAGTTCTCCGTGACCCAAGACATTGGGGCACGTGTTCTATTCATATCTTTAGTAGGATTAGTTTCTTTATAGGTAGAGGTAAGGTGAGCAAACGGACCGCCGGACCGGACCGATCAAGGACCGCCGGACCGACACGGCCGAGACCGGACCGACCACATTCGGTCCGGTCGCGGTCTCGCTTTTGGGCAATCGGTCCTCGGTCGGTCCGGTCCGGTCGGTCCGGACAAAACCGACAACCAACCGACGATTGGGCGTTTTGGGCCGGACCGATGAAGACCGAGACCGGACCGGCGGACCGAGACCGGACCGACCAAATTCGGTCCGGTCTCGGTCTTGGCTTTGGCGAACTCGGTTTCGGTCCGGTCCGGTCTGGCCGGTCCGGTCCGGTTTCGACTATGCACACAGCCCAGAGGAGTGGGGCTCGGTAAGATCGAGCTTCCCATTAATTTCTTGTAAATCTTATGAATTTCTAATAAAGTGATGTTTATAATAAGTAGTAATAATAATAATAATAATAATAATAATAATAATAATAATAATAATAATAATAATAATAAACTTTCACCATTTTTTTAAAATTAAATATCTCGCAAACCGTTAATCGTTACGAGAAAAAAATCATACCATCACGACGAGAGTTAAATTATCTTTCTATAGATATGCACTTCTATATACTTTCTACTATTTGTTTTCAAAATTTCCGCCTAAAAAAATCATATTTGATTTTTAAAATGAATCACATGTGATTTTTCTCGTCGGAAATTTAAAAAAAAAAATTCATCGAAACTATACAGAAGTGCATATCTATAGAAGATAATTTAATTCTAATCGCAATTTTTTTTCTGTAGCTTGAAAATTTACCGTTTAAAAGATATGTTTGTTTTTTTTTAAATGAAAAATAGATTTTTATTAATTTTGATAAAAATAAATAAATAAATAAGATTAATTCATTAGATCTATATCAAATACCATAGACAAATGGTGTTTTTATTAATTTATTGTTAGAAAATAAGATCACAGAAATCTGATAGTCGTGTAAACACTTTCAGATTGAAGTATTTCGATGGTTCTATCGAAATCTTAAATCGAATAAAACTCAAATTAGAAACGAGAATATGCTTTTGTAAGTTATAAAAACCGAACCAGAGATGGAATATATGACCAATAAACTGCACAACGGTTGTAACTACCATAGCAGTTATTTAACAATCGAAACAATTAAATCAAAAGGAAAAATTAAGTCCATAATTCCGAGAATTTTATTTTCAAGTACGTTTTTAACATTGCACTTTATACCAAATAAATTTTTCAAACCCGTGACCGGCGCGCCCCGGACCCCGTCATTCGAGGCTTGCCATCGAATAATAATCATAATAACGTCATACAGTGTCTACTCTGTAGCAACCCCGACTTGTTGAACATTTATCACGATTCTGCGTTAGTCATTAAAAGCCCAATTCATTACACTTAAATCATATTGGTGATGAAAATCACCATCATTTATCACTAACTCATTATGACAAATGTTATAAAAAAGTTTTTTTTTTTTTTTTTTTTTTTTATTAGTGAAGCAAATATTATTTGTGAAAATGCAAGTGTTAAAAGATTATAGGAGGTGCCTGTCAACGCCGCCGGCAAAATACATTTCTTCCACCCACGTCTTTATTCTTTCATTTTACTTCGGACTTGCCTTCCACTTTTCCTCCTCTTTGTTAAAAAAGACTGAGAATTTTAAAGACTAGTAGTTTCCACATTTTCATTTCCGGAAATTTAACTCACACAATTGGCCAATCTGTATGCTGCAACGATATGCTAAAAGTAACGTTTAAGTTAATTTAACTACATGCGTAGTGGTGTTCGTCCGTTTTGAAAAACATGATCATTTTCTAGCAATTATTTTAATTCAAAACCAGTTAAGTTTTGCGTTTGGCTACCCCATAATTGTTTAATTGTTGCGTGTAAAGTTTGTACTTACAAGTATTTGCGGTGATGCATATTGAAATACATATCAAAGGATTTTTCTTCTTATTTATTATGTACAAATTTAATTGTCATCTAAATTGTTTTTCAATAGCCATGTCGTTACGTCATATACCAACCCTATGTTTTTAATCAACTCATATCATTATATGACTTGGTCACTTTACTTGAGTTACTTGAATTTAGTCATCAAGGTATCATTAAAACTAAAAGAAATTAGTGTAATTATATAGTTAGAAGAATATAAATGCATGATTAGGGAATATTTATATTAAAAGTATATGATTGACAAAATCATATAACCTTAGTAACAATTTTGTCTATTTTATAAGAAGGATCATAAAGTGTTAAAAAAGAATATACCCATGATATTTAAGGTATCGTTTTTCAAATTTTAGGTGATACGTGTATATAAATTATTGGACTGATATTAAAAAATTATCAGTATTCAAAACAGAAGCATGAGAAATCGTAAATGGTGGATCACCACTAATAACATGGAACAATAATATGGAACCTCTTTTTGTATGTCTATAAACAAATTTATGTTTTTTAAACTTATTTCTATATTTATAATCAACAATAATAAGTAACAATAAAAATCAGGATCTAATAGAATAATCATTCATTTTCATTTAGAAATAATATTTATTTATAATAATAAATCAAAAGAGTGATTATATAAAGCAACTCCAATATTCAGTATTCAATGCCGATTAATACTGAAAACAGATTCTTGTACTTCAATCTATGCTAACACATGCATGGATTAGTGACCAAATTATTACCTACTTTTGTTATTTATAAAGATCTTAATTAAGAACTAGATATTTGTATAAATGCATTTTTTAAGATATAATATAAGATCGTTTTGAGAATAATAGAGCCCAGGATTTAAAAAGGGTACAAGACATAGTTGTACACTTGTACGAGTAGTAAATGTATTTTTCACATATTCTTTTTTGTTTATTTTACTTATTATAGCTTGTCATTTCATGCAACAATTTAATTTTTCTTTATTCTTTATTTACAAGAATTTACTGTATCGTAAGTGTTGCATACACTACTATGTACTTGACAAGCAAAAACTAGTTGTGATGACTCCATTTTGTGAATATATATAGACAAAGACTTGCAGATAAAACGGATAAAAGTTTAAGTGTATTGCTATTTTACGTGAAAAAAACGCATTATCTAAACAAACGGATCATGAATTCATGTGTAGAAAACTAGATCGACATAACTCGTTACAATGTGATAACATTAAGAGTTACGTAAAACCTTAACACGCAATGGGACATGTAATTACTCAAAATTAAAATTAGCAAACATAGGTGCAACCAAATGTAGCTAGATGGTAATGGTACTTTCAAAAAGGTGAATTCTGATGTGAGCGAATGGCTAATTGATGGAATGTGTTTGTTCCTGTTTTGGTCTGGAAAGATATCAGAGATCAGTTATGTCAGACATCCTAGTAGTAGTATCTGATATCGGATGTTAAGTATTAGTGTTGTATTTGTATTGTGTTTATATCTGATTTGGGTACGCCCAAGTTCACTTTATGTTTATTTCTCATGATATACATTGGTTGGAAGTAATAATATAAGTTCATCTTTTGCACCAAAAAGAAGAAGAAAAAAAAAACATAGGTGCAACCAGTAGACACTTAAAATGGGCATAAACTAGAGTTTGTTGCTATGTATACAAACGTATGATACATTACTAGAATGTGCTTTAATTTTACCCTATAAAAACCAAACACTATAAATGCACATCCAAATATGGGTTCGTCGGCAAATTTTAATGAACAAAGCTAATGACATTATGTGTCCAAAATCCAAACTACTCACATACGTGAAATTGACGTGACCTTATAAATTTGATGTGTTATAACATCAAGAGTTGACACGTGAAGTACTCTAACTTTTACGACTTTAATACATCATATCGTACCATGAGACACTTACCCAATACTAATTATCGTATTCACCCGTCGAGAGTGATGGTGGCTTTACGTTAATTAGAAGGAGAACCAGCATAGTCTAGTCGATAACGAAAACACGTCATCTTGAAAGAACTATAACCACTTCTTTAAAAGACACTAAACTCTAAGTTGACAAATTTTAATTCTTCACTACAACATTACATTGTTTATTCAGGTTAAGTTGATATTTCATAAACTTGATACCATTTCATGACCTCTTAAGCAGGTTTAGTCTCAAAGTAATATTGTTAAGTTGAATGACTATACAACAATATCATAGATACAATGTAAAAACCCATCCCATATTCAGGCATAATACGCCCCTTATTACCGCTATTAACTTGTAAGTTACGAGTTAATAGTCGTAATAAGAGCACCAAAACGCGTGTTATGCCTTGGTAGCACCTCCCAAGACGCGTCATGCCTATTACACTCACGTTATTTGACGCGTTGTTCATGGCCACTTTGAGAGAACTCGATGGTCTGCATGACGAGTTGTGTAGAGAGAAGTAATAATTTTTGTGTGTGTATGCGAGTGTATTGTGGGGCATATTTGTATATAAGTAATGTACTAGCGAGTCTTGGGCGATCACGACGACAGTGCTCGAAATAAAATTTCAATGAACCATGCTTCATAATCTGAAGCGCTTTATGTGACGATAAATTTGCGGATGTCAAAAGTTTCGTATCGCATATTTCAACTCTTTAGAATATTATAGTAGGCATCCACGCGTTGCGATGGCGGGTGTCAGTAATAAATTTTTAAAAAAAATGTTTTCAATTTTATGTTTTCTCTTACAATAACTTTACCAATAAGCGAAAACATAATGAGTTTAAGTAACTTTAAAAAAAGTGATAGATAATATCAAACTAATTCATATAAAAACATTTGAAAGTGGCGTGATTTTGCGATGCGGTAGTCAATAATGTTATGGGGTTATGGTCAAATTAGTTGATAGTGGTCCGTAGTCACAAATAAGTAGAAACATTTTTTTTTATGAAATATATATATATTTTTGAACATGTTTAATATTGTTTATTACACTTGTCCTATATAGATAAAAGATATAAATAAAATAATACTTATAATGTATACATCTTGTAAAATATATATTTATGAAAATGTTTGAATCATTAATATTGTTTATAACATTTGTCACATAGATAGAAGATATAAATAAAGAATGTTTATAATGTAAAAAAACTTACGTGTTTAAGCGATCGTTTAGAGTTATCCATGAAAAGTATAATAATTAATATAATAATATATTAATCATTAAATTAGCACTTAGCACTTTGCATCATTTGTCTTGAAAAAATTGTCCTGGCTTTTACAAAAAACCGTTTTTTACTTTTATGGTTAATTTTATTTAAAATAATTAAAATTTATTTAGATTGGTTCTCGAAATACTCTTATGATATCTATACTACATAAAATGGAAAAACGGTCAAAGGTGAAAAGTGAAAAAGTTGAATTGTTGAAATTGGTCAAATGATAGAGAAATGAATAATGTAATTAATACTCTTATTAAAACACTCCATTACTTAAAAGTACAATTATTTATTCACATTTTACAACTAATTAAAAGTACGTTTACAAAATTAAAAAACAACCAATTAAAACACCCCTTACTAAAAAGTACAATAAAAATTTCATAACGTACAATTTAAAGAAGCTACAACATAATCCAAAATATAAAATAATTAAACACACTAATTAATGATATTTTTAAAACACCCAAAAATGAAAAGTACATGTTATTATACACATTATACAAATTAAAAAAATACACAAAACTTCATACAAGTTAACAAGTTGATGTTAGATATAGTTTTGAAAACCGGACCAACGTGTTCAACTGGGAACAGGTGTCGCCACCGGTTCGGCTAACCAATTAAAGCAATTAGAAAACGAACCAGAGAGGACCCGTTGAAACAGATACAAACCGGTGAATCGGGTCTCATCAAGAAATATTTGCGGTTAATCGTCGAAAGTGCACCATGCCAAATCTTGAGTACCTGCTATATACTATATATAAAGGAAAAACCAAAAAGTAAAAAGTGAAAAGTTGAAAGTAAAAGTGGAAATGTTGAAGACATATATTTCAAAAGGAAACTATTAATACACATCGAAAAATGGGTTGACCCGGGACGCTTCAAACCCGCGGGTTGACCCGATTTAATTTGACTTGTTTTTGACCCAACATGTCGGGTTGACTCGGTTTAAATCAACTTATTTTTTTGACCGGAACGGTTCAACCAGTTGAACCACCCGGGTCGAACCAGGTTTCAAATTTGACAAAATTATATAAGAAATGATGAAGTAGTTGATGAACCCGTGACAAATTTGGAAAAATGATTGACCAAGTAATTGTAGTTTTTTGTTGTTTATTTTGATTTGACACATGTATGTTATCATTTGTATAATTTTATTTTGAAAAATGTTGGTCTTGAACCACTTAAGGGACTAGCATATAGAATCGTACAAGATAATCTTATTATGGTGATATTAAATTTGTAAGGTTACAAGTTTAAAAGCCACACACTAAATAATAAACGTTATACATATAAAAAAAGTAGTTATCCTCGCTTAATGACAAAACAAGAAAAGACGATCACATGCGCGTTGGTATACATCTAAACTATAACATAATATTGCCAACTACATAATCAGTTGCTTTTGTAATCTTGAATCTATTATTACTAAAATCTTAATAACTTAAAAGTTAAAACAATCCTATTAGAAATATACTCTACACTTAGATCACTACACATAAGTTCTTGAAAACTTTATATTTCTATTATCAACCACGCATCGAATTATAGTTATTCAAAATAATTCTCGGAAGCTAAAATACTGGTTTGTTGAAAGAAACTTATGGATTCGTCAGAATTTTGAGAGAAACTAAACAGTTGCTTGCTGGCGCACGGTCTTCGTCTATAATAGAAAAGCGGTCAAAGATGAAAAGTTGAAAAGTTGAATTGTTGGCGGTCAAATGAGAGAGAAATGCATATTGTAATTAATACTCTTATTAAAACACCCAATTACTTAAAAGTACAATAATTTATTCACATTGTACAACCAATTAAAAGCACATATACAAAATTAAAAACAACCAATTAAAACACCCTTTACTAAAAAGTACAATAAAAATTTCATAACGTACAATTTAAAGAAGCTACAACATAATTCAAAATATAAAATAATTAAACACACTAATTAATGATATTTTAAAACACCCTAAAATGAAAAGTACATGTTATTATACATGTTATACAAATTAATAAAACACACAAAACTTCATACAAACTAACAAGTTGATGTTACATATAGTTTTGAACGTTATACGAAACACTTACCACAATATCGCATATCGTTAATTGTCTACCGCTAGAAACCGATGCCACTAGGCACGGGTACTCGCCTATATTCAAAATGGATACATATAGTAGATGTTGCTAATTACATGGTGTATGGACAGGTTATAATATTTAGCTTTTTATGTAGCATAATTTGTAGATAAAAAGATAGAAGTTAGTTGTTGTAGACGAATTATCGTCTCTCAATCTCAAGTTAAAGACAAATGGAAAATTTGGAAAAAGAAAATGAAAGTATAGCTTATCTCATATAGGTGGATTTACAAATATTAGATGTGTTTAAATACCTGAAACCATAGAATTAATGTTGCGGTGTTGTACGTGCATCTGGAAACAAAAGCCAATTGTGATTCGGGTCATCGGGTGCCTATGCAATGCTTCTTTTTAAAAGAATGTGGATGTAGGAAATGATTTTTAAAAACGCCATCGTATTTATCTATATCTATACTACATAAAATATAAAAATGGTCATCAAGTCAAGAAAAGTGGAAAAAGGTAACTTTGGAACGTATTCATTGTTTGCAAAAAAAATTTTCATACCATATACTCCTCATACCATTCGTGAATGTCAAACCATGTTAAGAATTTTTGTTAGAGTTGAATTATCGGATGTTACAACAGTTTGCAATTACATTTTGATCTTTTCACGTTCTATTTTTTATCGTTAATTGTCTACCGCTAGAAACCGCTGCCGCCAGGCGCGGGTACTCGCCTAGTAATAATAGTTTTGGAACTTTGTAGTTTTGCATGCATTTTAAATCATATTCATTTGTATGTGCATTTTTGCATTAAAATTAAACTAATTCAAAAAGAAATAATAAATGAAGCATTAAAATGTTATGGAAGATAAATTAGTAAAATCAATTTATTGTGTACATTATGCATTAAAAATTGTAATGCTTAAAAAACACATTAATGACATCTTAAAAAAATTTAGGAGAGAGGGTCATCCCTCCATTATAAAGTAATATAGATATTGGGATGGTGATGTTGATTGTGTTATTACACTACAGTAAAACCTCTATAAATTAATAGTGTTGGGACCGGGATATTTTATTAGTTTAGCGAGATATTATTATATCGATAAATTAATAATTTATTAATTAAAGAGGTTTCGATTACCATCAAATTTTCAAATCTAATATACTAGTAGTTACAATGTATACTCATTAGAGACGAAATAAATTTGAAAAACAAGTTCCATTTAACATTTTATGAATTAACATTCACACTTTATGAAAATAAAATTAACACTTTTTGTTGCAATACGAGAAGACAACCCACCAACTTTTTAGTGCGATAAGGAAATTTTAAGATAAACTCGGTTAAAGTTCAACAAAAATAAGTGACTATGGATTCATTTTTACTAAACAATCTTAAGATTTTAAAGTGTCTCTCTCTCACACATACATACATATATACATATATATGAAATTTTAGCGATTATTAATTTATAGTTTCGTTGGGACTAATATATGTATAGTGGGGTTTCAAAAAATTATTATCTTATTATTTTATCGATTGGGGTCCAATTTATCTTGGTCCCAAGTTGGGACTGGACAAATTATTAATTTTATCGAGGTTATTAATTTATCGAGTATTAATTTACAGAGGTTTTACTGTATGTTGTTAGGAATATTGGTCGTGAAAAGAAAAATTGACATGACGCTTAGATGACGGTGATAAAGTTGGTTGTAACGACTCTTTATTGCTACTGGTCTAAAAATTCCTAAAGTTTGAACGTTCATTTAAATAATATGTGAACCCGACAACACTATTTTACAAACTCCATGAATCAGATAGAAACAAAAGAGTCATAACAAATGGTTGTCATTTCTTTTTCTTCCCAAAACTAAAGCAAGCATGATAAAGAATTTTAAAGTTCAAATCGTGCTCGATATAAACAACCGTGGACCGACTGTCCACTCCTTTGAAAAAAAGCGGGTTTCTTCTGATTTGAATTTGTGTGACCTTACAACAAAATAGGTACAAGGGAAAGGCAATAGGTTGTGCCATCTTACAATAACTAAACGCCCCCTACGTGACCAGTAAACTTACTAAAGGCGTTAATCATCGTAATCTTCCTACTTCGACCATTTCTCAAACACGTCATAGCATTTATGTGGCATCAATTTGATCAATTCTGCATGGTATTTTTTTCTCGTGTACTACTCTTCGAATGAGTTTTGAAGAAAAATAAATCCTTTATTGACCCTGAAGTTTACCACTCAGGTAACCATAATTCCATGAAGTAACTTTGATTCTCCATTCTCAATATCAAATATCTAAATTATGAATTATCAACTTATGACTCATGAAACCGTTGGGATCGTTTTTTGAAAGAACTAGACAAGGAAATATCAGTCCTTCGCCCTCTACCGATTGATCCTCAAGCTTTGTGAATTACTCCCTCCGTCCCATATTAAATGTCATGTTTGAATTTTCAAAGTCTTTATTTCGCAACTTTGACCATAAATATTTTTTGTTGTGTTATATAATATTTGATGCAAAATATATGATAGATCGAGTTTTAAATGTATTTTCACTACGTATTATTTTTATCTAATACTATATAACACAAGCGAAATATTTAAGGTCAAAGTTATAAAACTTGAAAAATCAACGTAGACATTAATATGGGACGAGAAAAGAATTAATAATAAGTTGAAAATTATGGTTACCAAAATGCAAGGTTTTTTTCTTTATTTAAAATGTGTCTTCAGGCACATATTAAAAAAATATAAAAGTTAGTTCCTTAAATTAAAGTTTACACTTAATAAATGCAGATGGTAAGGGCCCATTTGTTTTGAGGGTTTATCTTGGAGTTTGGGTTACAAAACTTACAATCGTTGTTTGTTTGAAATTTTGTGATTTGGGTTTAGATAAATATGCAAAATATGAGGGCATGTGTTAAAGATAGAGGTTATATGGGTTTTCTGACAAAATAGTGGGACCATCTATTATTCTCTTTTGTTTTTTATGAAAGTGGTGTACATGTGTTACTATTGAGTGGCAGGAAATATAGTTTTTAATATATTTAATATATAATATATAGTTAAATATTATTTTCTCTCTCTTACCTCAAATCCAAATCTTAATCTACAACTTTACATTCAAATCCAAATCATAATCTAAACCCATCTACAAACCAAACGGAACCTAAGTTTTACTTATATGCATTAAATGATGTTTTTTGTTTTGTAAAAGATTTAAAAGTTGATAAATATCTGTTTTTAAACCTAAATGGCATTACACTGAAGTTCTATGATCTAATCGTCTAAAATGACGAAAAAGATTGTCAACACAAAACCTTATTTGTAAAAGATTTTGTGGACTAGTTTTACCCGGGTTAATCTCTATCCTCCTTTTCTTATCTCCTAAAACCTTATTTCAAAAAACTCATCCGAAACTCTTCAAACGAAAACCTCTCTAGTTGTTGGCTTTGGCCTAAAATATATCTAGATACTTGGATATTTTACTAAGTATTTAACTTTTGAATGTTTATGTATGATGAAGAGGACAAAAGCTATCAGAGAAATACTGTCATCACTCTCTGACTTCATCATCTTCTTATGGGTTCGGGAACTCTAATTACTAAAGGCGCATCACTAACTAGAGGTCTTTAAAACAGTTTTTAAAGATGACATCCTGAGTTTATTACTCAAGGACTATTACTGTGCTTAGGTTATTTTATGTTTAAATCTAGTCAGAGACAATTGGACACTTAATTAGCCCGACGTATACATTCTCTCACATTGTTTTTACATATGTCTTTTGCATCATTTCTCTATGTAATGGTTCATGTCATTTTCTTTCCAAAATGTCTTTGTGGTTCAAGACATGGTTCAGATTGCGAGGTTAAGGTCACAAATTTGTTTGTGGCGTAGTTGAGCGGGTGCTGTAAGGGCGTTGTTTGAGTGTTCATGGGTCATGGGTGGCAGGTTTACGACAGTCATGGTTTGCGTATTCGTGGGTCGTGGTTCAATGTGTTTTGGATGAAGTGTTTTCTTTCATGGTAAGTGTTTATGGTTCATGATTTGGGCTCAAGACGTGGTTCAAGTTGTGATGTTTAGGTTCGTGTGGTAAATTTTTGGATCGTGGTTCAAAAGGTAGTGTAGGGTCGTATTTTGGTGTTTTTCGGTTTTGAGGGTAGTAGTTCAACATATGTTTGAGGTTCTTGATTTAGGGCCGTGGTTTAATGGGTGTGGAGGGTCATGGTTTCGGTGTTCGAGGGTCATGGCCGTTTTTGGCGTATTTTGAGGGTCGTTTAGGTTGGTTGTTTTTGTTCGCTTGTGATAGATTTTAGTAGTTTAAGTAAGGGTCTCGAGCCGGTTAACGATGACTCTTTAAGCAAAGGGCTCGAGGTCATATAGTTGTCTTGTGGTGTGGTGGCATTTAGGGGTGTAAATGAGCCTAGCTACTCGAGAGTTACTCGAGCTTGACTTCCTAAAAGCTCGACCATTACGAGCCCGAGCAAGACCTTGACATGAGGCTCATTTGATAAGCGAGCTCGAGCTTAAGACATCGATCTCGATTAAGCTATGAGCCTAAACAAATTTTACGTATATGATATATATAATAAATATAGGAAAATTACTTAAACTAGACCATCACCCTATGACATAACACTTTCTAACCCAAAAAAGAGACCAAAATAGACCGGGTGACTATTTTTCGAGACAATTCTTGTCTATTGACTAAAATACCCTATGTACCAAACCTTATTACAAAATACATATTCCGATGAAGATTCGGTGACCATGAACAAACCCAATCTCAATCCAGTTGCATCTCCAACCACCACCATCATATCATCAACCCACGACCACTTATTGATAAAATCGGTAAAAATACTACTATACACACCCATATACTAACAAACGATCCTAAATCAAATAACCACACACTTCACTCTATCTAAATAAAAAAGGATCTTAAAAAAAACCAAAATCATCACTCTCGATATACTTTCATCATTCACAGATCTACTAACCCCAAATCCAAACCAGTAAATCCATATCCAAAAAAAGCAGATCTACAAAACTCACCATCATCAATACACACAAAGATCTAAATCTAAAATCTCACGAATCTCGATCTCACACATAAGAACCCACATCAAAATTCAATCCGTCAAATCCACACTCATTTCGCGATTGCGACGGAGGTTACAACTCGCATGGGTAAACCACGACAAGCGTAGCTATTAGAAATCTTGTTACATAACTAACGGTCGTGGTGGTTATTAAAAGAAATAGTGGGTATTAGAATCCATGACGAAAACCATGTTTTGATTATTCATATGTTGCTCCTCCCACCTGTAAATCTTCTCAAACCCATATCGGGTTTGGACCTGCTGCTGGTAAATGTTTTTAGTTTTATAAAACTTGGATTGTGAGTGAGTTTTGAAGTTTTGTTTAGATGGATCTGTGATTTTCATGGGATATGGGACAAACTAGATCAGGTTCAGGAAAGCGTGAGGGAGCTCCACTTGCCGGCGGCGATGGTCCAACTGGCCGGAAAGTCACCGGAAAAAGAAAGAATGATATGAAGAAGTGAAGGGTGTTAATACAAATATCGTCTAAAAGCGTTATTTATATTTTACGATCTTTGCTATATTTTGTTGTTAACAATAATAAATTTCATTTTAGCAAAAGTATAAATCTTGTCAAGACTTTTACATATAGCTACAAGTTTTTCTTAAACACGAATTTTTTTCAACATTTGTTCATAAAATGGTAGTTTGTCATTTTAAGAAAAATGCCACTATTAGATATTAAATAAAAACACATTACATTTTTAGTTTTCACAAGTAAATTAGTTTTTACAATATACAAAAATGTATCCTATAATAACATATGTGATCAATCATTGTTTTTTCACTCATCTAATTATATTCATTTAGTTTGCTAACATGTACATTACAATGGTTATTTACATAAATATATAAAACTAAAAATAAAAATGCATATTACATCAGGTCTTGCATCATCATATAAATCATTGGAAGATCTCTTGGATATCTTGTTTTGATTGTCACTCAATATATCAAATGTGATCTTGGTAAGATATGTTAATATCTTGGTAAGGTTTGTGAAGATTTTCCTGTTAGGGACGACGAAACCAAATTAAAACACGGACGAAACCCTCTTTTTGGTTTCGTCCTATCCGTGGTTTGCTGAGCTCTTTGCCTATAAATAGCAAGCCACACCAAGTTGTTTTCTCATCACTTACAAGCATAAAACACATACATTCTCTCATTCTCTTTCATCTAACTCATTCTCATTTCATTTTAGTGATCATCTTTTTGTAGCAAAGAAGATCAAGGCATTCCAAACTTAAACGAATTGTTGCAAGTCTTGTTTGTTTATAGTTGTGTGAATTGTTGTTATTCATACATCATTGTTTGTACCAAACCATCATAAACCTCGATAGTGATCGCTTAGTATTTAGTTCTTAAAATACACAGTGTGTTAGGAGTGGTTGTGCCCTTGTAAAAGAACTCGACATCTAGCTTTGTGTCGGAAATATTGTCTAAGCGACGTGTAAAGGTTTTCTCCGCCGGTTAAAGGAGCTTGTTGATTAGTGAAGATAACTCTCGAGTTGAAGACTCGGGGAGTGGATTAGGGCAAGGAAAAAGAGTCTTTGTAGACCGAACCACTATAAACAACCGTGTTGTGGTTTGATCATTTCTTTCTTTACTTGCATATTATTTATTCTTGATTATCTATATTGATTGAATTCACGCATAGTGATTCAAAGCAAATTAAATTTAAAACGGTAAAACTATTCAACCCCATTCTAGTTTTTCACAATTGGTATCAGAGCTTCGTTGCTCAAGATTTTTCTATAATATATTTTATTTTATAAAATTGAAACAATTCATGGATTCTGAAAACTTTAAAGAAGGGAAATCTATGCAAAGACCACCACTTTTTGAACCCAAGGATTTATCTATTGGAAAAATTGCTTTGAAACATACGTGAAATCAAAAGATATTGATCTTTGGTATGTAATCATTAAAGGTGACTATAATCCCACAAGAAAAGATATTTCTAACGATGAACAAAAGAAACTAATTGATAAAAACAATGAAGCAAAAATGATGCTTTATAATGCTTTATCTAAAAAGGAGTATGAAAGATTTTTTATGTGTGAAACCGCTAAAGATATTTGGGAATCTTTAATAATCACACATCAAGGGAATTCACAAGTCAATGATAACAAAATTGATCTTCTTGTTCAACAATATGAACAATTTGTTATTCCTGAAGATGAAACCATTGCTTGTGGATTTGCTCGATTTAACACTATTATTACTTCTCTTAAAGCACTTGATGAATCTTTTCGTAGTAAGAATTTTGTCAGGAAATTTCTTAGAGCACTCCATCCAAAATGGGGAGCAAAAGTGACAGCCATTGAAGAATCAAAAGATCTCTCAATAATGTCACTTAACGAGCTAATGGGAAATCTCAAAGTTCTTGAAATGGTGATGGAGAAAGATTCGGAAATCATCAAAGGCAAAAGAGAAAAAGTCAAAGCCATTGCTTTAAATGCAAGGGCGGAATCAAGTGATGATCAAGAATCTTGCTCGGATAGTGAAGATGAGGAATATGCCATGGCCGTAAGAGATTTCAAGAAATTCTTTAGAAGAAGAAGAAAGTTTGTGAGGCAACCCCGAGATGACAAGAAGTCATTCCGGAAGACCGTGATGACAAGAAAACAAAGTGCTTTAGATGTGGAGATACAAGCCATCTAATAGGAGATTGTCCCAAGCCACCAAAAAGCAAAAATCAACGAGCTTTTGTAAGTGGTGCTTGGAGTGGAAGTGAAGACGATGACGAAGAGCCAAGAAATGAGGAAATCGCTCTCATGGCTCAAGAATCAAACGAGGTACATTCTGACTCATCTTACTCTTCCATTGATGACGATACATTGAAAAAATAATATAACCATTTATGCGAATTAAGTTTAAAAATTATAACAAAAAAAAAGTTTTTAAAAATTAAAAAGGAGTTTTTAAAAAATGAAGTTTATGAGTTAAAAGAAAAGGCAGAACGCTTAGAAAAGAGCAAAGCTAATGACAATGTTTGTAAATCATTTCAAGAGCTTGGACTCGAAATAGAAAAGTTAAAACTCACACAAGAAGCGCTTATCAAACATAACTCTAAGTTCAAAAGGTTTGATTGAAGCATTTCATGTGCGGATAAATAATGAGAATACAAAAAGTACCAGGGAATAAAAATGGATTAGGATTTAATGACGTATTAATACCAAGTAGTCAAACCGAAAAGGCCGAAAAAGACAAACAAACTGTTCCATCCAACTCAAACAACCACGGATCAGACGGAACCAAAAATTTGGTTCCGTCCGTTGAACCCATTGGTTCCATGGTGTCTGCAGAAAAACATGATTTTTGCAAAACGACCCGTAATGAATTTGTTAAAATTACAAAGAAATCCATAGATACTATTAGAAAAAAACGTGTTGTTACAACAGGAGTAGGACTTGCTAAAAATGAGTTTAGATCGAAAACCACTCAACAAAGGCCTAAAGCATCTATTTTCAAACGCCCCTTTCCTAAAAGCAACTATAACACACAACTTAACTATCAACATACCGATTGGAATCAAAACTTCCCTAGACCATATCACACTTTCAATTACATGCCATGGAACCCATATCCATCATTCCATACATAAACCAAACAAACGATATGTTTAACCCAAACGGACCTATGAGATATTGGGGACCAAACGCTTGAGTTGTGTGTTTTATAGGTATGCTTAAAAGTCGGCTTGGAACAAGATGAATGGATAAAAGATAGCGAATGCTCAAGACATATGACGGGAAACAAAAGTCTCTTCTCAACATATAAAGAGTATGACGAAGTAATGTCACTTTCGGTAGCAATCTTATGAGCAAAATCATTGGCAAATGTACGATCGCTTATGACTCTCTCACTATTGAAAATGTTGCTCATGTTGATAGATAAGGATTTAACTTACTTAGCATTAGCCAACTATGCGATAAAAAGTATAAAGTCCTCTTTGAGGAAAATGGTAGTAAGATCCTAAAAGATGAAATCACTGTAGCAAAAGGAATTAGGAAAAACAACATATATGTCATGAAAATAGATAGAACATCTAGGGATAAACTTTGCCTTACTACCATAGATGACAACTCCACTCTTTGGCATAGACGCCTAGGTCATGCTAATATGAGACTAACTCAATCCTTGTCATCAAAAGAACTAGTTAGAAACTTACCCAAATTGAAATATGACCAACACTTTTGTGATGTTTGCAAAATTGGGAAACAAGTTCATAATAGCCATAAGGCTAAAAACATGGTGTCTACATCTAGGTGTCTAGAACTTTTGCATATGGATTTGTTTGGTCCATCCGCTAAACAAAGTTACGGAGGCAACTTCTACACTTTGGTTATAGTAGATGACTATTCAAGATACATTTGGACAAAGTTTTTGAAAACCAAAAATAAAGCTTTTGATCAATTTGAAATACTTAGTAATAAAATTCAAAACCAACTAGGTAGTAACATTGTGTCGATCTGAACAGATCATGGTCGTGAATTCGATAATGAAACACAACTTGGAACTTTTTGTGATACTAATGGTATAACACATAATTTTTCGACTCCTCGAACTCCCCAATCTAATGGTGTAGTAGAACGTAAAAATCGAACTCTTCAAGAAATGAGTAGAACAATGCTTAATGAATAAAACATACCTCAAAAGTTTTGGTGTAATGCCGTTGACACAACTACTTACATTTTAAATAGAGTCTTAATACGTCCATTCTTGAACAAAACACCTTATGAAGTTTATAAAGGCAAGAAGCCTACTTTAGGATACTTTAGAGTGTTTGGGTGTAAATGTTTTATTTTAAATACTAAAGATTATCTCACCAAATTCGACCCAAAGTCTTATGAAAGTGTGTTTCTTGGTTATTCACAAACTAGCAAAGCATATATTGTTTTAAACAAAGAAACAATAAGAGTCGAGGAATCGTTGAACGTAACATTTGACGAAAGTCTTTTTGGTAGATGATGACTTAATTGAAAGTCAACTTGTTGAAAATCAAGAAAATAATGATAATAACAAGGAAGATGAACTATTAAATAAAGAAATTGTCAATATCAAAGAATCTAAAAGTCATCCTTTAGATAAAGTCATAGGACAATTAAATCAAAGAACCTTAAGATCACAAGCTCAAAATCAAAGTAACTACTTTTGTTTTGTATCATCTATTGAATCGGAAAATATAAACGAAGCAATTAAAGATGAATCTTGGGTCATTGCTATGTAAGAAGAACTAAACCAATTTATTAGAAATAATGTTTGGACACTAGTGCCTCAACCTAAAAATCATACTAGAATTGGAACAAAATGGGTTTTCAAAATAAAATGGATAAAAATGGTTTAGTGTCTAGAAACAAAGCTAGACTAGTAGCACAAGGTTATAATCAACAAGAAGGTATTGACTACGATGAAACTTTTGCTTCGGTTGCTAGGCTCGAGTCAATTATAATTTTACTTGCATATGCATGTGCACATGATTTCAAACTTTTTCAAATGGATGCTAAAAGTGCATTTTTGAATGGTTTCATTAATGAAGAAGTCTATGTCGCACAACCTCCGGTTTCACCGATTTTGAAAAACCAAATCACGTTTACAAACTTAAAAAGGCATTATACGGACTTAAGCAAGCACCAAAAGCATGGTATGATCGACTTAAAACTTTCTTAGTTGAACATAAGTACACCATGGGTTTAGTTGATAATACTCTCTTTACCAAGAAAAAGGATTCACATATTATCATTGTCCAAATATATGTAGATGACATCATATTCGGATCAACTTGTCAAGAACTATGTAATGATTTCTCAAAGATCATGCACGGCGAGTTTGAGATGAGTATGATGGGAGAACTAAGCTTCTTTTTAGGACTTCAAATTAAACAATTAGAAGATGGTATATTCTTTAACCAATCTAAATACATAAAAGATATGCTTAAGAAATTTGGTCTTGAAGACTCTAAACCTATCAAAACACCTATATCCTCGGAAACTAAGCCCACCAAGGATGAAGAAGGAGAATACATAGATAACACTAAATATAGAGGAATGATTGGTAGTCTACTCTATCTTACGGCTAGTAGACCCGACATTATGTTTAGTGTTTGTCTATGTGCTCGCTTTCAAGAAGATCGTAAAACATCACATCTTGAAGCCGTGAAATGAATATTTAGATACATTAAAGGGACTACACACTTAGGATTGTGGTATCCCAAAGGAATGGGTGTAGAAACCATAGTGTATGCCGACTCGGACCATGCCGGTGACTATGTCGATAGAAAAAGCTAAAGTGGTATTTGTACTTTTGTTGGACAATATCTCACCTCATGGTTCTCTAAGAAACAAACAACCCTCGCCATTTCAACAACCAAAGCCGAGTACGTATCAGCCGGAAAAGCATGTCAACAAGCTCTTTGCATGAAGCAAGCTCTCGTGGACTACGAAATTCTACTCAACGACATCTCTATCCTTTGTGACAATAAAGGAGCTATTGATCTCATCAAAAATCCAGTCCAACATGCTCGAACCAAACATATTAAAATCCGTCATCACTTCATTCGTGACAATGTTCAAAAAGGAAACATCTCAATCGAGAAAGTATCCTCCAAAGACAACATTGCCGACATCCTAACAAAACCTCTTAAACGAGAACCATTTAATCTTCTTAGACTTGGATTAGGACTAATGGAACTAAACCTATAGTTAAAAGCTTAACCTAAACCTTAGTTTAACCAAACACAACAAAAATTGACCAAAGTCAAACTGGTCCCACGGAACCAAACAACAACAAAGACGGAACCCTTGTTTTGGTTTTGTCCAGTCCATGGTTCTCTGGAACTGTTTTTTAAATATTTAACAGACACTTATTCTCTCATAACCCACAAACGACTCAAACTCATTCAAAAACACACCTAACTCACAATTGAGGTATTCTCTTCAACCAATCTCAACTTTAATCAACATTGTAAGTCTCCTTACTGCTTTCCTTCTCTTGATTCTGAGTCTAGGGCTTCTAATTTATGCACAAAACCAAACATGGGGATTATGCATTTTTCTTAGACAAATCATGAAGTACATTTGTTAAATTACTTAACTAATCATGTTTCCCTTAGTTATGAATTACATCTCATAAGGCCTTATCATAATTTGCTAAAAACCCCATGTCAAACTTATGAAAAACTTCTCACTTTAGGAACAAACAATTTCTCATTGTTCATAAAAATAAAAACGTTATTTCATCTCTTGCATAATGTCTCTTGAATGCTAAAGAAAGTAAATAATTAATATGTATTCTCGGGTACATTTAATTGAAGCTACATTGAATTAGGAGCGTTTGGTTATCTCCTGTTTTGTTACAAAACTAATAAAGAATTTCTTTTTATGCATTAAAAGGAGTCGAGATAACTGCACCCCATATTGTCTTCATTTAGACACACGCTAGAACACAATATTGAAATTCTTATTCGCTTAGACTAAAATGTGATCTATTTTGTATTTAGGATCAAACATGCCTCCCACAACTTTCTATAACCATAAAGATACTCCAAACTACATTCCCAAACGCCACGAAACTAAGGGTTTCACTAAGGAAGAAGTCAAAATCTTTAAGGCATTAGAGAAACGATGTTTCCATGAGGTTAGAACCATTGACCCATCTTTCCTTGAAGGCACAAACATTCGCGAAGAACTTGCCACCATCCACTTTGATGGTCTCCTATACATAAATGAACAAATTTTTCCTAGGTTCGTTCTAGAGTTCTATGCTAGTGTAACGTCGTAACCAATGGTCATGGACTTTTGTCACTTCACTTCAAAATAAACCAACATCGCCTCAACATTCCTCTCCGTCAATTTGCGGAAGTCCTTGGCATTCCATGTGAAGGTACATGACTTTACACGGATAAGTGGTCCATTTCAATCCTTGATTCAATTGTTGATCGTATGCCTCCATACGACACTCCTCTAGTTGCAAAGGAAATAATCCGAGAACATTTTTTCCTTCCTAGAACCTCAACCACTAGGACAACCCGTACGGGTAATGAAATCAACAAGGATCCCTTTGGCATGGAGCTCAATGAGCTTAAGCCACAATTCAAAAAGTGGGAAGAGATTCTAAGGGAAAATGTCTTGTGCACTATAGGTAATCGAGATCACATCAATGCCTGCCTTTGTTACATGCTTTATAGTTTGTCAACCCGCCAACCATTTAACCTAGCCTACTACATTGCCAAGAGGATGGTGGATATACCCTTGCTAGGAACCACTGCCCTTCCGTACGGGATGCTTCTCACCCGTCTCTATAAGGCCTTTGCACCAATTCCACCAAATCCTAAAGGGTTTTGTCCAGACTACTCTCTCGTTGATCATATCTTTGTCCCTCTAAGTGACAAAAGGGTTGCAAAGACTCAAGGAAAACGTCCTCAACCTCCATATTCTTCATCATCCTGAATGAGCGAAGATGATGTTCTTCCGAACTCTAGGCTTCCTCCACATGATTACCTACAACAACTTCCCGAGTTGGAGAACCAGTCAGCAGAGTTCAAGCAAGGAAGAGGGATGTTCAAATGCATTGGCAGGTACCTTACGAAGATGAACAAGAAGTTGGATAGGCAGTGAGAGGTTTGTATGAGCGTTTGGTACAATGTGTTAAAACAATGATGTATGGTGTATGTTTATCCTCCTAGGATGATAACTAAACTTTGAAACAATTGTGAACTAACCATGGTGTGCAAGGAGATAACATCTATGTGTTATCAATTTTCACCCCTTTTCACATTAGTAGTGAAACCGTTAGCCCCTGCTCAATCTATGCCTAACCATGTGTTAATATATGTTTTAGTGTTACTTTCTAATCACAACTAATTAGTTACACAAGTTTTAGGGAAAATTACAAAATTTGAATGGGTTCGGGCTTTTGAATAAGCCCTCTGTTAACATTTTTGCACCATGGATACCACGGAACCAAAAATTTGGTTCGTGCTTATGAAATTTTGGTGCCGCGAAAATCCAACAGACGGATCAGACGGAACCAAAAACAGGGTTCCGTCATGTGTCATTTGGTGTCGTGGGCTGCGGTAATATTTTAAAATTTTGTTCTAATCCCGCACTCTAGTTCACTCACTTGTGTTACTAGGATAGTCTTTACTGATACTTAATCACATTAGGATGTCTTAAACTCAATTAGACCAATAGGATATGCATTTCCCACCATAATTTGAAATTTCTCAAAATTCACTCAAGTTACCTTTCTGCATAAAGGAAAGAACAAAAAATTTGGTTCCTTGCAATCCGTGGGTATCTTATTTCCAGGATTTTGCAATGATTGAAGTTCATTTATTGCATATCTTTTATATCTCACTCAACACATTCTCAATGAATTGACTTAGGATGACTTGACATGTTATTAAACACCTTCATATCATTAGAAACCACCATCTTTGTATAGATTAACGTCAAATCAAACATAATTCTCCATGAATCCTTAGTTCTATAAATTAAACACTTCCAAGATAGTATTTTTCACATCTTCACTACTACTTCTCCTTACTCTTAGCATCTCTTAAGCAAAATCAAAATGACTAAATCCTCAACCGCATCTCCTTAAAAAAGTCACTTAAGAAAACCTAGCGTACGCCCATGTTGCATCGTCAACTTGAACTCCTCATCATCCGACTTCTCACCACTCAACATCTCATCACCCCATTAGAGATGAGAACTTCCTAAACTTAAGTACTCCAACTCCACCACCTAAATCAACCATCATTGTGACTACTCCACCACCAACAAAAACACCAATTGTCACCTCTCTACCACCGGCCCATCACAACCATCTAAACACCTTCACCACCAAAATCTCCAAAACTTATACCTCTTGAACTTTTTACAACACCACCAACATCTCCTCATCCGTTTGCGGATGATTTGGATGACTTGCCACCTAGGCCAACAAATCCACCACCTCTTCCATCCTTTGGCTCCATTAAGCGTATTGCTCATGAACCTCCACGGGCATCCTTTATGCCAAATGAGCATTTTCAAGAAGAACCTAGACCTCTACTTTTTCACCTAATCCACAAAGAAATCCATGGGCCTCTCTATGGAGATCGTGCTTTACCACCTCACTCCTTTTCCCCACATATTGAGGATATTGACGAGTCCATGTGGGAGGATCACCCACAATATCAAGTAGAGATCCAAGCTCACATAGACAATTTTCAAGCCTTCTCTAACATGGTGGATTCTCATCTCAATGAGGCAATGCAAATGTAAACCGCTTTGCTCACTTCTCTCATTACTCCACCCAATCCCAACCATCAATCAACCAATGCTTCACCACCACCACCAACAGACAATGAACCTATTCTACCACCAAACCAACTTCGCCATGGTTGCTCACATTGTGAGCGAACCACTCATCTAAGTGAAAGGACTAGCATTATGGTCCACGAACTTCAAGATGAAATGAGGTTCATCCTCAACCACATTCTTGAGCGTATTATCGCTCTTTCCCATCCTCCACCACAATAGGATGGTTATTAGTTATTTATAGGACTTTTATTTTCTAAGTTATTTTTTATTTTTTTCTTATTTTTCGAGGATTTTTTTTCTTATTTACTTCTTATTCTAACACATCTCCATTATTGTCCATTTTATGACTTTTAGTCATTAAAATTTTACTAATGAATGATGTTTGTTATAATGTTGTTGGTTACTCTAAGTGATTGTATGTTGGTTGTGATAATTATTTTGGATTGTAGCATGTTTAAATTCACTAACCTTTATTTTGTAGCTTTTCATAATCCATGTATCTTTCTTTTGGCACCCAATTAAAGGGGAGTATTAGCCAAGGGGGAACATTTGGCTCGGGCTCATTACATTATCCGCATCGCCTCTTCTTTTTATTTCGACAAAAAGGGGGAGAAAATATTTATAACTTGAAAAGTAAAGATTCTTATATTTTATTGATTCTTATATTTTCAACAAGTTAGTTCATCAAAAATTTCAAGTTAAAACACATATTTTATAATTCTTGCAAATCTTTATACCATAATTTAAAAATAAAATTCATGTTTTGTCCTCAACAAAAAGGGGGAGATTGTTAATACAAACATCGTCTAAAAAAACGTTATTTATAGTTTACGATCTTTGCTATATTTTGTTGTTAACAATAATAAATTTCATTTTAGCAAAAGTATAAATCTTGTCAAGACTTTTACATATAGCTACAAGTTTTTCTTAAACACAAAATGTTTTCAACATTTGTTCACAAAATGATAGTTTGTCATTTTAAGAAAAATGCCACTATTAGATGTTAAATAAAAAGTCACATTACATTTTTAGTTTTCACAAGTAAATTAGTTTTTACAATAAACAAAAATGTATCTTATAATAACATATGTGATCAAACATTGTTTTTGCACTCATATAATTAAATTCATTTAGTTTGCTAACATGTACATTACAATGGTTATTTACATAAATATATAAAACTAAAAATGAAAATGCATATTACATCATGTCTTGCATCACCTTGAAAGATTTCTTGGATATCTTGTTTAGATTGTCACTCAACATATCAAATGTAATCTTGGTAAGATTTGTAAAGATTTTAAGATGTCGATTTTGCTTTCGGACGACGGAACCAAATTATACACGGACGGAACCCTCCTTTTGGTTCCGTCTTATCCGTGGTTTGCTGAGCTCTTTGCCTATAAGTAGCAAGCCACACCAAGTTTTTTTTCTCATCACTTACAAGCATAAAACACATACATTCTCTCATTCTCTTTCATCTAACTCATTCTTTTTTCATTTTAGGGATCCTATTTTTGCAGCAAAGAAGATCAAGGCATTCCAAGCTTCAACGAATTGTTGCAAGTCTTGTTTGTTTATATTTGTGTGAATTGTTGTTATTCATACATCATTGTTTGTATCAAACCATCATAAACCTCTGATAGTGATCGGTTAGTATTTTAGTCCTTAAAATACATAGTGTGTTGGGAGTGGTTGTGCCCTTGTAAAAGAATTCGACATCTAGCTTTGTGTCGGAAATATTGTGTAAGCGACGTGTAAAGGTTTTCTCCACCGGTTAAAGGAGCTTGTTTATTAGTGAAGATAACTCTCGAGTTGGAGACTCGAGGAGTGGAGTAGGGCAAGGAAAAAGAGTCCTTGTAGACCGAACCACTATAAACAACCGTGTTGTGGTTTGATCGTTTCTTTCTTTACTTGCATATTATTTATTCTTGGTTATCTATATTGATTGAATTCACGCATAGTTATTTAAAGCAAATCAAATTTTAAACGGTAAAACTATTCAACCCCCATTCTAGTTTTCCACAAAGGGGATGGTGGTGTTTGTTTTAATTTAATATAGACGGTATTTGTAATAACATTTGGTACATAAAGGTAATTTAGTCATTTTAATTTTGGTACTTGGGACACT
The DNA here is from genome assembly GCA_022545495.1 of Chrysanthemum lavandulifolium. Lineage (NCBI taxonomy): Eukaryota > Viridiplantae > Streptophyta > Magnoliopsida > Asterales > Asteraceae > Chrysanthemum > Chrysanthemum lavandulifolium. The sequence continues at coordinate 142,856,883 of CM040246.1, read as the reverse complement.
TGTCGATTTATGGTGACACTTGTTGATTTATAGTTGAAATTGTATAAAATTCGCCCAATGCCTTGGAATCTATTTTGGTTTTTGTTGTTGTTAGAAAGTGATAAGTTGTAGGGTGACTAGTATAGTTTTGTAATTTTCCTATCAATATAATATAATTATATGTATGAGATACAATAAAATTATAAATGTGATGCGATGACTTACAAATGTGATGCAATACTTATAATTGTGATGTAGTACTTATAAATGTGATGCAATACTTATAAATGTGATGCAATAACTTTATAACTATGATGCAATAACTTAATAATCTGCGATGCAATAACTTTTATAAGCGTGATGCAACAAAAAGCCTTCTTAGACTTTTTAGGGCACGTTTGGTTAAACAAAGGAATTACTATGGAATGTGAATTGGAATGGGTTAACAAATCCATCACCTTTGGTGGGCTTCAAAATGCACAATTTTGAGGGTTTGGTTCGAGGACAACAATCACAAAGTTTAATAAAACCTATAAATCTTAAATGGAATACATTATACCCTAAATATGGAAAGTCAACCATAAAAGGAAATAACAAATATAATAGGAATGAAAGTCATTCCTTAATACCCATACCCTAATACCAAACACCCCCTTATTTTAAGACACTCTTCATTGTATCCCCACCCTATAATTATATATCAGACGCTTTTTATATTTTGGATTTTAGAAAACAAAATAGCTAAATTTACTTCATATAGAGCCGATCCCGAGCCCTAAAAATAACTAATGAGCCGTGATCAAGCACTACTAATAAAGCTCGAAATGAGCTGAGCTTGAGCCTGTGGTTCTCTAATAAGGCTCTCGACTCGTTTCATTTACACCCAAATGACAATGTGATTGAAATTAGTGTCGTCGTGGTTTAGTTAGAGCACTAGTTGAAAGATCATGTTAGGGGGAGGGGGGTCTTGGATCAGCAATGGTGACCACTGTTACGATATGTGGTAGTCTTACTTTCGTGGGCATTTTTGTAAACCAAGATAAAGTTTTGTTATGTAACCACTCAATATGTTTACGTGGCCTGAGCTGTTTGGTTGAGGTTTTAACGAGTTTTATGTTAGTTTTTTGGGCCATGGTCGGTATTGTCCCATTATTGTTTAATCTACACTGCAGTTTCCCTTACGTGGTTATACTTATGTTGTGTTTGGATGTTGGATTACCTAGGGTATGTTGGCAAAGAGCTTTTAAGAGCGTTTAGGAGTGTTTAGTGTTTGTAACTGAAAAAACTCGTTTGATAAGGAGCATTTAGCCGTTTTGTGTTTTCTTATAACACTACTTTTAAACGCTACATGATAAAGCATTTAACGTTATTGATTTGAACTTTTATGGCATTTTACACTTTATAACCACATAACTATATTATCAAATATTTTATAAAACAAACAAATATAGCTCACCGCTAATGCCAAATGCTCTTGTTAGTTTTGTCAAAACCTAACGCTATGTGATTGTTTGAGTTGTCACATTTCCAACGATCGCTATAAACCATTGTGTTTTTGGGGTTGTGTGGTGGTCATAATCGTTATTATGTGTCACCGTAATTTTAGGGTCGTGATAAGTGTAGAGTCGCCGATCCGAGTTATCATTGCATCTTTATATATTTATACTATCTTTACTAAGTTTTTCTTATATAATCGAAGCATATATATTGTCGTTAAAGAAAAGAAAAAACACATAGAGAATACAAAAATCGTTTTAAGAGGCCAGGGTACACTGCGTGTTCGAGCTGCATTTTCGCCAAAACGCGACACCATGACATGACACCCCCACCAGATGTGGCGTTGTTGCCCGTTGTTGCATTTTCACGAAACCATTTTCGCCGTTGTTGCCCGCCCAATGGTCCCACATTTCCTTTTTTTTTTTGGTTGCGTTTGTATTTTAATGGGTTATGTGTCGGTAA
>CM040246.1:142765075-142854845 GCA_022545495.1 Chrysanthemum lavandulifolium | reverse complement strand
TGGTTTGCGTATTCGTGGGTCGTGGTTCAATGTGTTTTGGATGAAGTGTTTTCTTTCATGGTAAGTGTTTATGGTTCATGATTTGGGCTCAAGACGTGGTTCAAGTTGTGATGTTTAGGTTCGTGTGGTAAATTTTTGGATCGTGGTTCAAAAGGTAGTGTAGGGTCGTATTTTGGTGTTTTTTCGGTTTTGAGGGTAGTAGTTCAACATATGTTTGAGGTCCGTGATTTAGGGTCGTGGTTTAATGGGTGTGGAGGGTCATGGTTTCGGTGTTCGAGGGTCATGGTCGTTTTTGGCGTATTTTGAGGGTCGTTTAGGTTGGTTGTTTTTGTTCGCTTGTGATAGATTTTAGTAGTTTAAGTAAGGGTCTCGAGACGGTTAACGATGACTCTTTAAGCAAAGGGCTCGAGGTCATATAGTTGTCTTGTGGTGTGGTGGCATTTAGGGGTGTAAATGAGCCTAGCTACTCGAGAGTTACTCGAGCTTGACTTCCTAAAAGCTCGACCATTACGAGCCCGAGCAAGACCTTGACATGAGGCTCATTTGATAAACGAGCTCGAGCTTAAGACATCGATCTCGATTAAGCTATGAGCCTAAACAAATTTTTACGTATATGATATATATAATAAATATAGGGAAAATTACGAAACTAGACCAGTCACCCTATGACATAACACTTTCTAACCCAAAAAAAGAGAGACCAAAATAGACCGGGGTGACTATTTTTTTAGACAATTCTTGTCTATTGACTAAAATACCCCTATGTACCAAACCTTATTACAAAATACATATTCCGATGAAGATTCCGGTGACCATGAACAAACCCAAATCTCAATCCAGTTGCATCTCCAACCACCACCATCATATCATCAACCCACAACCACTTATTGATAAAATCAGTAAAAAATACTACTATACACACCCATATACTAACAAACGCATCCTAAATCAAATAACCACACACTTCACTCTATCTAAATAAAAAAGAATCTTAAAAAAAACCAAAATCATCACTCTCGATATACTTTCATCATTCACAGATCTACTAACCCCAAATCCATATCCAAAAAAAGCAGATCTACAAAACTCACCATCATCAATACACACAAAGATCTAAATCTAAAATCTCACGAATCTCGATCTCACACATAAGAACCCACATCCAAAATTCAATCCCGTCAAATCCCACACTCATTTCGGCGACTGCAGCGACGGAGGTTACAACTCACATGGGTAAACGACGACAACTGTAGCTATTAGAAATGCTGTTACATAACTAACGGTCGTGGTGGTTATTAAAAGAAATATTGTTAATAAAATATCGCCTAAAAAACGTTATTTATATTTTACGATCTTTGCTATATTTTGTTGTTAACATTTCAATTTAGCAAAAGTATAAATCTTGTCAAGACTTTTACATATAGCTACAAGTTTTTCTTATAACACAAAATGTTTTCAACATTTGTTCACAAAATGGTAGTTTGTCATTTTAAGAAAAATGCCACTATTAGATGTTAAATAAAAACACATTACATTTCTAGTACTTTTACAAGTATCAAATTATGTGATCAAACATTACTCATCTAATCATTTAGTTTGCTAACATGTACATTACAATGTTTATTTACATAAACATATAAAACTAAAAATGAAAATGCATATTACATCATATCTTGCATCATCATAGAAATCCTTGAAATATTTCTTGGATATCTTGTTTAGATTTTCACCAACATATCAAATGTATCTTAAGATATGTTAAGATCTTGGTAAGATATGGTAAATACTATTTGATATTTTTGTCGACCCACGGAACCAAAATAAACACGGACGGAACCATGTTTTTGGTTCCGTGTGATCCGTGGGTTGCTGAGGTATTTTGATATCAATAAAAAACAAGTTGTTTTCTCATCCCTTCTAAGCATAAAACATATACATTTTCTTATTCTCTTTCATCTAACTCATTCTCATTTCATTTTAGTGATCCTCTTTTGTAGCAAAGAAGATCAAGACATTCCAAGCTTCAACGAATTGTTGCAAGTCTTGTTTGTTTATAGTTGTGTGAATTGTTGTTATTCATACATCATTGTTTGTACCAAACCATCATAAACCTCGATAGTGATCGGTTAGTATTTTAGTCCTTAAAATACATAGTGTGTTGGAGTGGTTGTTCCTTTTAAAAGAACTCGACATCTAGCTTTGTGTCGGAAATATTGTGTAAGCAACGTGTAAAGGTTTTCTCCGTCGGTTAAAGGAGCTTGTTGATTAGTGAAGATAACTCTCGAGCTGGACACTCGGGGAGTGGAGTAGGGCAAGGAAAAAGAGTCCTTGTAGACCGAACCGCTATAAACAATCGTGTTGTGGTTTGATCGTTTCTTCCTTTACTTGCATATTATTTATTCTTGTTTATCTATATTGTTTGAATTCACCCATTGTTATTCAAAGTAAATTAATTTTAAAACGGTAAAACTATTCAACCCCCCTTCTAGTTTTCCACAATTGGTAACAGAGCTTCGTTGCTCAAGATTTTTCTAAAATATATTGTATTTTATAAACTTGAAACGATCCATAGATTCTGAAAACTTTAAAGAAGGGCAATCTATGCAAAGACCACCACTTTTTGAACCCAATGGATTTATCTATTGAAAAATCGCTTTGAAACATACGTGAAATCAAAAGATATAGATCTTTGGTTTGTAATCATTAAAGGTGACTATAATCCCACAACAAAAGATATTTCTAACGATGAACAAAAGAAACTAATTGGTAAAAAAAATGAAGCAAAAATGATGATTTATAATGTTTTATCTAAAAGGAGTATGAAAGAATTTTTATGTGTGAAACCGCTAAAGATATTTGGCAATCTTTAATAATCACACATCAAGGAATTCACAAGTCAAGGATAACAAAATTGATCTTCTTGTTCAACAATATAAACAATTTGTTATTCTTGAAGATGAAACCATTTATTGTGGCTTTGCTCGATTTAACACTATTATTACTTCTCTTAAAATACTTGATGAATCTTTTCGTAGCAAGAACTTTGTCAGGAAATTTCTTAGAGCACTCTATCCAAAATGGAGAGCAAAAGTGACGGCCATTGAAGAATCAAATGATCTCTCAATAATGTCACTTGATGAGCTAATTGGAAATCTCAAAGTTCATGAAATAGTGATAGAAAAAGATTCGGAAATCATCAAAGGCAAAAGAGAAAAAGTCAAATCCGTTGCTTTAAAAGCAAGGGCGGAATCAAGTGATGATGAAGAATCTTGCTCGGATAGTGAAGATGAGGAATATGACATGGCCGTAAGAGATTTCAAGAAATTCTTTTGAAGAAGAGGACTTTGTAAAGCAACCATGAGATGACAAGAAGTCATTCCGAAAGACCGTGACGATAAGAAAAGAAAGTGTTTTAGATGTGGAGATACAAGCCATCTAATTAGAGATTGTCCTAAGCCACCAAAAGCAAAAATCAACGAGCTTTTGTAAGTGGTGCTTGGAGTGGAAGTGAAGACGATGACGAAGAGCCAAGAAAGGAGGAAATCGCTCTCATGGCTCAAGAATCAAATGAGGTACATTCTGACTCATCTTACTCTTCCATTGATGACGATACATTACAAAAACAATACAACCATTTATGCGAACTAAGTTTAAAAATTATAACCAAAAACAAGTTTTTAAAAACTAAAAAGGAGTTTTTAGAAAATGAAGTTTATGAGTTAAAAGAAAAGGCAAAACGCTTAGAAAAGAGCAAAGCTAATGACATTGTATGTAAATCATGTCAAGAGCTTGGACTCGAAATAGAAAAGTTAAAACTCACACAAGAAACGCTTATCAAACATAACTCTAAGTTCAAAATTTTTGATAGAAGCATTTCATGTGCGGATGAAATAATGAGAATACAAAAAGTACCAGGGAATAAAAATGGATTAGGATTTAATGACGTATTAGTTCCAAGTAGTCAAACCAAAAAGGCCGAAAAAGACAAACAAACTGTTCCATCCATCTCAGACAACCACGGATCAGACGGAACCAAAAATTTGGTTTCGTCCATTGAACCCATTGGTTCCGTGGTGTCTGCAGAAAAATAGGATGTTTGCATAACGGCCGTATTGAATTTGTTAAAGTTACAAAGAAATCCAAAGATACTATTAGAAAAAATCCTGCTGTTACAACAGGAGTAGGACTTGCTAAATTTTAGATCAAAAACCACTCAACAAAGGCCTAAAACATCTATTTCCAAACACCCTTTCCTAAAAGCAACTATAACACACAACCTAACTATCAACATACCGATTGGAATCAAAACTTCCCTAGACCATATCAAACTTCAAATTACATGCCATGGAACCCATATCCATCATTTCCATACATAAACCAAGCAAACGGTATGTTTAACCCAAACGGACCCATGAGATATTAGGGACCAAACGTTTGAGTTGTATATTTCATAGGTATGCTTGAAAGTCAGCTTAAAAGATAGCGGATGCTCAAGACATATGACGAGAAACAAAAGTATCTTCTCTACATATCAAGAGTATGACGGAGGTAATATCACTTTCGGTAGCAATCTTAAGAGCAAAAGCATTGGCAAAGGTACGATTGCTCATAACTCTCTCACTATTGAAAATGTTGCTCATGTTGATAGATTAGGGTTTAACTTACTTAACATTAGCCAACTATGCGATAAAAAGTATAAAGTCCTCTTTGAGGAAAATGGTAGTAAGATCCTAAAAGATGGAATCACCGTAGCAAACGGAATTAGGAAAAACAACATATATGTCATGAAAATAGATAGAACATCTAGAGATAAACTTTGCCTCACTACCATAGATGACAACTCCATTCTTTGGCATAGACGCCTAGGTCATGCTAATATGAGACTAATTCAATCCTTGTCATCAAAAGAACTAGTTAGAAACTTACCCAAGTTGAAATATGACCAACACTTTTGTGATGCTTGCAAAATTGGGAAACAAGTTCATAGTAGCCATAAGGCTAAAAACATGGTGTCTACAACTAGGTGTCTAGAACTTTTGCATATGGATTTATTTGGTCCATCCGCTATACAAAGTTACGGAGGCAACTTCTACACTTTGGTTATAGTAGATGACTATTCAAGATACACTTGGACAAAGTTTTTGAAAACCAAAAATGAAGCTTTTGATCAATTTGAAATACTTAGTAAGAAAATTCAAAACCAACTAGGTAGTAACATTGTGTCGATCCGAACGGATCATGGTCGTGAATTCGATAATGAAACACAATTTGGAACTTTTGTGATACTAATGGTATAACACACAATTTTTCGGCTCCTCGAACACCCCAATCTAATGGTGTAGTAGAACGTAAAAATCGGACTCTTCAAGAAATGAGTAGAACAATGCTTAATGAACAAAACATACCTCAAAAGTTTTGGTGTAACGCCGTTGACACATCTACTTACATTTTAAATAGAGTCTTAATACGTCCATTCTTGAACAAAACACCTTATGAACTTTATAAAGGCAAGAAGCCTACTTTAGGATACTTTAGAGTGTTTGGATGTAAATGTTTTATTTTAAATACTAAAGATTATCTCACCAAATTCGACCCAAAGTCTTATGAAGGTGTGTTTCTTGGTTATTCACAAACTAGAAAAGCATATATTGACTATGAGAGTCGAGGAATTATCAAACGTAACATTTGATGAAAGTCCACCTCTCTCTAAGACATCACCTTTGGTAGATGATGACTTAGTTGAAAGTCAACTTATTAAAAATTAAGAATACAATGATAATAACAACGAAGATGAACCATTAAATAAAGAAATTGTCAATATCAAAGAATCTAAAAGTCATCCTTTAGATAAAGTCATAGGACAATTAAATCAAAGAACCTTAAGATCACAAGCTCAAAATCAAAGTAACTACTTTTGTTTTGTATCATCTATTGAACCGAAAAATATAAATGAAGCAATTAAAGATGAATCTTGGGTCATTGCTATGCAAGAAGAATTAAACCAATTTATTAGAAATGATGTTTGGACACTAGTGCCTCAACCTAAAAATCATACTATAATTGGAACAAAATGGGTTTTTCAAAATAAAATGGATGAAAATGGTGTAGTGTCTAGAAACAAAGCTAGACTAGTAGCACAAGGTTATAATCAACAAGAAGGTATTGACTACGATGAAACTTTTGCTCCAGTTGCTAGGCTCGAGTCAATTAGAATTTTACTTGCATATGCATGTGCACATGATTTCAAACTTTTTCAAATGGATGTTAAAAGTGCATTTTTGAATGGTTTCATAAATGAAGAAGTCTATGTCGCACAACCTCGTGGGTTCACCGATTTTGAAAATCCAAATCACATTTACAAGCTTAAAAAGGCATTATACGGACTTAAGCAAGCACCAAAAGCATGGTATGATCGACTTAAAACTTTCTTTGTTGAACATAAATGCACCATGGGTTTAGTAGATAATACTCTCTTTTCCAAGAAAATGGATTCACATAGTCCAAATATATGTAGATGACATTATATTCAAATCAACTTGTCAAGAGTTATGTGATGATTTCTCAAAAATCATGCACGACGAGTTTGAGATGAGTATGATGGGTGAACTAAGCTTCTTTTTAGGACTTCAAATTAAAAAAATTAGAAGATGGTATATTCTTTAGCCAATCTAAATACATAAAGAATATGCTTAAGAAATTTGGTCTTGAAGACTCTAAACCTATCAAAACACCCATGTCCTCGGAAACTAAGCTCACCAAGGATGAAGAAGGAGAATCCGTAGATAACACTAAATATAGAGGAATGATTGGTAGTCTACTCTATCTCACGGCTAGTAGACCCGACATTATGTTTAGTGTTTGTCTATGTGCTCGCTTTCAAGAAGATCCTAAAACATCACATCTTGAAGCCGTGAAACGAATATTTAGATACATTAAAGGCACTACACACTTAGGATTATGGTATCCCAAAGGAATGGGTGTAGAAACCATAGTGTATGCCGACTCGGACCATGCCGGTGACTATGTCGATAGAAAAAGTACAAGTGGTATTTGTACTTTTGTTGGACAATGTCTCACCTCATGGTTCTCTAAGAAACAAACAGCCCTCGCTATTTCAACAACCAAAGCCGAGTACGTATCAGCCAGAAAAGCATGTCAACAAGCTCTTTGGATGAAGCAAGCTCTCGTGGACTACGGAATTCTACTCAACGACATCTCTATCCTTTGTGACAACAAAGGAGCTATTGATCTCAACAAAAATCCAGTCCAACATGCTCGAACCAAACATATTGAAATTCGTCATCACTTCCTTCGTGACAATGTTCAAAAAGAAACATCTCAATCGAGAAAGTATCCTCCAAGACAACATTGCCGACATCCTAACAAAACCTCTTAAACGAGAACCATTTAATCTTCTTAGACTTGGATTAGGACTAATGGAACCAAACCTATAGTTGAAACCTTAACCCAAACACTAGTTTAACCAAACACAACAAAATTGACCAAAGTCAAAAGCGGTTCCACGGAACCAAACGACAACAAGGACGGAACCCTTGTTTTGGTTCCGTCCCATCCGTGGTTCTCTGGAACAGTTTTCAAAAATATTTAACAAACACTTCTTCTCTCATAACCCACAAATGACTCAAACTCATCTAAAAACACACCTAACTCACAATTGAGGTATTCTTTTCAACCAATCTCAGCTTTAATCAACATTGTAAGTCTCTTTACTACTTTCCTTCTCTTGATTCTGAGTCTAGGGCTTCTAATGTATGCACAAAATCAAACATGGGGATTATGCATTTTCTTAGACAAATCATGAAGCACATTTGTTAAAATTAGTTAACTAATCATGTTTCCTTAGTTAGGAATTACATCTCATAAGGCATTATCATAATTAGCTAAAAACCCCATGTCAAACTTATGAAAAACTTCTCACTTTAGGACAAACAATTTCTCATTGTTCATACAAATAAAAACGTTATTTCATCACTTGCATAATGTCTCTTGAATGCTAAAGAAAGTACATAATTAATATGTATTCTTAGGTACATTCAATTGAAGCTACATTGAATTAGGAGCGTTTGGGTTATCTCCCGTTTTGTTACAAAACTACTAAAGAATTTCTTTTTATGCATTAAAAGGAGTCGAGATAACCGCACCTCCACATTGTCTTCATATAGACACACACTAGAACACAATATCAAAATTCTCTTTCGCTTTCAACTAAAATGTGAATTATTTTGTATCTAGGACCAAACATGCCTCCCACAACCTTTTATGATCACAAAGATACTCCTAACTACATTCCCAAACACCACAAAACTAAGGGTCTCTAAGGAAGAAGTGAAAATCTTTAAGGCACTAGAAAACACTATTTCCATGAAGGTAGAACTATTGACCCATCTTTCCTTGAAGGCACAAACATTCCTAAGAACTTGCCGCCATCCACTTTGATGGTCTCCTAAACATAAATGAATAAATTTGTCATAGGTTCGTTCTAGAGTTCTATGCTAGTGTAATGCTTGTAACCAATTATCATGGTCTTTTTGTCACTTCGCTTCAAAATCAACCAACATCACCTCAACATTCCTCTCAGTAATTTTGCGAAAGTCCTCAGCATTCCATGTGAAGGTACATGCCTTTACACGGAGAAGTGGTCCCTTTCAATCCTTGATTCAATTGTTGATCGTATGCCTCCATACGACACTCCTCTAGTTGCAAAGGAAATAATCCGAGAACATCTTTTTCTCCCTAGAACTCAAACCACTAGGACAACCCGTAGGGGTAATGAAATCAACAAGGATCCCTTTGGCATGGAGCTCAATGAGCTTAAGCCACAATTCAAAAAGTGGGAAGAGATTCTAAGGGCAAATGTCTTGTGCACTATAGGTAATCGGGATCACATCAATGCTTGCCTTTGTTACATGCTTTATAGCTTGTCAACCCGCCAACCATTTAACCTAGCCTACTACATTGCCAAGAGGATGGCATATATACCCTTGCTAGGAACCATCGCCCTTCCTTACGAGATGCTTCTCACCCATCTCTATAGGGCCTTTGCACCAATTCCACCAAATCCTAAAGGGATATGTCTGAACTAATCTCTCGTTGATCGCATCTTTGTCCCAATAAGTGACAAAAGGGTTCTAAAGACTCAAAGCAAACGTGTTTAACCTCCCTCTTCGTCATCATCATCAATGAGCGAAGATGATGGTCTTCCGAACTCTAGGCTACCTCTACTTGAGTACCTACAACAACTTCCCGAGTTGGAGAACCAATCAGCAAAGTTCAAGAAAATAAAAGGGATGTTCAAATGTATTGGCAGGTACCTCACGAAGATGAACAAGAAGTTGGACAAGCAGTGAGAGGTTTGTATGAGCGTTTGGTACAATATTCTAAAACAATGATGTATTATGTATGTTTATTCTCCTAGGATGATAACTAAACTATGAACAACTGTGAACTAACCTCAGCTTGCAGGGAGATAACACCTATGTGTTATCAATTTTCGCCCCTTTTTCACATTAGAAGTGAAATTCGTTAGCCCCTGCTCAATCTATGCCTATACGTATGTTAGTATATGTGTTATTGTTATTTCCTAATCACAACTAATTAGTTACACATGTTTACAACAAAATTACAAAATTTGAACGAGGTTCAGGCATTCAAAAAGCCCTCTGTTAAGATTTTGCACTGGATACCACGGAACCAAAAATTTGGTTCCGTGCTTAAAATTTTGGTGTCATCAAAATCCAATGACGGATCGACGGAACCAAAAACAGGGTTCCGTCAGTGTGATTTTTGGTTTCGTGGTCCCGCAGTAATCATTTAAAATTTTGTTCCAATCCCGCACTCTAGATCACTCAATTTTATTACTAGGATAGTTTTCACTGATACTTAATCGCATTAGGATGTCTTGAACTCAGTTAGACCAATAGGACATGCAGTTCCCACCATAATTTGAAATTTCTCAAAATTCCCTCAAGTTACCTTTCTGCATAATCGCATTAGGGTTCCTTGCAATCTGTGGCTATCTTATTTTCAGGATTTTGCAATGATTGAAGGTCATTTATTGCATATCTTTCACATATTACTCAACACATTCTAAATGGATTGACTTAGGATGACTTGACATGCTATTAAACACCTTCATATGATTAGAAACCACCATCTTTTTATAGATTAACATCAAATCAAACACAATTCTCCATGAATCCTTAGTTCTATAAATTAAACACTTACATGATGGTATTTTTCACATCTTCACTACCACTTCTCCATACTCTTAGCATCTCTTAAGCAAAGTCAAAATGACTAAATCCTGAACCTCATCTCCTTCAAACAAGTCACTTAAGAAAACCACTAGAATGAGCGTACGTCCATGTTGCTTCGTCAACTTGAACTCCTCATCATCTGACTCCTCACCACTCAACATCTCATCACCCATTAGAGATGAGAACTTCCTAAACTTAAGTACTCCAACTCCACCACCAAAATCAACCATCATTGTGACTACTCCACCACCAACAAAAACACCAATTATCACCTCACCACCACGGCTCCATCACAACCATCCAAAACACCTTCACCACCAAAATCTCCAAAACATATACCACTTGAACTTTTTACAACACCACCAACATCCCCTCATCCATTTCCGGATGATTTGGATGACTTACCACCTAGGACAACAAATCCACCACCTCTTCCATCTTTTGGCAACATTGAGCGTATTGCTCATGAACCTCCAAGAGCATCCTTTATGCCAAACGACCCTTTTCAAGATGAACCTCGACCTCTACTTTTCACCCAATCCACAAAGAAATCTATGGACCACTATATGGAGACCATGCTTTACCACCTCACTCATTTTCCCCACATATTGAGGATATTGATGAGTCAATGTGGGAAGACCACCCACAATCTCAAGTAGAGATCCAAGCTCACCTATAAAATTTCCAAGCCTTCTCCAACATGGTGGATTCTCATCTCAATGAGGCGGTGCAAATGCAAACCGCTTTGCTCTCTTCCCTCATTGCTCCACCCAATCCCAACTATAAATCCACCAATGTTCCATCACCAAAGAATGAACCTAGTCTATCACCAAACCAACCTCGCCATGGTTGCTCACATTGTGAGCGAACCACTCATCTAAGTGAAAGGACTCGCATTATGGTCCACGAACTTCAAGATGAAATGAGGCTCATTCTTAACCACATTCTTGAGCGTATTTAATGTTCTTTCCCATCCTCCACCACAATACAAGGGTTATTAGTTAGGAATTTTATTTTCTAAGTTATTTTATTTTCTTATTTTTCTAGGATTTAATTTTTTTTCTTATTTTATCACATCTCCATTATTGTCCATTTTATGACTTTTAGTCATAAAATTTTTACTAATGAATGATGTTTGTTATAATGATGTTGGTTACTCTAAGTGATTATTTGTTGGTTGTAATAATTTTGGTGATTGTATATTGGTTGTGATAATTATGTTTATAATGTTCACTAACCTTTGTTTTGTAGCTTTTCATAATCCATGTATCTTTCTCTTGGCACCCAATTAAGGGGAGCATTAGCCAGGGGGATTATTTGGCTCGGGCTCATTACATTATCCGCCTCGCCTCTTCTTTTTGTTTCGACAAAAGGGGAAAATAGTTATAACTTGAAAAGTGAAGATTCTTATATTTTATTCTTCAACTAGTTAGTTTACAAAAAATTTCAAGTTAAAACACATATTTTTAAAATTCTTGCAAATCTTTATACCCTCATTTAAAAATAAAATTTATGTTTTGTCCTCAACAAAAAGGGGGAGATTGTTAATACAAATATCGTCTAAAAACGTTATTTATATTTTACGATCTTTGCTATATTTTGTTGTTAACAATAATAAATTTCATTTTAGCAAAAGTATAAATCTTGTCAAGACTTTTACATATAGCTACAAGTTTTTCTTAAACACAAAATGTTTTCAACATTTGTTCACAAAATGGTAGTTTGTCATTTTAAGAAAAATGCCACTATTAGATGTTAAATAAAAAGACACATTACATTTTTAGTTTTCACAAGTTTTTTACAAGTATCTTAAATTATGTGATTTGTTTTTTCACTCATATAATTAAATTCATTTAGTTTGCTAACATGTACATTACAATGTTTATTTACATAAACATATAAAACTAAAAATGAAAATGTATATTACATCATGTGTTGCATCATCATGAATATCCTTGAAAGATTTCTTGGATATCTTGTTTAGATTTTCACTCAACATATCAAATGTAATCTTGGTTAGATATGTTAAGATCTTGGTAAGATATGGTAAATATTTGTCGAGATTTTTGTGACGGACCCACGGAATCAAAAATTACAAGGACGGAACCATGTTTTTGGTTCCGTCTGATCCGTGGTTTGCCGAGGCTTTTGACTATAAATAGCAAGCCGCACCAAGTTTTTTCTCATCACTTCTAAGCATAAAACACATACATTCTCTCATTCTCTTTCATCTAACTCATTCTCATTTCATTTTAGTGATCCTCTTTTGCAGCAAAGAAGATCAAGATATTCCAAGCTTCAACGAATTGTTGCAAGTCTTGTTTGTTTATATTTGTGTGAATTGTTGTTATTCATACATCATTGTTTGTACCAAACCATCATAAACCTCGATAGTGATCGTGATTAGTATTTTAGTCCTTAAAATACATAGTGTGTTGGGAGTGGTTGTGCCTTTGTAAAAGAACTCGACATCTAGCTTTGTGTCGAAAATATTGTGTAAGCGACGTGTAAAGGTTTTCTCCACGGTTAAAGGAGCTTGTTGATTAGTAGAAGATAACTCTCGAGTTGGAGACTCGGGAGTGGAGTAGGGCAAGGAAAAAGAGTCCTTGGAACCAAGGAACAAGAGTCCTTGTATTTATTCTTGGTTATCTATAACCACTATAAACAATCAACCCCATGTTGTGGTTTGATCGTTTTGTTCCTTTACTTGCATATTATTTATTCTTGTTTATCTATATTGAAATTGAATTCACCCATTTTGGTTTTTTTGTTAGAAAGTGATAAAGGGTGACTAGCAAATATATGTAATTTTAAATACTTATAAATGTAACTATTCAATAAAATTATAACTCTATGTTTTGTGACAAACCCATCAACCAATAAATATACTCCTCCGTCTCAAAATTATTATAACGTGATGCACAACAATCCTTCAAAGTTTAATAAAAGTGGTTAAATAAAGGAACCACTATGGAATGGAATATTCTTAATTATATCTCCTTTGGTACTAAATATGCAAAATTTTGATTAATTTGATACCTCCATAAATAAATATGGATCAACCAAATATGAGACGGAGGAGTAGGAATGAAAGTCATTCCTTAATACCCATACCCTAATACCAAACACCCCTTATTTTAAGACACTCTTCATTGTATCCCCACCCTATAATTATATATCGACGCTTTTTATATTTTGGCTTTTAGAAAACAAAATAGCTAAATTTACTTCATATAGAGCCGATCCCGAGCCCTAAAATAACTAATGAGCCGTGATCAAGCACTACTAATAAAGCTCGAAATGAGCTGAGCTTGAGCCTGTGGTTCTCTAATAAGGCTCTCGACTCGTTTCATTTACACCCAAATGACAATGTGATTGAAATTAGTGTCGTCGTGGTTTAGTTAGAGCACTAGTTGAAAGATCATGTTGGGGGTCTTGGATCGACAATGGTGACCATTGTTACGGTATGTGGTAGTCTTACTTTCGTGGGCATTTTTGTAAACCAAGATAAAGTTTTGTTATGTAACCACTCAATATGTTTACGTGGCCCGAAATGTTTGGTTGAGGTTTTAACGAGTTTTATGTTAGTTTTTGGGCCATGGTCGGTATTGTCCCATTATTGTTTAATCTACACCGCAGCTTCCACTACGTGGTTATACTTATGTTGTGTTTGGATGTTGGATTACCTAGGGTATGTTGGCAAAGAGCTTTTAAGAGCGTTTAGGAGTGTTTAGTGTTTGTAACTGAAAAAACTCGTTTGATAAGGAGCATTTAGCCGTTTTGTGTTTTCTTATAACACTACTTTTAAACGCTACATGACAAAGCATTTAACGTTATTGATTTGAACTTTTATGGCATTTTACACTTTATAACCACATAACTATATTATCAAATATTTTTATAAAACAAACAAATATAGCTCACCGCTAATGCCAAATGCTACTGTTAGTTTTGTCAAAACCTAACGCTATGTGATTGTTTGAGTTGTCACATTTCCAACGATCGCTATAAACCATTGTGTTTTTTGGGGGTTGTGTGGTGGTCATAATCGTTATTATGTGTCACTGTAATTTTTAGGGTCGTGATAAGTGTAGAGTCGCTGATCCGAGTTATCATTTGCATCTTTATATATTTATACTATCTTTACTAAGTTTTTCTTATATAATACGAAGCATATATATTGTCGTTAAAGAAAAGAAAAAACACATAGAGAATACAAAAATCGTTTTAAGAGGCCAGGGTACACTGAGTGTTCGAGCGGCATTTTCGCCAAAACGCGACACCATGACATGACACCCCACCGGATGTGGCGTTGTTGCCCGTTGTTGCATTTTCACGAAACCATTTTCGCCGTTGTTGCCCGCCCAATGGTCCCACATTTCCTTTTTTTTGGTTGCGTTTGTATTTTAATGGGTTATGTGTCGGTAATAAGGTGTATCGTGACATCGATTTTGGTGTGATATGAAAAAGGATAGTTTTAGTGTTGTGGTGAATTACGATGTTATGAAAATATATCTAATATAACAACACTTTTACCACGACACCAACAGGAAGACACCATACGTACTCATGCTCTAAGAATTTGATAAAGGAGGGTGATTTGTTGTAATAGCGCGTGAGGGGAGTTAGTAGTGATTGGATAGTAATGAAAGAGTTGTCTTTGTAAATTAAGAACCAATCTCGGCATCTTGTCCTCCACTCATACCGGCAGCTCAATTTCCATTTCAAAATAACTAATATAACCGACACTTCTTCATTATCAAAATACAAATTTAGTAATTTACTATGTGTAAACGTGTCGGATAACAAGTAAAAAACATGTTTTTATCGAGTAACTTTTGGGTCGAGTTGACATAGCAAACATTTATTTGTTTTCTTTTTCATGGATTGTTATTGCATTTCTTTTTCATAGACTCATTCTATGTTCTTGTTCTTCAAGTCATTTGTAAAATTTCAATAATCTAAATATTAAACCGAATTCACCCAAACTTATTTCCGAATAAAGTATGTCAAAACTGGGTGAGATCAATAAAGATCATATAAAAACTAAAGATCAAATCGATCAATCTCAACAATTCATTTTATCAAATTAATTAAATTCATTTTCACCTTTATATTTAAAAATTAAATATCTCACAAACCGTTAATAGTTAGATAAAACTAATTATACCATCATGATGTTAATAAAATTATCTTTCTATGTAGATCCAATATCAGATACTTTCAACGAACTTATTTTTATCGTTTTTGCGGGTTTCAATATATTACACTATAAACGAAAATTTTAAAATACTCTTTTGTTAACACAACCCTTAAACCCTAAAACCCTAACCCCTAAACCTAAAAACTCTACCCTTAAACCCTAAACCCCAAACCCTTAAAACCCTAAAACCCTAAACCTCTAAAACCCCTAAAATCCTAAACCCTAAAATCCTAAAAAAAACCTAAACCCTATCCGCTAAACCATAAGAAACCTAAACCTTTAACCCTAAAAGCCTAACCCAAAAAGTCAAACCCTAAACCCTAAACACCTAAACCCTAACCAGTAAACCCTAAACCTACAAAAATCGAAAAAAAAATCACGAAAGTATATGATGTGAGGATATCAAATTAAATGTAATTTTATCTTTGTCGTGATGGTATGATTAGTTTAAATCTAACGATCAATGGTTTGTGAGATATTTAGTTTTTAAAAATGAATGTGAAAATTTATTTTATTGTTTTAATGAAAAAATGAGTGGCTGATAATGATTTATTTGATCTTTTGGTTTTTTTTTATCTTTATTGAACTAAACTCTGTCAAAACTATGGCCTTTGTTCTATCATTTAAATAATAAGAATTGTTTGATTAGATGTTAATGTTTATTGTTTGATTGGTAAAAAAATCTAGCGTGGCAATAGTTTCTTACCTCGTGGATTTAACTGACTGAAAATCTTATAAAACTCGTATAAAAAAGTGTTCACTTCTATTTGGAAAGAATCAAAGAAGTAATCCAAGAAATACACACTTGTGTGACCGAAAAGTCTTGAAACACGTAAATAATATTGAAGTTGAAAGATTTGATAAATTACGTGTTAGTCAAAAGCCAATATAGCTAAATTGCTGTCATTAACTCGGCAATGAAAAAGATATCTTGAAACAACTAAAAACATCATTATCCTTAATGTAAAGCAAAGACAGAAAAGTATATATATGGACATGCAAAAAGAAAAAATGACTTGCCGAATTTCACATCCTGTCAAACAGAAATGTTACGGTAATATCCAGCTAATCATATGGAAAGGAAAATAATCCAGCTAATACATATATATCCTATAAATAAATAAAACTGAAAAAATAAGAAAAAGATAGATTTAATTTTCATAAAATATTCCAAAATCTGAAGATGTCCTAATATTGTGATGTCCCCCTGTCTTAAGGGTCATTTCGTCTTTTGTATATAAACAAGTCAAAAGTGTCTTAAATAATACATTAAAAATGTCTTAAAGCATATACAAACAATTAACTATCAATTTATTGCGTAATAACCAAAATAAAATATCAATTATGGTTTGCAGGATTTATGCGACCAGACTTTTTATAGTGACTTAATTAAATGGTCAAAAAACAAAGCTCATGCTATACGTATGCATCAACTTCTGATTCATTGTATTTTAGCTTAGTTTAAAGAGTGAATTACATAAATCGTCCTTGTGGTTTGCTATAAATTACGGATCTTGTCGCATGGGTTTTTAGCGGGTTTCGTCCCATGGTTTCTGAAAGTTCGGATCTTGTCACTAAACCTTGGCCCCAAAAAGGACCTCCTTGCAAATACTTTCTAACGTGAGGGCTAACGTCATATTTTGGTGTTAACGATCGGAGTTAATTACATAAATCGTCTCAAGGTTTGGTAAAGTTCTGAATCTTGTCGCTGTGGTTTATTATAATATTTTTTAAAAACTGCTTTTTCTTTAAAAAATTAATTTTATTAAAAAATAAAATTAAATTAAAAAAAAAAAAAAAACTTTTTTAATTTTATTATAAAACGAATGATAAAAAACGCTTTTATACGGATTCTATTTTACGTTTCATTTGCTTTTATACGGTTTCGTTCGTTTTTGTATGAAATGTATGAAAACATTTTGTACAAAATGTGCGTTTTGTATGAAATGTATGAAAACATTTTTCATACAAAACGAACGAAAAAATGTACGTTTTATACAAAAACGTACATTTTCATATAAAAACGTACATTTTAAAAAAAAAAACGTGCGGTTTTGTTTAAAATGACGTTAGATGAAAACGACATTTTAAACAAAAAAACGCACGGTTTTGTTTAAAATGTATGTTTTGTTTAAAATGTACGGTTTTGTTTAAAATGTACTATAATATTTTTAAAAAAGCTTTTTCTTTTAAAAAATTAATTTTATTAAAAAAAAAAAATTAAAAAAAAAAAAAAAAAAAAAAATTGAATTTTATTATAAAGCGGATGAAGCCGTAAAAAAACGCTTTTATACGGTTTTGTCCGCTTTATACGTTCATTGTTTTTATACAAAACGTTTTTTAAAACGTGCGGTTTTGTTTAAAATGTACATTTCATACAAAACGCATTTTTAAACAATACCGCACGCTTTTTGTTTAAAATGTACGTTTTGTATGAAAATGTACGCTTTGGTATGAAACGTACATTTTTCGCTCGCTTTTGTATGAAAAATGTTTTCATACAAAACGTCATTTTGTACAAAAATGTTTTCATACATTTCATACAAAACGAACGAAACCGTATAAAACAAATGAACGTAAAATAGAAATCAGATAAAAGCGTTTTTACGCCTTCATTCGTTTTATAATAAAATTAAAAAGTTTTTTTTTTGTTTTTTTTAATTTAATTTAATTTTTTAATAAAATTAATTTTTTAAAGAAAAAATGCTTTTAAAAAAAATATTATAATAAACCATGAGACAAGATTCGTAACTTTACCAAACCACGAGGACGATTTATGTAATTAACTCCGATCGTAACACCAAAATATGACGTTAGCCCTCACGTTAGAAAGTATTTAGGTCTTTTTGGGGCCAATCCAGAATCTTTATCCATGACGAAACCCGCTAAAAAAAACACATGACAAGATCCGTAATTTATATGAGGACGATTTATGTAATTCACTCTAGTTTAAATGATTAGAAAATCAATATTTTAGCTAATAATCTACTGTATTAGTTTTATATGAATCAAAAGCTATACTTCTTTTTACATAAAATAAAAAAAGCCATTCACATCTCATAATTGCATCCCTTGTTGTAATCCATTTATAATTGTAATTACACGTTTTCTACAATTCACTAATAAGTTGAAAACTTTTAGTCAATCTTGAAGCTACCTACTCTCTAGCATCAATATTGACTTTTAGTCACATAGTTTTAACAACTCTTGTCTTGGTTTAATTTCAATGATCACCTACAAACAAGATGGAAAATATCAAGTAGTTCATTGTCAAAACTCAAAAGAAACTACCACACTTATTGCGATAGCAAGTCTCTCTTTAAATACTGTTTCGGGACCGAAAAAAGACAGCTCCATACTTCAAACATTACGAACTATAGGTCCATCTCCCTCATGCATACTTACTCTGCAAAAGCTATATCGAATCTACATGGTTTATTCTTATTTTACATTTCGACAACTTATTCATGTTTTATACGTAGCTTTCTTGTCGATTGTAATTACTCATTTATATCCTAAGGTATGTACGTGTATAACCACTAGTAACAATAGATCCATACACGCTACTTCGTATATGAACCAAATTAGCTAACCTATTTCTAAATCAGACTGCGTTATCGTTATACCTAAGCAATGGCGGAGCTACAAAGTATTTTCTAGGAGGGCCAAAATGCACATAAGTATATTTTGGGAGGGCCAAACTAATAAATCCCTATTATAAGTTATATTACTGAACAATCAAAGCATCATTTTATATATAAGATTCCTAAGTGTGGGAGGGCCAGAGCCCTCTTATGTCTCCATTAAGCTCCGCCTTTGTACCTAAGTAACTGTATGCGATAAACAAAAAACTATAACTAAACAGCATTCGCATATCAACTTAACCCGTATTCACATTATCTTACTTGTTATTGAATCCTTCTCTTCTATTATGATATTGATATTAGAAAAGTACTAGTCATAAATTTTGGATCCATTACCACCGATCAAATCAAACCAAGTGGTCCTAATAGAACCTTCAAATACATAACACCAAAAACTTGGCAAATAAAAAAAGAATCACAATACTATTATAATACACAATATTATATACAACAGAATAATTGGAAGACGTGTATTTACATCTTATGTATTTAAAGTTTTAAACATAATATACAGCACATCTGATTGAAAGAAAAAAAACAAAAACACTTAGTATTATTATTACATATGAGTTGACCAAACCAACAAAAACATCTTCCTTAATATTTATACACAACACTTCCCATAATTAAACCAAACATCATTTTTCCACTTTCAAGATCCAAGAAAAACCTCATGACACAAAATTTTCATTTTTTGTCATAAACCCATTACATAATCTTGCAAATCTTGATCTGGGTTGTTGTTGTTTTTGAAAAAAAAATAAAAAATAAAAATGGCACCAAGTTCAGTGGTGGTCACTATAAACAAATCAAGCAACATTTCATTAGTAGAAGTGAATGATTCTGATTTTCTTGAAAAAAAACAGAAAACAGCAAGTACTAAGCAGTTTTCATGGATGCTTTTACTAAAAGCACATAATTTTTTAAAGATTTTCCCATGGATTGCGATGGGGTTTTCCAAGACTTTTGTTAGTGTGAAAAAAAGGATTGCTTTATCAGATAATGGTTTAAAAGATGAGGTGCAATATAAAGAGAGGTTAATTTATAAGTTTATCAGGTTGTTTCTTCTTGTTTCTATTATTGGTTTATTTGTTGAATTTGTTGCTTATTTTCAAAAATGGGATTTGAATTTGAATTTGCATTTGGATTTTATTCATGAGTTTGATCCTAAACAAGAAGTCATGGGATTGTCTCAATGGGCTTATTTGAGTTGGGTGTCATTTAGAGGTGATTATATTGCTCCATCAATTATGATGTTGTCACAGTTTTGTGTTGTCTTGTTTATGATACAATCACTTGATAGATTTGTTCTTGGTATGGGGTGTTTTTGGATTAAGTTGAAAGGTATTAAGCCCAAAATCGAAGGTGATGGTTATGACATTGAGGATGATACTAGTTTTCCTATGGTGCTTGTTCAGATCCCCATGTGTGATGAAAGAGAGGTATGGATTGTATCTTATTATTTTTGTTAAATGTTTGTTGGTTTTGGTTGTTTTATGTTAACGGGTCGAATTAATATAAAATGTAGGAGTACTAAACGTTTAGCTTAAAAGAAAGTGGGTCGAACAGATTAAAGATGATAATATTAATTTTCCTATTTAATCCTTTTGATTCGGCTGTTTTAGTTAATGGGTAAAATGAGTTAAATTATTAGCTTAGCTAAAAACGAATGCTAGTACTAGTTAATGGTTGTATCTACATGCTTGGTGTTTGTATATATGGTTTGAAAATGATTGTTTGAGTTTGTAATGATTAATCTAGAGGTTAGATAGTTGGTTTGATTTAAGCTGATTATTGAATTTTATAGTTCATATTACCTATAACGTGATTAACAACTTTGATTACATCCACACATTGTCTTTACAATATGTAATACTAGAGATGATTAGCTTAGTAGCTATTTTTTTATTGTTCAATATCATTAGTTACGATGAATTGCTTTATTAAGTAAGTCATAAGTGAGGTTATAGTTATGATAGTGTAGTTTTCGTAACACATTATCAATACAATTCAAAGAAAATGTACAGAAAGTGTGGTGTCTCAACCATTCTGTGTAAAACTTATAGTTTTGACCCATTACGTAACCCATATGATTTGCCAATTTTGCTATGCCTAGGAATTATGGATCTTTATGCTAAACTTTTTTGTCGGTTTTATACTGAAGGTTTATCAACAATCAATTGCATCTGCTTGTCAACTGGATTGGCCAAAAGATAGGATCTTGATTCAAGTTTTGGACGATTCAAGTGATGAACTTTTACAGATGTTGATCAGAAATGAATGCAACTCATGGAGAGAAAAAGGAGTTAACATTATCTACCGACACAGATTCCTAAGAACAGGCTACAAAGCTGGAAATCTTCATTCCGCTATGTCTTGTGATTACGTAAAGAATTACGAATTCGTTGCTATTTTGGATGCAGATTTCCAGCCCAACCCTGATTTCCTTACACTCACAGTCCCACATTTTAAGGTAACAACAATTGCATCACTCTTACTATTTATAGCAACTATTTTACCCTTTTTGGGTGATCAAGAATGCTTAAAACATGGATATTTCGACACATCTACTTATGAGGAGGTGATTATTCACCACTCCTTCGAGTCCTTTCTATGTGTAGACCACTACTTTTTTGGTTTTGACTATAATATCCTCACACCACTAAAACTTTGTTGTTGATACTTAAATGGTGTGAGGTATTATGGTCAACACAAAAAAATTAGTGGTATACACATCAAAATTAGTGGTTTACAAAACAAATCACTTCCCTTTATTAATTAATGGATTTATATGTGTTAATGTATATCAAACAGGCCAATTTAAATAGGAATGAGTCAAAGAAGTAGTAGATCATTCAAAGTTTATTACTAATGCATACAACCCCCTAATATGTTTTATTACGAGTAATAATTTAGATAATTTTAATAATTTCATAGTATTCTTAATCATATATATATAAAACATCATTAGTTATAGTAAAAGATTTTAGTTGTGAAAAAGAATTGGACACACCTATCTTGCCACATATACATTTACCTAAAATGAGTTAATCGGGTTTGAATTTTTCTCAAACGTGTCACATAGGTAAATTTTAAAGAAATGGATTACAACTTACTAATAACCATTTTGACCCGTTACCCCACCCCACCCCACCTATCTGCCATATTAAAGGATTCAAAGAATGTTCAGTTTTGATAACTTTTTTTGGGTAATTAATTTCAGGGGAAACCAGATGTCGGTCTAGTGCAAGCCAGATGGTCCTTCGTAAATAAAGATGAAAATTTATTAACAAGGCTACAAAACATCAATCTGTGCTTCCATTTTGAGGTTGAACAGCAAGTCAACAGCCATTTTCTAAGTTTCTTTGGGTTCAATGGGACTGCTGGTGTTTGGAGAATCAAGGCATTGGAAGAATCTGGTGGGTGGCTCGAAAGAACCACAGTTGAAGATATGGACATTGCGGTTCGAGCACATTTGCATGGATGGAAGTTCGTCTATCTCAATGACGTTAAAGTCCTTTGTGAATTGCCCGAGTCTTATGAAGCTTACAAGAAACAACAACATAGATGGCATTCGGGCCCTATGCAACTTTTCAGACTTTGTCTCCCCGCAATCCTAAAGTCCAAGGTTCGTTCCCATTTTTTGTGTTCCACTCGATGACTACTAGACTTGTCAAAATAAAAGTAAATAAAAATGTAAATATCTAGTTAAGAAAAATTATATATTTCTTCATGAGTCTTCTAGGCATACACTTAAGTCATTTATTGAAGTGTTGTACTTTTTTAATTGAAGTAACTTATGACAAACAAAAAGTCAATTGAATTACTTTTTATGTAAAAATGAAGTAAATTAAAGGGTTCTTTGCTCAAAGATACTAACATACTTTTTCATTTGTCCTGTTTAAGTCATTGTATTCTTCTAAAACATACGAGTCATTAAAAGATGGCTGTGTTTACCGTTGGCTCACATTTTGTAATAACATTACTAGTTTAATGCATAAAAATTGACATTTTAATATGAAATTTATTGCAGATATCGAAGTGGAAAAAGGCGAACTTAATATTCTTGTTCTTTCTATTAAGGAAGCTCATTCTACCATTCTACTCATTCACACTCTTCTGTGTGATCCTCCCCCTAACAATGTTCATACCTGAAGCCGAGTTGCCTATTTGGGTGATATGTTATGTACCCGTAACCATGTCAATCTTAAACATCCTCCCAGCACCAAAAGCATTCCCCTTCTTGATGCCATACTTGCTATTTGAAAACACAATGTCCGTAACCAAATTCAACGCCATGGTTTCCGGTCTTTTCCAGCTCGGAAGTGCATACGAATGGGTCGTTACCAAGAAAACTGGAAGGTCCTCGGAATCAGACCTCTTAGCCTTTGCAGAACGAGAATCAAAGAGTACTAATGAGGATAAGATCCAACGAAGACTTTCGGATTCCGGTCTTGAAATGCTTGGGAAATTAAAAGAGCAAGAAGCTCCCGTTGACTCAAAGAAAAAGAGAAACAAGATTTATAGAAAAGAACTTGCACTCGCCTGTTTGCTGCTAACTGCTGCTACGAGGAGTCTTTTATCAGCTCACGGGATCCATTTCTACTTCTTGTTGTTTCAAGGACTTTCCTTCTTGGTTGTCGGATTAGATTTGATCGGGGAGCAAGTGGCTTAAATGAAAATCTGGCTGGAGACGAAGTTTCTGCTAATGCAGGAGATCAGATCGCACACAGTTTATTTAAATGGGACAGTGCTGTGCTGGTGAATATAGCATGATACATGAGAGACTGGATATTAGAGTTGATTTTTTTTTTCTTTTTTAATTTTGTGTTATTGTATAATTAAGATCCGAATTGGATGATTATTCAATATGGGGTTGAGATGAATTAACGATCGGGGTGATTTATTACCACCTAATACTCGGGCTCGAGAAACCAGTTAGGAGCGAGCTGTATACATTGCACTTGTAATTTATATATATTTACATTTAATTGAACTCTTCTTAGTAATCCATAAATTCTTTTGTTGAAGTCTTTGTGTTCTTTCTTATGTTTGTTCAAGCCTGCGAGAAAGGATTCTTTTGGTTTTATTTGTCTAAATCAACTTACAGTCCAAAAAAAGGTCATCAATTGCTCAAAACCTAGAACAAGTACGTGCTTTACAATTCTAGTGTATGAGACGACGGCTGTCACACTGTAATTGGTTTTAAAGTTGTTCGTGGACGAATATCAATATTGTTGGTTCCTGTCACAGTTGCATCCTTGTGAGTTGTGATGTGTATACATCACATTGAAGTCCATGTCTTTAGATGTGTATTCACTTTTGTTCTTTAATTGATTTTCATACCAAATTGTTGACGTTTAGGTTTTAGTTGCTGCGGCACTTATAGCATTATGGTGTCACACTTTCTTAATTTGACCCGTTGTTTAGGTTTTAGTTATGAGACTGAAAAAGTTCTCAATCTACTTATCGTTTGCTTTTCACCATTGTGATCAGTGTGATTTTTCATTTTACCTTGTACACATACTAATCTATTTTAAAAGGTTTTTTTGTACCTGAAATCTGTTAAAAATCATTAACAGAGGCAATCTAATACAGTACTTATGTTTCAACATTATAATGGTTAAATAGCCCCCATGAGCCCATGCTAAAAGTTGTAAGCAATTGTTGGCAAAATCTATGACATGAAACTAAAATGAAAATCCAGTAGCCCAAATAAAAAGTCCAAATAAAACATGCATGCTCATGCTTATAAATTTATAAGATGTTCATACCAATAAGTCAGTGATTTTACTTTCAAAATGTTATGTAACTTGCTATTGAGAAATGAGAACCCAAGATTTAAGTTAATCAATTAATGGAATATACAGGTGATAGTATGCACTAACTTCATTTCTACAGGGTATTTCACTTAAAAACACGGAAGACATCTAAGGCTTTTAACTCCTGTAAAATGTAAGTGTCGAGATGAGCAGTTTTATTGTATCGCTCTATCATCACTGATTATACTTATTCTGGTTTGCTTTGAATTTCTGATAATAAACTTATTACTCAGCAATACCTTCCGTCCCATTTAACATGTTACCTTTGACCTGATACACAAGTACCATAACCGGCCAAACACCAATAAGAGGTACAATAAGTGATTTTGAGGTCATACTTGGTCTTGTTGAATATTGTATCTGACTCAAAAACCATCACAGCGTTATATGAAACCAGCCGGAGGTCTTCTTGAAGCAGTCTCCCTAATTACGGGTTTATCGGGTAAGGGTAGGATCCGTCTACATTCTACCTCCCCATACCCGCCCGGCGGATTGGGCATGTTGTTGTTGTAGCGTTATATGAAACCAACTAGATACTTCTTTAGTTCAGATCATACACGGGTTTGTCTTCAGTTTTAGCTGATCAAAGATGCCAAATTAACAATCCTTGATTTGATACTGTTACCTCATAAACCCAAAGTAGCATCTTTGTAGATTTTATCGTTTGGCTTATTATGCGCTAGAACATATGGGAATACGATTCAAACTCTAATCTTGTGGCAGAATTGCTGCACATTGTATATAGGTTAGTTCTTAATGGTTATCAAATATCAGGCAACAATGTTTAGGGATAAAATAGGCTACTCCTTTTAAAGAATGATCATGTATGTTATGTAGTACTAAATTAAGGGAAATGAACATGTGCAGTGACATACACAAACGTTATCAATAAAGAATATGTTGAATGGCAAAACGCAAATAAGAAATTCACATGAACACAAAATTTACTTGGTTTAGTCGATACAATTTAAGTGTCACCTTCATTAATTTCTTAACTGTAACCATAAAATTGTAGCTACAATCTAGTACGATATCGTCGATACAAGATAAAACTTCAAGTTATAACTTATCGAGTCCTAGCTGCCCATCAACTTCGTATCACACTTTAACAAGTACTGCATGTATATGATATACATGTATTATATCAGAAGCTTCTTAGTAACAGTAATAAATATTTTTAACCAATAGACTTTTATAAATTCTATTTCCAAGGTTCAGCATGGGCACATCTAACTCTTGAGACAGATGGTAGATATGATAAATACCTGAACATTGCATTTGAAATTCCTGACATACGTTTTCACAATTAAATTTGTATAGTTAATGCATTTTTTTCTATAAGAAGACCAACGCATGTCGTGTGAAATGAGTATATAGGAAGCTTGTCATTCAATTTGGATGTGCAATCTAAGCTGAAAGTTGTTCAAAACGCGTCGCTACATTGGATAAAGAAATTTTCATAACAAAGCTATGACAAAAAGGCAACTTATCATTAAAAAAAAAATTCTTACAAAATCTTGATATGTATTCCAATAGAACCAATATATAACAGATGGATTGTCATCATCATATAATATAGGTGATAAAACATGGTTGTGCTTGCTAGCTCAACAGATGAGAAGACCTATCTATACATTTTGCTTTCTGCACGATTTTCACTTTCGCAATCTTAGCATATCATCATTTGGTATGAAATGTTGTAGGCTTATTCTGCGTAGTTTTCAAATATCATGCATACATCAAATATTTTTTAAATATTTTTTAAACAATCTCATACCAGTTATACACTTTGGTACTTTCAAATATTTTTTAAAAACACTTTGGTACCAGAACGTAATTGAAGAACTTGGTACGGTTCTCGGTTCCACTTTTTTCTCATTTTAAATTCTCGGTTTCTCCGGTTCCGGTTCGAGTACCATGGACACCCCTATTTCGACATATTATTAAGAACAAGTGATAACGAATGACACAAATGACGCTACGTCTGTGAACCAAATAATCTTAATACTTATGCTTCTTATGTAAACATTATTAGACGAAGGACCAAATACGTTAAGTAGAAAGTTTGTAACCATAATGGCGGTTACAAAAACGGTTACCAAAACCAAACCGTCACAACGGTTCACTCATACCGTTTGGATTGTATATATACATACATGTACGAATCATTTAGAAAATAATAGACAAATTTACTTATTCATTTCAATATACTTTGCAATCTATATACTTTGATCTATACCTGGGACAAGTGTTATACGCAACTCGTTTTGGATTTCATACGCGAGACAAACCCAAGGGTACACAGCAAACATTTTTGTTTTCGGCTGGATTTTTCTTTGTTTTCTCTCTACTTCCAAGAGAAACAAGATGTGAATAAGCATACGTCAAAGATAGTGCACGATCATTTACGTAGGGGATTGCAAACGTTTACACCAAACGGATTGGTGGGGAAACCATTGTTGGCGACAACATAGGGAAGGAAGGAAGACACTTTGTTCGGGATAGAGAGCAAGTGGGTAAATACTTTGTGAAACCGGTTAATTTCAAAACTCAAAGTAGAAGAAAAAAGCGGGAAATACGCGGGGAAAACGTTGTTGTGGAAGAAAAAAATACGTGCGTGATAAGACAAGGGAAGAAGAGCGCTCAGGTTTGTGTGGAGTAGTGTCGGGACGACACAAAGGAAAACAACAACGGGAAGAAAATCAGAAGCAAACATCTTGTTTGTTTCGGTGATTGGTTACCATTTCGGTACCAAAATTGGTACGTGGGAAGTTTGATCTCGGAATAAGGAAATCAAATAACGTACAAGGAAAGAAGACGTGTCTAGTGTGGATTAACAAGAAAGAAAGTCTTTTGATTGATAAATTGGTACAAACCAATTCGACAACCAAGAAGACTAGGGATTAGTTTTGGTTCGCAAGGAAGTTCGAAAAAGAAAAGAAAGCCGAGACTTTCTTGAGTCAGAACAGAACTTCGAGAAGGAAAATAAACAAGACGTAGGGATTTTTTGTTTTGGGCTCGTTAAAAAGAGGAGGCCGAAACCTTTTGAAAGCAATTTGAAGAAGCTTGGTGTTTTTTATTTCGAAGGGTAAATAAATTCGAGACAAAGAAAGGGACATCAAGGGTGCGAGGCAAAAAAAGGGGAACCAAACTTGGGAATAGCAACAAGAAGTTGGTAAACGTTCTTTACTAACGCGAGACAAAGGGAATACACTTGTGTTCATCACATCATCGAGGTCACAAGTTAAACTTTTCTGGATTTCATTTATATTAGAATAGTATAGAATAGTTATTTCATACTATTAGGAAATCCCGAGAACTATTTATTGATCCCGTATTATTAGGATTCCCGGAAGATTAGATATTCCCATTTTTATAGAAAATACCACACTAGGAAGGATAAATCCCATTAAAGTTAGAAAGTGAAGATACTAAGCACTTTCAAGATGACCGTCGACGATATAGCAAGCACACCAACTACAACAAAACCCATAACACCTATTGCACAATATCAATGCCCTAAATTGAAAACCACAAACTACACAGTTTGGGCTATACAAATTAAGGTTATACTAGAGGCACATGGCTTATGGGAAGCAATAGAACCTAAAATAGACACGCAAGTAGATGATAAGAAGGATAAGGCAACGACTGCCTTCCTATATCAAGCGTTGACTGAAGATGTGATTTTACAAGTAGCGGGTTGTAAGACGGCTAAGGAATTGTGGGATCCGCTTAAGAAAAGACACGTTGGAGAAGATAGAGTGTAGAAAGCACGGTTACAATCGATGATTGGGTTTAACTCACTTCAAATGAAGGAAGATGAGACGGTGGATGCATTTACGGCTAAACTAAACGGCTATGCCACGAAGGCAAAAGAATTAGGGAAAACTTTGGATGAATCACTTTTAGTACGAAAACTATTAGACTCCACACCAGATAGGTTCATTAAGATAGTAGCATCCATAGAACAGACAAGTGATCTCGACGACATCACTTTAGATGAGATCACTGGAAGACTCAAGGCATTTGAGGAAAGGATAAAACTCCGGAAAGGAGGACAAGTAGAAAGCCAGGAAAACCTATTATTCGCACATGGCGAGCACTTAGGAAACAGAAAACGTTTTTACAAACGTGGAGGGAAATCAAATGTCTCACGAGGGAACTGGCAGAATAATAGAAATAGAAACAACTCACTAGGAGGGAACTCAAATCACAAAGAGAGTTCGGATAAGAATAAAAGTGAGTGGGATGTAAGTAAGGTAAAATGTTACATGTGTCATAAACTTGGACATCTTAAAAGGAATTGTAGAGGAACATCAGCAACTCAGGAACAATCAAACCTTATCTTAGAAGACGATGAACCATCACTATTAATGACTATGCACGAATCTGAACACGAGGAAGTGTTGTTGACTGAAGAACAAATTCAACTAGGAAAATATGCTACAGCAGACGCAAGCATATGGTATTTAGATAATGGTGCAAGTAACCATATGACAGGAATAAAGAGTCATTTTAGGGATATTGATGAAAGCGTAACACGTCGAGTACGTTTTGGAGATGGATCGTATGTACAGATAATGGGTAGAGGGTCTATATTATTAGGTTGTAAGAACCACGAACAGAAGGTAGTATCGAATGTATACTACATACCAAACCTCAAGAGCAACATACTTAGTCTAGGACAACTTACGGAAATAGGTTGTAAGGTCATTATGGACGGAAACAAGCTGACTTTGTATGATAAGAACAAGAAGTTGTTAATGAAGGTTGAAAGATCTAAGAATCGACTCTACAAGATTCAATTACAGATAGAAGCACCTATATGTCTCTTAGCAAATATAGATAACCAAGCATGGTTATGGCATGCTAGATTAGGTCATCTGAACTTTGACGATATCAACAAGATGACTAGGAAAGGTCTAGTAGAAGGGATTCCAAGGATAAATCATGCCGAGCAGATTTTTGACGCATGTTTATTAGGAAAACACAGTAGAACACTATTTCCTAACCAAGCTAAATTCAGATCAAAGAACCCCGTTGGACTTAGTATATGGAGACCTTTGCGGTCCTATAAGTCCAGCAATACACTCAGGCAAGAAACTCATTTTCTTGTTAGTGGACGACTGTACACGTTTTATGTGGGCCTACTTTCTGACATCGAAAGATGAGGCATTTAGTACATTCAAGGAATTTAGACAGAAGATAGAAATGGAAATGAGATTGAAAGTAAAGATGCTAAGAACGGATAGAGGTGGTGAATTCACATAAAATGAATTCACAAGGTACTGTAAGGAAAACGGAATAGCAAGACAGTTGACAACACCTTACTCCCCACAACAGAATGGAGTAGTGGAGAGAAGAAATAGGACAGTGTTATCAACTACGAGGAGTATGATGAAAGCAATGAAGTTACCTTTAACTTTTTGGGCGGAAGCAGTTAAACATGCAATTTACAAACTCAATAGGGTACCTACGAGGGCCCTGACAGATAAAACTCCATATAAGGCACTCTACAACAGAAAACCGAATCTGGAAAACCTAAGAATATTCGGATGCACAGCTTATGTAAAGATAAAGATACCTCACTTAAAGAAGCTGGATGACAGAAGCATACCAATGATTTACTTAGGAGTAGAGGAAGGATCAAAAGCATGTAGGTTATATGATCCAATAGCCAAGAAGAAACCTGTTAGTAGGGACGTAAAGTTTATGGAAACAAAACCGTGGGATTGGAATAAAGATGAAGAGGATACGAGTACACAAGACACATTTTGGACTAGTTTTGTGGTAGAAGGAGTTGACAATGAAAACCTCACACCAGTCAACACAGAGAACGATGACAACACGTATCATGAACAAGATTAGATTCCTGATCCAGTTTCACCAATCACACCACCGACATACAATTACGACCCACACACAGAAGAGGAAGAAGAAGCTACTACTAGTTCTGTAGAGAACTCAAGAGGTAGATTTGATGATACACCCGTACGTGAATACAGAGACATGATGAAAATATACAAATATGCACGTAGAGTTGAACCACAAAGTTTACTATTTACGGAAGAAGAACCCCGTAACTACAAGGAAGCATCAACAGATGAGAAATGGATTGAGGCCATGGTGATTGAATTGGATTCAATCAACAAGAACAATGCATGGACTCTTACAACATTGCCAGAAAATCAAAAGGCAATAGGACTCAAATGGGTTTACAAGACCAAGAGGGATGCAAAAGGAAATATCATCAAATACAAAGCACGATTAGTGGCAAAAGGTTATGTACAAGAGCTAGGAATAGACTTCGATGAAGTATTTGCACCGGTTGCTCGGATAGAGACAGTTCGACTGATATTAGCATTAGCAGCATATCATGGATGGCAAGTACATCACTTAGATGTAAAATCGGCATTTTTACATGGAGATTTGAAGGAAGAAGTCTATGTTACACAACCTGAAGGATTTATTCAACAAGGAAATTCAGGGAAAGTCAATAAGCTTACTAAAGCTTTATACGGCTTAAGACAAGCACCGAGAGCTTGGAATGTGAAGCTTGATCAAATGCTAAAGTCTTTAAACTTTAAGAAGTGCAATCTCGAACAAGCAGTTTATACAAAGAGAAACAAGAATTCTACACTTATAGTTGGAGTCTACGTAGATGATTTAATAATCACAGGCACTCCAAGGAAGGAAATAGAAGAATTCAAATCCCAGATGTAGGATAAATTTGAAATGAGCGACTTAGGATTGTTAGCTTATTATCTTGGGATAGAAGTTACACAGACAGGAGGAGAGATTACAATCAAGGAGACAAGTTATATTAACAAGATCTTGAAGGAAACAAGTATGGCAGATAGTAATGATACGAAGTTACCAATGGATACCGGTACTAAGTTGGTCAAGGCGGAAGATGGAAACTCGCTTGACGCAACTTATTACGTGCTTAATTGAAGTCTCGGTACTTATCGCATACAAGACCGGATCTTAGTTACTCGGTCGGACTACTCGGTGATTCATGCAAGACCAAGGATCATCACCAAGGCGGTAAAGCAAGTAATCCGATATATCAAAGGAACAAAAGAGCATGTCATAATATACAAGCAAGAAGGCGGTGCAAGATTACAGTTACAACGATGGTAGTTATGGAATCAACACCGATCAAGGAAAAGGAACTATCGGATAGTATTTTACTTGAGAGTCACCTATTACCGGTGTACTCGAAGCAACCAACAATGGCGCTATCATCATGTGAATCGAATTCATGGCGGCTCTTCGAGCATCATGTCAAGCCTTATGGTTAAAACGATTGCTTAGTGAATTAACCGGATGGGAAGAGAAAGGATAACGCGAAGGTCGACAACGTTTCAAAGAATAGCACTCGTCGAGAACCCGCTTTTCATGGAAGAAGCAAGCACATCGATATTCGCTACCATTTCATTCGTGAAAGCGTAGAGAATGGGCACATCAATGTGGAGCATGTCAGCGGAGAACTACAAAAATCAGATATTCTAACGAAGGCTCTACCAAGATTGAAGTTCGTGACTATGCGACAAATGCTCGGAGTTCAAGATTTAGGACGAAGCAACGATCAAGATTAAGGAGGAGAATGTGAACCAAATAATCTTAATACTTATGCTTCTTATGAAAACATTATTAGACGAAGGACCAAATACGTTAAGTAGAAAGTTTGTAACCATAATGGCGGTTACAAACGGTTACCAAAACCAAACCGTCACAACGGTTCACTCATACCGTTTGGATTGTATATATACATACATGTACGAATCATTTAGAAAATAATAGACAAATTTACTTATTCATTTCAATATACTTTGCAATCTATATACTTTGATCTATACCTGGGACAACTACGTCATTGTAATTTCTTACGATCAAAACAGTAAAAATGCCAGCATTAGTCACTAAACCAACCAAAACAGTAATTTAATCATTGCGAGTAATGACACTGATCTAGATATGACTTCATGTGTTTACTTATTGTATTTGTTATTCTCTTTTCATTAATCATAAACATAAAGAATGACCTAATCTGTAAAAGCCACACAGGATCGAACTTCACAAGCAGAAACAGAAAATATGGAACTCGCTCTCCAATAATCAGAAAAGACTAGCTTACAAAAACTGATATCAAGTACACGTCCAAACTATGTACTCGTTTGGATTGTT
This sequence comes from Chrysanthemum lavandulifolium, assembly GCA_022545495.1. Lineage (NCBI taxonomy): Eukaryota > Viridiplantae > Streptophyta > Magnoliopsida > Asterales > Asteraceae > Chrysanthemum > Chrysanthemum lavandulifolium. Next base: position 142,821,706 of record CM040246.1, on the reverse strand, counting down.
TATATAGGACTTTAGAATGAGCTCTCCTATTCCTATTACAACTCTAATTAAATAGAAAAGTCCTTATCTTAAAAGCTAAAAATAAGAATCCTAATTAAACTAGAATTGTGAACGTCCCACTTGCTTGGAGACTCTTCGACTGTCCATATGCTCGGATCAGTAATTATCCCAACATTCACCCCCTAATTTCTGACTCGAGATAGGGAGGTCTTCAACTCCGAGTAACTCTTGCATTTCCTTGAACTTAATCCTTGCGAGAGCTTTCGTCAGAATATCAGCACGTTGCAAATCACCTCTTACAAATTCAACTTGTACTTGGCCTCTTTCAACACATTCTCGGATAAAATGATAACGTGTGTTTATATGCTTGCTTCTCCCGTGAAAGACTGGATTTTTCATAAGTGCAATAGCCGATTTGTTGTCAACAAATAAGACCACCACTCTTTCTTCCATTCCGGTTATTTCACTCAACAACCCACGTAACCATATCCCTTGACACGCGGGTGAAGTTGCGACCATGAACTCGGCTTCACAAGACGATAGAGCCACCGTGTTTTGCTTTTGTGAGCACCAAGTGATAGGTGATTTACCTAGATAAAATACATGCCCGGTTGTGCTTCGACCATCATCTTGGTCCATAGCAAACTACTATCACTAAACCCCACTAACTCCTTGGTTATATCACACTCCAAAATTCAAACTACCTTGGATATACCTTAGTATTTGTTTCACGGCCGCCATATGTGATTCTTTTGGTTCTTGCATGTAACGACTAACCAAACCAACCGAATAAGATAAATCGGTCGAGTGTGTAGTAAATACCTTAAACAACCAACTCGTCGTCTATACAAAGTTGCATCAACGGTTTTCCTTCCTTATCCATGCTTAACTTCATTCCGTGTTCTAATGGACATTGAGTAGGATTCGCTTCATGCATCCCAAGATCTTTCAAGATCTTCTTTGCATAGCTTTCTTGACTTATTGAGATACTCGAATCCTCTTGCTTTACTTCAATGCCGATAATAGCTTAACTTTCCCAAGTCACTCATATCGAACCTTTCTTGCATTTGTCTCTTAAATTCACCAATTTCGCTAAGCTTGAACCGGTTACTAAGAGATCATCTACATAGACCGCAATAATCAAGATTGACTTGTTTGTTTTCTTCACATACACCGCTTGTTCGTGTTGGCATCTTTTGAAAGACATTTGCTTGAGTTCTCCATCAAGTTTTGTATTCCACGCCTTGGTGCTTGTTTAAGTCCATAAAGCGCCTTTTTCAACTTGTAGATCTTCCTTTCTTCTCCTTTCTTCACGAACCCCTCGGTTGTGTAACAAACACTTGCTCTTTAGTTCTCCATGTAAAAAGTCGACTTTACATCCGGATGATGTAGCTCCCATGCTTCTTTGCGCCAATGAGATCAATAAACGATCGTTTCAATCCGTGCTACGGGCGCAAATGCCTCGTCATAGTCAATTCCTTCCTTTTGAGCATAACCCTTTGCTACTAAACGAGCTTTAAACTTATTAATTGAACCATCCAGATTTCTCTTAATTTTGAACACCCACTTTAATCCAATGGGATTAACATTAACCGGAGCTTCAACTAATTCCCATGAATCATTCTTCTCGATAGACTCAATCTCTTGCTTCATAGCAACCATCCACTTGCTTGAGACTTTTGCTTCTTGGAACGTTCTTGGTTCATCATCTTCAATCAAAAGTAGATTTTGATCTTCATTAGCAACTGAGGTTCTTGAACTAGACCCCATAATAAAGTCATTAAATCTAGTTGGCTTAGTTGAAACCCTCGAAGAACGCCTCATAATTGGTTGAGTTTCTGTCACAGGATTAGGGTCATTACCCGCCTCGTTTTGAACTTCTTGTTCGGTATTGACCGGTTGATTTTCATCAACATCATGATGATTTTCAGCCTCTTGATCTTCTGCCTCAACTTCATCGGTCACACCTGGGTTAACAAATCCACAACCCGTATCAATAGAACCGTGCCATTCTATGACAAACATACCTGGGTTTAGCTCGTGTGATTCGCTTCCAGCAACATACTTCCAGCCAAGTTCCTCATTAAACTCCGCATCACGACATACCACTATTTTCTTTAGTTTTGGATTGAACAATGAAACCTTTTGTACCGGCTCGCTTCCGATGTAAATGAGTCGTGTTGACTGTCGTCTAACTTATGTAAATATGGCCTTGTTCCGTTGCATAAGCCACACATCCAAATACCCGAAACCCTCCAAGTTAGGCTTTTTCCTTTGAAAGCCTCGTATGGAGTTTGATTAACTAGAGCTCGAGTTGAAACTCTATTAATCAAGAATGTAGCGTGTCTAACTCCTTCAGCCCACATGTAGTTTGGTACGTCTCGTGCTTTCAAGATGCTTCTAGTCATTCCCATAAGAGTACGGTTTCTCCTTTCCACGACTCCATTTTGTTGCGGTGTGTAGGGAGCGGTTAGGTGTCTTGTTATACCCTCGTTTTCACAAAAGTTGGTAAATTCTTTTGAAGTGAACTCACCTCCTCTATCGGTCCTTAGGGTTATAATCTTGCTTCCCGACTTATTCTCAACTAAAGCTTTGAACTTTTTGAAGTATTCAAATGCCTCACATTTTTCCTTCAATGTAAAAGTCCACATAAATCGTGAGAAGTCATCAATAAGAACAAATATGTACCTGTTTCGTGCTATGGATGGTGGAGAAATTGGTCCACATAGGTCGGCATGTATAAGTTGAAGAGAATGTGTTGCCTTAAATTTCGCTGCTTTAGGAAACGACTTCTTGGTTTGTTTTCCTACCAAACAAGATTCACACAACTTGTTCTCTTGATGAATTATTGGCAACTTTTCAACCATGCCCTTCCTTGCCATTAATTCCATCGTCTCGAAATTAATGTGACCCATCCTAGCATGCCATAACCAAGCATCATCTTCCATCTTTGCTTTGAGACACACCGGACTTCCAACTTGGAGCTTAATCTTCTAAAGTCTATTACTTGTTCTAGGAACCTTCATCAAGCTTGCCATCCGAGTCACGCATAGTAAGAAGGTTACCTTTCATACGAATGTCACATCCGCCTTCGGTAGCTTGCCCAAGACTAATTATGTTGCTTTTTAGCTCGGGTAGGTAATAGACTCCGTGATTAACCGTTGCTCTCTCGCTTTCCTTCAATGATTATCGAACCCTTCCCTTTATCTCGATGTAGGAGTTATCACCAAACTTCACTCACGGAGATATTCTCATTCAACTTCGAAAAGTATTCTCGGATCCTCGCCATGTGATTACTTGCTCCATTATCCAAATACCAAGTGTCTTCCTCGCTTGGCTTAGTATTCAATTGGTTTGGGATAATCTTTTCTTCATTCAAGAAAACTACTTCTTGAACGCTTTTCATCATAAAAAGTGTTGGGTCATCATCATCCTCCGCTTTCAAAAGGTTTGATTCATGCTTTTGCTTCGCTCACGCTGCTCGTAAGCGGTTAGAAGCAAAGTGACCATATTCATCACATCCAAGCATTGAATCTTTGAAAGGTCTCGACTTTTGTTCTTCTTTTGATCCGTATTGCTCCGGAGTTGTTTTGGTTTCCACGGTTGCGGTTATTAGCTTGACCACTACCTCGAGATTTGTTTTGAGAAGAAAAGTTTTGACCTTTACTGTTGCCACCGGAGGAATTCCTTCCTCGACCTTTCTTATCATATCTTTCACCCTTCCGAACATCAACTTGCCTTGATCTTCGAAGTGGTGTCAACACCCTTCATTCTTCCTTCAAAAGCTTTCAACCTTCCAATTGCTTCTTGAAAAGACATAGTATTCAAGTCAAGAATTGTTCTATTGAGGCAACAATTGCAACATACCTATCCGAACGGATGCAAGCGACTTCTTAACAAGTTTATTGTCTTCATACATTGTTCCCAAGCTATTTACTCATACAATTTTGCCCAACCTAGCCGCAAAGTCATCGATTGATTCGTTGACTTTCATCTTTAAAGATTCGAATTCCGTCTCCAAGGTTTGCAACCTTGCGTCTCGAACCCGATCAACACCCACATACCGGTCTTCAAAGCTCCCAGCATTTCTTTGGTCGTGTTGAATTGTGAAACTTGAAAACAAGTTCTTCCGAATCGCTCGAAAAGTAACGAAACGCCATGTGATCTTGCTTAGCAACAACTTGTGTTCCTTCCCCGGTTCCAGGCATCGAGTATTCCATGGACTCGGAATACCGCTTTAACTCTTATTGCCCATATGTTATAATTTGTGCTTGTTAACATTGGACATTGAAGAGCCGTTTTAGAATGTTCGACAGGAGGTGGTTGACTCGACTCGCCTTGCACCATCCTTCTTGTACGTCTTCTGTAAGTTACAGGTGTTGTTTGTTCGACTTCCAGCCCTAGGTTCTAGAGGTCGAGTGATTTACTTCCTGCCCAAGTAAACCAGGTCGATTGTGCCTTGATAAACCCTTGGTCGATCCTTGCTTTACAACCCTTGGTCAATTGGACTGCCTCTTTTTCTCCTTAACCTGTGTCGATCAGCAGCTTTGAGAAAAGCTTGGTCGACTGAATATAAACCAGGCCTTGAGAAAAACTTGTGTCGATTGGCTTCTTGCAACCAGGCTCTGATACCAAATAAAAGCCACACAGATCGAACTTCACAAGCGAAATGTAAAATATGGAACTCGCTCTCCAATAATCGAAAAGACTAGCTTACAAAAGCGATATCAAGTACACGTCCAAACTATGTGCTCGTTTGGATTGTTTATATAGGACTTTAGAATGAGCTCTCCTATTCTTATTACAACTCTAATTAAGTAGAAAAGTCCTTATCTTAAAAGCTAAAAATAAGAATCCTAATTAAACTAGAATTGTGAACGTCCCACTTGCTTGGAGACTCTTCGACTGTCCATATGCTCGGATCAGTAATTATCCCAACAATCTGAGATCTTGTTATACAGTGTGAAAATGAAATATTGTAAATGAAAGTCATTAAATGAAGACTTTTTGTGGAATGGCTTTCGTTTTGTCCATAGTCCCATACTCTAGCACTTAGCAAAAGCAGAACACATAATGAGATATGTATGCCACATGCATACTGTTGTGCATGTGGTTTGTAAATGCATGTGCAATGTCTTTTTTCTCCAATTTTCGAGTTCAGTTTACAATCACATTTATTTTATGAGCTTATTTCACGAATGTAAACTAGTATAATACAGTATACAGAAGTACCTATGAGAATGTTATGTGAGCCAAAACATATATGAGTTACTACTGTGATACTGTCATTATTACAGAAGAATATGAGAATGTATTGTGAGCCAGCGAATGTTTTTAATAAATTGTCAAAGCTAGTCTAAGATTCATTTTGATGTAAGACGTTTGCGCATAAAATTATTTAGAAGTTTCTGAGAGAAATGCAAATATATTTTGTTATTAGTAGTTTTTAGACAAGTCCTATTTCACATCGTAACATTTACGTAAATTGATGTGTTTCTCTTTCATATAAATGGTATTAAGTTATCCACTGATCGCTGGGAGCCTGGGCCAATGTTCCGAAGCCGAGGCATAGACACAAGGCAAGCAAAAGATATAACTTTAGACCCCCGAAAACCAAGATTATACAGATTTAAGGGTTTCCATAGGTTTGGTTTATGGGTTCCTCTGTGTAGGATTTTGCAGACTCAAAATGAAAACGAACAATTACAACCAGAATATGGTGTAGTGGTAAGGCACTTGACCTCCTTACAAGAGGTCTAGGGTTCAAGCCTATTTCGGGGTGGCCAAGGAAATGGTTGGAAATGGTCGCGAGGATAGTTGGTTGGGCCACGTACATCTAAGTCAAAAAGGAAAAATCCTCGGGTAACATGAACAGGGAAGGAAACCTTATGCGTTTAAAATGTAAACGAAAAATCAAACCAAATCAAACTCAAATCATGTTTGGTTCAGTTTCAAGTCATCTTTGTTTACGCCGTAAATGATTTTCAGTCTTCTTTTTTGTTCGCAATGCTGTGTTTTACTTTAACTCAAAATATGAGATGCTGGTATATTGAGAACTTGCAAGTCTCATATTGAGAATTTATGTTCAGGTTTGGTATTTGATTAGTACAATCAATTGTGTAGGAGAGTGCAAAATGAAACCATGATACCAACAAATTGTACATGAACCATACCGTACCATTCCAATAGGAGCCAAGTAGGGTGCTGCTAATTAAACTCACTAGCTAGAAGTAAGTTTCCTTGGCACGATCCGGTTTGTGAGTGAACGAGTTCAAAACTACACAATATGGTACTGATACAGTCATAGACGGAACTTGAACATTTTTTTAGGGAGGGCCGAATTTATTTTGGGAGGGCCGGATCGGAGATTTGTTTGTAACTTCAATTAAATTACCCCTAAAACCTATAATATTTACACCAGGTGCCGCAAATTTTGGGGGGGCCGTGGCCTTCCCGGGTCTCTATGAAGGTCCGTCCTTGGATACAGTGATACTTCCTCAAGATTTTCAGCACAAGTAGTTTTCATACCAATGCACACGCCGATATCAGATTTTCAATTTGTTTTTGTTTATGATAACATAAGCAAACCAAAAACTACATTCGGGTCCAACCCAAGTCAACCCGAACTGCAGAGCCAAATCCAACTAGATAATAGACACCCACACTACAATTTACTGATACTTTGATATTCTTGAGTTAGCTTCCATTTCCTTAAAATTTGATATAAGCCAGGTTTTCCTTATAATCTTACAATAAACGTAAAATAAATGACAGAAATGTTCTGCAAATCAAACATACATAAATATATTTTTTTCTGCATGTATGTAGCTGGTATGTAACAGAAGTAAAATGTATGGAATTTAGCTAGTATAGCACTCTCGAATGAGTCACTTTACCTGCAATAAAATGACATAAGGTAGAGTAGCTCAATAACAATAGTGTGTACACATCTAATTCGTATCTGTTGTAACCATAACAATACCTAAGTCTAAAAGTTGTAAACATGGAATTTCATAACTTTATATGAGTTTTAACCATTTATAACAAATATCGGGAACATGGTAAATACAATTTACCAAATGAGCATACTTTTTTCCTCTATATAATGCCATCACCACACCTTCGTCAATCACCAAACTGAGTGAAGCTCACTCTTCACTGTGTTCTCATTGCAATGAAGTGTCATTGCTTAACTTTGGTCACTTTGTTCCTGGTTACAGCTGCTGTAAGTTTCCTTTGTCAATCTTTTAATCACATTTCCAGTTGCTTTTTTTTTTCACTGATAATGTATGACTGTCGTTGCATGATGCTCAAACTCGTTCATTACGAATAGCCCTTGCTACATGATGTGCATTTTCATCACAAAAAAGTATATTAGCTTCATTGCATGATATATACAGCTTTTTTTTTTTAATTGCATAATGTACAAAGAAACAAGTGTTACAGTTGCCATTGATGTTGCAATATGTCATTTGAAGGTCAAGAACTCAAGATTTGATATCCTGTTTTATATATTTAGATTAATAACATTAAATAATTCAACTGGGGATAATTTTATAAATCTATTAGTTTATACTCTTATGTTTTTAAGTTGCTCTATATAATAAACTTTTTATTGCAATTTAAGTGAGTTCTAATTCAATTGTGTATTGCAGGTCACAAATGTTGGTTTTGCGGCCCCAGTTCTGATTCCACTCCCTACAGTTAGCCCACCACCCGCTAGCCCGCTAACCATTGTTACAGGAACCCCATCATGTCCGCCACTCCGTACACCCATACCAACTCCACCCATAGCAACTCCACCACCTCCAAAACCATCCACAACTCCCCCTGGCGTGCCACCATGCAACACTATAAGTCCATCAGCAAGCCCAACACCACCACCAGCAAATCCACCATCTCCTGTGACACCCAAAGTAACACCAACACCAGCTCCATCACCCGGTGGTATTAATGGACCAACACTCAGGCCACCAATCGCACCTACACCATACACACCAGCTCCTTCACCTGGTGTTTCACCTCCATCCATCGCACCTACACCATATGGCGTCACTCCTACCATTTCTCCACCACTTACTCTGCCTCCCACATCTCCTCCACCACCACCCACGCCATCTTGCAACAACACAACTCCGCCTTCTCAACCACCTGCCACTCCTAAAGTACCAACTTCACCTCCACCATCTCCTGTTTCACCAAGGCTCACACCACCACCCGCCAGCCCACCAACCTTACCAACATCACCTCCACCATCTGGCACCCCACCGCCCGCCAATCCACTTCCTATACCCATCCCCCCAACTCCAACATCTCCTATCACTCCATCCATCGCACCTACACCGGCTCCATCACCCAGCATCACTCCAAACATTGCACCTACAACTAATTGCAACATCACAAATCCACCTTCTCCTAATTCACCACCTCCTAAACCACCGGTTCCAACCCCGCCATCACCATCTCCTATTTCACCAAACGTTACCCCACCACCGGGCACCCCACCTACCTTACCACCAACATCTCCACCATCTCCCGTTTCACCAAATGCCACCCCACCCACTTTACCAATAAGGCCTCCGCCATCTCCTGTTTCACCAAATACCACCCCACCGCCCACAATTCCTAATGTACCAACATCACCTCCACCATCCCCTATTTCACCCGTCCCCTCCCCACCACCCACCATTCCTAACTTCCCAAGATCACCTCCACCATCCCCTATTTCACCCGTCGCCCCCCCACCACCCACCATTCCTAACTTCCCAAGATCACCTCCACCATCCGGCACCCCACCACCCAACGTACCAACATTCCCTCCACCATCTCCTATTGGACCAAATGTCTCCCCACCACCCGCCAACCCACCCACCGTACCTTCATCACCTCCACCATCTAGCCCACTACCACCCGTCAATCCACCCACCATTCCTCCAACTCCGAAATCTCCTATTGCTCCAAACCTAACACCTCCACCAGCTCCATCACCCAGTAATCCCATTTCTCCACCACCTCCTTATACACCAGTTACACCACCATGCAACAACTCGACTCCACCATCTCCCATATCACCAAACAACACTCCACCCCCTTCTCAACCACCAACAACACCACCCGTTCCTAATTCCCCAACCTCACCTCCACCATCTCCAATAATACGACCAAGCGGCACTCCACCTCCTTCTCCACCACCTGCCAATCCACCCACCATCATTCCACCAACACTACCACCTGCAACTCCACCCTACAACATTGTTCCACCCGCTAAGCCACCCTGCAACGTTGGTCCACTGGTCATCAAGCCACCAAACCCGAAAGCAGAAATCAAAGGTAATATCATTCTGGTCCATAAATAGCCAAAAAATATAAATTCCAAGAATTGTGACTAATAGTCTATGATTATGTTGTTGCAGGATGCTTTTCGTCTTGTGGGTTAAGGTGTGAGTTGCATTCGAACCAAGATAGGTGCCACAGAGCCTGTATGGTATGCTGTAACCGATGCAACTGTGTTCCTCCAGGACACTCTGGTAACCACGACGTTTGCGGCACATGCTACACTGATATGAAGACTCTTGCGGGTAGACCCATGTGCCCTTGAAGACCTGCTTTTCATTAGTTTCCCACATATGGAAATTAATGAAATATTTGATAGTTTAAAAAATAATGTGGTCTTGTGTTTTGATATCGAGTTGATGTTGCTTGCTAAATTGCTGTAATTCTTGGGTAATTTTAATGAATCAATATATCATTCTAAGATCCTTCCTTGTGATTGACGTAGATAGTGTGTTTTGATGTAATGATTGCACTCGACTAACTAACAATAAACTATACATCAAAATCTTGACCATTAAAACAAACTAATGCATTAAACACTAATAGGCAATACCTTCTTATGAATGTCACTGATACATTATTTGTGCATGCTAATGAATGTGCACCAGCTACCGCACATTTTGTGTGTCGTGTGCGCACACAAAATATACTAATAATTGCAGCAAACTGTTGTAACATACGTACTAACCGAATACGTTATACGTTTTTGTTTTATTCAAATATAATACCACTATATAATAAGAAAATCAATCAAAGTTAAATATACAAATAATTGGTGAGGTGTCATATCTTTTTTGGTTACCTGACTTCATTCAAACATAACAACTTAAGTTGCTTGTCTTATTATAGATAAGATAACATTTTATAGTATTTGACTTTTTACAATTTTTGTGCTAAAAAAGTTAATTATAGCATATTTTTTAACCATTAATATTCTTATCTACAAAGAAAATATAAGGTATTTTTAGAATAATAACTGTATTAAAGGCAACCTTCATATTTTTTTAAACATCTAATAACTGAATGCTTCTTTTATTTTACTTTTGAATATAAAGTTATTCAAACCGGTGTTTTAAAAAATGACTATTGCTCATTTAAGATGAAAGCTGGCTTATAATAAAAGTCTCGTTTGTTATACAGGCATATTGAGTTTTATGGCTTATAAAATAAATCATAAGCCTCGATAAGCCCAAGCCTATAGAAATGGGCTTATATGGCCTATAGCTAGTTAAATTACTTAAATACCTTTAAAAATATGATGAATTATCACGTAAAAGCTGAAAATATATGTGAATTTAATTTGATGCATTTTTATGTGTTTTACATTAAAAAGTTTCGACTCTAATTAATTCGTTAAACATCTTTATAAAATTATAAACTTGAGCTTTCGACCTATAACATAAGCCCTAGCTCTAACTCTACCTCAGCCCACAACGCCAAAAATACGTTGCATCTTTTACTAACAGTTGTATCTTTTCATTTTATATCTATACAAACTTATCTTCATGACCAAAATTGCGAACGAAGATGGCAAATGAAAATCATACAATGCAAAACATATAACGTTATTTCTGACAACTGAATGTCGATCGTCTTTTATCCTTATGTAATCTCTATGTTCACACCCCCATCATGTTTCGTTCTTTTACACCTTATTTTAAAATTATGTTTTACACCCATCATGGTTCATTCTTTCACACACTATTTCGTTTAGATTATTTCAATCAATTATGTTTCCCCGTGTGATTCAAAAAGAAAAGAAAAGAAAAGAAAAACTGCAACAATTTTAGCCAGTCGACTGATAATGGGAGTGAGGGTCCAGTTGATCATATGTGGAGGGGATAATGACAATCTAATTTTATCTTATTTGATCGATTAATAAATTCGATAGACCGTGCAAAACAAAACTGTGAGACCAACATATCAAACATCAATTGTCCCATGTATACTGAATCAGCACATGCCATGGGATTCGGATCCGAACAATTTTTCTTACTAAAAACTACTGTGTCGACGACGTTGTTTTGGTAAATATCAAGCTAAACTCATTTGCTCACAGTTAAAGTCATTTCAACCCAAGGCTTATGATCGAATAGCTAGGTTTGAAAATTGAAACTGGTAACATACATTATTTCGACATTCTGTAAACTGTAATTCATATTCTCGTATTTGTAGACATGTATGTTTTTCATACCGTTGCAAACGGATATCGCGTTAGATTTTGTTTATCTAAACATAAACAAATCAAGCTAGAAACTAAATTCAGGTCCAACCTAAACCCGAACCATAATCCGAATTTTAACTTTTAACAGAAGTACAAGTAAGAAACCTTACTAGCAGGTAAGTTTTGTGCAACCCAAACATATACACTTTTATAACAACGTGCATGACACAATGTAGTACTAGTAAGAATATTATTTTCTTTCATGATAGCTTAATTGACAAGAGTCTAGAACATACAAACTTCAGTACGTTTGCAACTCATCTTCGTATCTTTTGTAACCATACAATACCTAAGTCTAAAAGCTGTCAACAGGAAATTTCAAAACTTTATGTAAGTTTTAATCAGTATAACAATTATTGGGAACATGGTAAATTGTACAAATGACCAAACTTTTTTCGTCTATATAATACCATCACATAACCTTCATCATTCACCACATTGAGTAAGTCTCACTCTTCGATCACTTTGTTCTCATTGCAATGAAGTGTCATTGCTTAACTTTGGTAACTTTGTTCCTGGTTACGGCTTCTGTAAGTTTCTTTTGTCACATGTTTAAATGTTTAACCACATTTTGCTCCATCAATCCAGTTGTTTGGTAGTTTTTCTCTACATAATGTATGACTGGCTTTGCATGATGCTCGAATTCATTCATTACAGATAGCTTTTGCTACATGATGTATATTTTTATCACAATATTTATTAGCTTCACTGCATGATATATACAGCTTTTATTGCATGAGCATCTTTAATTAGTTGCATATTGTACAAAGAAACAAGTGTTACACAGTTAACTTTTGTGTTGCAATTAATATGTCATCTGAAGGTCAAGATTTGATAGCCTATCTAAATATTTGGTCTAATAGTTTATGATAATTCGAGGATAATTTTATATATCTATTAGTTTACACTCCCATGTTTTTATGTTGCTCTCTATATAGTAATAAATTTTGTTGCAAGTTCAGTGAGTCCTAATTCGATCAATTGTGTATTGCAGGTCATAAATGTTGGTTTTTCAGCCCCTATTCAGATTCCACTCCCTACAATCGGAATACCTTTAATCGAAATCCCTACAAATAGTCCACCACCCGCTAGCCCACCAACCATTGTTCAAGGAACACCATCATGTCCCACCACAGCTCAACCACCGGGGGTTTCACCTATTTCTCAACCACCTAGTGCAAATGCACCTATAGTCACTCCATCAGCAAGCCCAACACTATCTCCAACCTCAACACCACCGCCAACATCTCCGACCATAGCACCACTACCAACAAATCCACCATCTCCTGTGACGACACCAACACCAATTCCAACTCCACCACCTGGTGTTTCATCTCCAACCATTTCACCTACACCATCCACACAAGCTCCATCATCTGGTGTTCCATCTCCATCCATCACACCTACACCATCCACACAAGCTCCACCACCTGGTGTTTCATCTCCAACCATTTCACCTACACCATCCACACAAGCTCCATCATCTGGTGTTTCATCTCCATCCATCGCACCTACACCATCCACACAAGCTCCACCACCTGGTGTTTCATCTCCAACCATTGCACCTACACCATCCACACAAGCTCCATCATCTGGTGTTTCTTCTCCATCCATTGCACCTATACCATCTATACAAGCTCCACCACCTAGTGTTTCATCTCCAACCATTGCCCCTACACCATCCACACAAGCTCCATCATCTGGTGTTTCTTCTCCATCCATTGCACCTATACCATCTACACAAGCTCCACCACCTAGTGTTTCATCTCCAACCATTGCACCTACACCATCTACACAAGCTCCACCACCTAGTGTTTCATCTCCAACCATTGCACCTACACCATCCACACAAGCTCCATCATCTGGTGTTTCATCTCCATCCATTGCACCTACACCATCTACACAAGCTCCACCACCTAGTGTTTCATCTCCAACCATTGCACCTACACCATCCACACAAGCTCCACCACCTGGTGTTTCATCTCCAACCATTGCACCTACACCATCCACACAAGCTCCATCACCCGGTGTTTCATCTCCGACCATCGCACCTACACCAACTGGCGTCAGTACTCCTACCATTTCTCCACCACTTCCTCAACCTCCCACATCCCCTCCACCACCCACACCATTTTGCAAAAACCCAACTCCACCTTCTCAACCACCTACCACTCATAACGCACCAACTTCACCTCCACCGTCTCCTATTTCACCAACTGCCACACCACCACCCGCCAACCCACCCACCTTACCAGCATCACCTCCACCATCTGGCACCCCACCACCCAGTCCACTTCCTTTCCCCATCCCCCCAACTCCAACATCTCCTATTCCTGGTATCACTCCATCCATCGCACCTACACCAGCTCCATCACCCGGTAATCCCATCACTCCAAACATTGCACCTACACCGATTGGCTTGACCCCTAGCATTGCTCCACTACTTCCTCAGCCTCCCATCTCCCCTTCACTACCACCCACCATTCCCAACGTACCAACATATCCTATTTCACCTATTGTCTCTCCACCACCCGCCAACCCGCCCACTATACCTTCATCACCTCCACCATTTGGCCCCCTAGCACCGGTCAATCCACCCACCATCATTCCACCAACACTATCACCTGCATTTCCACCCACCAATACTGGTCCACCTGCTAAGCCACCCTGCAACATTGGTCCACTGCTCATCAAGCCACCAAACCCGACAGCAGACATCAAAGGTAATATCATTCTGGTCCATAAATAGCCAAAGAATCTAAATTCCAAGAATTATGACTAATAGTCTAAAATTATGTTGTTGCAGGATGTTTTTCGTCTTGTGGGTTAAGGTGTGAGTTGCATTCAAACCAAGATAGGTGCCACAGAGCCTGTATGGTATGCTGTAACCGATGCAACTGTGTTCCTCCAGGACACTCTGGTAACCACGATGTTTGCGGCACATGCTACACTGATATGAAGACTCTCGCGGGTAGACCCATGTGCCCTTAGAGACCAATTTTTATTAGTTTCTCACATGAGGATATTAGTGAAATATCTGATTGTTTAGAATATGATTTGGTCTTGTATTTTGATATCGAGTTGATGTTGTTTGCTAAATTGCTGTAACTCTTGCTGTCAAGCTTGGGTAATTTTAATGAATCAATAAGCCATTCTAAGATCCTTCTTTGTTATTGACGTAGATAATGCATGTGTAATGATGTAATGAAACAGCCAAGTCAAACTACACTCGACGATTAACTACATGCAATAAATTGAACAATAACCTGCATCTTAAATTCTTAATCTTGACAATTAAAATCAAACTCATGCATTAAACACCAATACCTTCTTATGAAGTCCGAATGTGACTGATGCCAATTTGCTTTTGTTAGAGGATACATATGGCGCAAGCCTGAATGTGGGTTTGGGTCCATTTTTCATTTTGTTATTTGCCTATGTATATATAGTATCAATAAAAACGTATCACCTATAGTTCACTATTTAACATGGTATTGGATCGGGTCTGATTCTCAGACCTAGGTAGCCATGGTGAGCCACCTCCCCTAAGCCACCCCGTTACCCTTGTCCCCACCCTTTATCCCCTAAAAAAAAAGTTCAATTTTCGCGGCTAAAACCTAGTTGCTTACTGTTTTGGCCGTAACTTTTTAACTGTTTAGAATTAGCTGACGCGGTCAGCACCATTCTTTTCGTTTTTCAATTCTGCACATCAATCAACTTGAATTACCTATGTCGGCCACTGGACGCGCTGCCACGAGCCGGCGGAAGTTGACTGCACAATAAAACGGTCCAAGCTTTTCTTTTATTTTTGTTTCCTTGCTTCTGCTTTTGCAGTTGCTGCTACTTGAAGAATGATTCCGCTTGCTGCCAGATTTCTTCATCAACAAATTATGTTTTCTTTGCGTTAATTTTTTCTTTTTAGTTTACTACTCCAGCCCGAGCTTTTGCGATTTCGCCCCTCGAACTGCGGGGAAGTGTTAGCGGATAGATATGGCACAGGTTTGATTGTGGGGTTGGTCCATTGGGGTTTCATTATGTCTTTTCCTCTATATATATCGTATCAATAAAAACGTACCACCTATGTGGTTTTCACTATTTAACAGCTTTCACCATGTGTGTTGCATTTGGTGCATCATTTTGGGATACTGATGAATGTGTACCAGCTACCGCATCATCACACAAATCAATTCACACTGAACTTAGATGTGATCAGGATAACTTCAGTTTAGTCTCTATCATGTCACATCGCTTGTGGAAAACTGTGTACCATACTAACATCTTGACTAGCTTTGACATTTTGTGGCATAATTTTTCAACAAACAATGATGAATCATAGGATCATTTAACAGCTATATAGATCAATAACCATCAATGCTAAAATCTTCCAGAGTAGAGCAACACAAATGGTGATTAGACATGTACTCTTGTGATAAAAGTTGACAGTAGTGTGACATTTGAACTTCCTATGATGGTATTGGTGACAAATGCATTGTGTAATTTTATTAATTTTCAGTAGTTTGGACTTGCGTCTCCATCACACACACAAATATCACACCTTTCCACACAGTCTGTGATCATGGGGCATGTCTCCAAAACACATATTAGTACCATGAACTTGGTAAACTGGATCAGTTAGTACCCTGGACTTTCAAGGGTGCATCGGACTTGACAAATTGGAATTACTACCACCTTATACTAAATTAACTAAATAATTAATAATTTTCTATGCTATACAATGAATTTAGTAAAGCCTGTTGTAATATAAATGATTTGTAGTAAATTTAGGATTACGAGGAATTAGGCTGTCGCACGTTGCGGCGGGGCTAATTTAACGTTAAAATATTTTTCGGTACCTGCCGCGATTCGCTGAGCCTTTGAAATTGCGTATGTAAATATTTTGATAATTTATATCCGATATTTTTTGTTAATCCTTTTTTTTTGGGCCTGAATTATGTATAATTTTTCAATCGTGAAACATTGATTATCTTCACTATATCTATTATCTAATTGTTATACATATAGACATTTAACACATACAATATGTATATATAACATACATAGGAAAAAAAAATCCTTAACTGATGCGTTAAAAGATACGAAGAAAACGAAATATAGGTGAAGCCCAAAATCAAAAAACAATATGGTTTGGTATTGCAAAATAAAGAGTTTCACAAAAAATACGCACTTTACAGCCAACATACCGTCCTAAAAATCGAAACGCTACAACATATCCTACTACATTTACCACGGACAAATGATTATATCACGAAACTTTTCTAATAAATCTAATCTAACTGAACCTGCACTCCCATTGCAGCAACTCATCCGTGGCGACATTGTTGTTTCTATCCATATCAAATTTGATGCTTGCCATTTGCCTGGTATTGGAAAAATCTAAATTCCCCTAAATACAACAACACCCATACCTAAAAGTCTTTTTAAAAATTGCAGTTTCGAGCATCCCAATCTTCCCTTGAAGTAGAGTTTGTTGAGATTTCTGGTTTGCGAGTCATGCTACTGGGTGAACAATATAATGAAAAGTAATATGAGTATGCACAAACTGAATGTGTGCAGGGACTCTTTTCTGTAACAGAGGGTGGGAACTTTTGATATGTAAAAGATACTAATATTAATATTATTCCACACACTTCTAAAAACGTTTACAATGATTGGTATATATAGTTTGTCAATCGGTACTATGAACCGATGTGACTATTCTGAGAGTTATCTATCTAAACGACACAATTCTTCCTGATTTACAGGGAATACAGTTACTAAGTTTCTATCCTACACTATTGGTCCTTCTACTTACAAGGACTTTATGATTCTTGATTATTTCAAGTCCAACATTCACTCCCCTAATCAAGAAATCATAAATCTTCACTCTGTTCTTGTCCATCTTCGTTTTACAGTCTTCTTTACATCATTCTTATTTGAAGTTCTAATCGCCTTTACTTGTTCTTTCTTTCATGTGTTGCCTTTTTATCGTTCCATGGATCATCGTCTTTGTTCTTAACATCTTCATGTGATCCATCCTAACACCAAACTTGTCCATTACTTGTTCTTGTGTTCCTAATCGCTCCATCCTGTAGACCTTGTCCACACCTCGCAAGCCTTGTGGGTCTCTACTTTTCTCGCAGCTCAACCGCTTCTTCCCACTTTTTCTTTTGGCTTCTCTTCTTGCAGCGTCTTGGTAACCATTATCAAGCCTATGAACCATGTCTTATTCCCGTCATATGCGTAAGACATCTCTTCTTCTGGAACGTATTATCTTGCAACATCCTTCTTTCTTTTCTGCCCAACAGTAACGTGTCCATGATTATTTTCATGTTCTGTTTCGGGTCTTCATCTTCTTCAACGCGATATCTTCCTTGGACTGTAATATGATCTCGCAAACATTTTTCACAGGTTTCTTCTTCTTCTAGGATCTTTAACCATGGGCTCTGATGCCATGTTGAGATTTCTGGTTTGCGAGTCATGCTACTGGGTGAACAATATAATGAAAAGTAATCCGAGTATGCACAAACCGAATGTGTGCAGGACTCTTTTCTCGTAATGCAGGTGGGAACTTTTGATATGTAAAAGATACTAATATTAATATTATTCCACACACTTCTAAAAACGTTTACAATGATTGGTATATATAGTTTGTCAATCGGTACTATGAACCGATGTGACTATTCTGAGAGTTATCTATCTAAACGACACAATTCTTCCTGATTTACAGGGAATACAGTTACTAAGTTTCTATCCTACACTATTGGTCCTTCTACTTACAAGGACTTTATGATTCTTGATTATTTCAAGTCCAACAGAGTTTCACGGAAAACACAGACACTCATAAAAATAGAAGTAAATGCTTTGTCTAAAATATTTCTTACAAAACATGTTGTTCGCCCGCATAACTGACCTGATCGTATCCTATTTCTAGTGTTTCTTATATCACGTCTACATTAGATTTACATATGAACAGAAACCAACAATTGGAGCAATTACCCGACCGAGGGATCCATAGAGCTTGAATAACATAACTTGGTGAAGGTTAACCTGAGATTTACGCAGGAACCTCGTATATCTGCGACAAAGGGTAAACAAATATACAAACTAATAATCGATAGAATTAAATTACGTAGAAAGTCAAGACAACTTATAATGTCCGTATCAGGTCCTTAGTGTATTCTCTCTAGTTCTCTTTAGTGATGGAACCTTATGAGCTACTGCTATAGAAGTCTTTGGGTCAATCCTAGGAAACTTGATGAGGTGTAATTTCATATTTTTAAGGGGTCATTTAGCCTCTAAACTCGTAAATATTTCATCATATATTGCCATAAATTGCTTTTCAAGTTATAGGTACTTGGGAGCATAAACGTGAAAAGTACAAGTTTTGAGCTCAATTGGATGAAGAACGCAAAAAAACGACAACTCCCACCGACAATTATGACGTCGTCACCTCCTAGTGACAGTTCAATGTGTAGAGACGTCTTGGCATGACGGCGTCAGAGACATCTGATGGCGTCACAACCCCAACGTGACGTCGTCACAACTAAGTTGGTGCAATATCGAAACCCTAATTGGCGGCGAGCTGACGACATCACAACCATAAAGTGACATCGTCATAACCAGAATTCTATATATACAAACACATTGTTTTCATTATTGTATGTTCAACTTTAAAGGAACGAATACCGCCGAACCCTAGTCGGTTTTTACGGCTTTTGTAGGCCTCTTTGGCCCTTGAAGACCTCATGTATTTTTGAGATAAGCCATTTAATCAATCATTCAATCATGTTTATGCGTAATTGTTTGATTTGCTTATGTGCTTGTCTTTTTATTACCATGCTAGGCTAGCTAAACTAATTAGTATTTACTTAGAATTGCATTAAACCTAGTTATTGATTGCTTATTTATCGTCTCTTATCAATGGTGTGCACGTTAGGAGATGGAACACTGGATACTAATCTATATAGGGTAGCTTGAACATACTCTAAAATGTGTACAATTAATGCTTATGTCTTAAGAATTAATTTAGTAGGGTATTTAATGCATGATCTAGTTATGGGTGGGATTGACTTCAGACAGGCGTCTCTCACGTAGGCTAGTTCATAAACGTGGGACTGACTAACATGCAATATAAGGAATACTTCACATTGCATTAGACAAGTAAGTGACATTAAACATAGTGAGAAAATAAATAGAGAGTAATCAAATTCTAGGTAAATACATTTACCCTCTTATAAGAAGTTCGCCACCACTTTCTTTTTCTTATTATTTTATTTTATTGCATGTTAAGTTTAAACCAACCTCTCTCAAACCCAGAAATTTTTACTTGCTTTCAAATAAAACATAAAAATACCAAAAATATTCTTATTTTAACCTTTAGGCTTAAATCGTCATACACTTAAACCTACCTCACTATTCCCTAAGAGAAAGATCAATCCCCTGAGTCTTGCCTATACTACACTATAGCGATTAGGTACTCTGTCTTGGAGGGTTGTAAAATAGGAAATACTCGTCATTTAAGTTGGACGATGCATTATGGGCATTCAGAACAGCCTACAAGACACCAATAGGAACCACTCCTTTTAGGTCAATTTATGGCAAGCCATACAATCTCCCAGTGGAGGTAGAGCATAAAGCATATTGGGCGTTAAAATAATGAAATATGGATTTGGTTGAAGCAGTGGCTCATTGTGTTAATACAAATAAACCGTAAAAATATTTATTTATATCTTACGATCTTCTTATGTTTCGTTGATAACAATCGTAAAATCATTTAAAAAAAATACGTTAGTTTTCGAGCCAATAGTTTTCTAACTCATTTCACTAAACAAATAAACTATCAAATATTTCTAGTTAAATAGTTTATATAAAGCCAAAACAATTTTTATAAAACACTTATAAGTAACATTTGTTACTTACACTTTTATAAAAATACATAGCTTAAATCTAACTAAATAAACATGTAAGTAAATTGAACTATCCATAATCTAAAACCCATGACCCATAACCCATGGCCCATGTGCATTACATTATGCATGACATCAAGTTGGGTAAATGTCACACCCTCGCCGGAGGCGGAAACACGAGGTGTAACGGAAGGGAACATAATCAAAAGATAATAGAACATACCAACATTAAGATTAAAAAGAAATAATACCCCATTACAATACTAGTTTAGCCGTCATCGGCAAATATATTACAAAGTTTAGATTCCAAAATATTGATTTTTATTACATACGACTTGTAGCGACAAGTGAAAACTTCTTTATGC
This sequence comes from Chrysanthemum lavandulifolium, assembly GCA_022545495.1. NCBI lineage: Eukaryota > Viridiplantae > Streptophyta > Magnoliopsida > Asterales > Asteraceae > Chrysanthemum > Chrysanthemum lavandulifolium. The sequence goes on along the minus strand of CM040246.1, from coordinate 142,800,878 downwards.
AAGACTTGATAGAAAAGCTACTAACGATCACCTGAAATGCATGAGAGAAAAACGGGTCAACTATGAAAATAGTTGGTGAGTAAACACGCTTAGCGAAATAAGAAAAAAAATCGTAAGAAATATTCAAAGCTTTCGGTTGATGAGAATGGTCCATAAAGCAAAGGCATTGTAAATCCACTCGGTTCCCAAGTTCGCCATACAAAACTTGCAACCTGTGTGTTCACAACCCACCGCCAAAAGTAGTATGTCTAATAGTCGGTATAAGCGGTCATAATAGCTCACAATATAGTACCACGAATATAATAAGTCGGGGATGCTCCGAACATGGGAGACTTTGCACTGCTCCAACAAGGAGACTCCTTTGTCACCGACCACCTAGGTGAGATTTATTGAGACGCCCACCAATAAGGCGAGACTTTATAGTGATGCTCGAACAGGGAGACTCCTTTGTCACTCGACCACCTAGGTGAGATTTATTGAGACGCCTACCAATAAGGCGAGACTTTATAGTGATGTCTCGAGCAGGGAGACTCCTTTGTCACCGACCACCCAGGTGAGATTTATTGAGACGCCTACCAATAAGGCGAGACTTTATAGTGATGTTCGAATGGGAGACTCCTTTGTCACTCGACCACCTAGGTGAGATTTATTGAGACGCTTCTACCAATAAGGCGAGACTTTATAGTGATGCTCTGAGCAGGGGAGACTTTGGGACAAGGTCATAACATGTACGGTTCAATAAATTCCAAAGTCATATATTCATAATTAAATCCAAGATTCTAGGTCAAGTTCAAAAGTTCAAGTCTAAAGAGTTCATAGAAGTAAAAATCAATTTAGTTCAAATATGGTTCATGCATTTCGCCCCAAAAATATAGTAAACGATAAAAGGGGATGTGATTACTCACTTGGTAAACGGTGTGATGACAAAAGTGAGTACACCGAGGTATAATGTGATGCGTCAACAGGGACCTATTACGAATGATATGATATGTCATGAGTTGCAATGTATTGTTATGCATGCACTTCGTATGTTATTTATACCATTTACGGGTTTTGAAAATATTACTCGTCGTCGAAAAATACTCTTTTGACGTCTTGACCCTTCAAAAATGACTTCACATGTTTTTTCGTCAAAATGTCATCCTATAATGGTTTTATAATGATTTTTGGTGAAATTACCACTTTTCGTCGCAAAACAATGTCGTCGGAAAAATCATGAAATTAACAAAAATAGCTTTGGAAAACTAGTCGCAAAACGGTGTACGTCGATCGTTAGAGAACGAACTCGACGGTTTTGGAAAGTTTGTATCGATACCTAAAAGTTTCAGTTCAGGAGTTTTCGTTCAAAAGGTCTCGATCATAAAGATATCAAAGGCTAAAGATGGTGGTTTTTGCTAATTGTGCAGAAAATAAGTTTCGGCCAATGTTTGAACATCTGTAAATAATTCACTAAAACTCCGCTTGACAAACGGCTTTTTGTTTTGAAAAATATGGCCGATGAACTTGATTTTACTAGAAGACACTCCGTTATAAAAGTTTTGCATCATAGTTAAAAGCGCGCAAACATGGACGATATAGCTAATGAAATACTTGTAACGTAGAAATAATATAGTTTTTCGAAAATAATATTTTACGGCAACTTTATGAAAACGGCCATATATTTGTCGTTTTAAATCCGCTTTTCACGTAAAATATGTCCTTAGCTTCGTATCAAGTAAACTAATATATTTTTGAGAAGTCGAAATAATTTGTGAAGCTTAAGGCTCGTTTTGACCGAAATATACGAAATAGCAAGCTGATTTTCAGAAAATATTTATTTCGTCGTCAAACTTTAAAAATTCACCACGGCTTCGTTATAACTCCGTTTTTATCCGCTCAAGCGACCACGGATTCGTTTTAAAGTATATTTTCTAATTATCAAGGCCAAAATGTCGTACCATCAGTGGGTTTTCCAGAAATTCGTTTTAAGGACAGATCACAAAATATAGTTTACGAAAATAGTTTTTCTCGGACAAAACCTATTCCAATCCCTTCAAATCAACTCCAAAACTAATCTAATCCTACCATACACCTTCTTAGGGTGTCATGGGTTCCTAATCACCATCAAGACCAAAGAATAACTTGGGAATAATTATAGGATGACCATATTGTATATATAACTTAAAAATCAAGAAATAATTGGTATAAATCACATAACATGCATATAAGCTCCAAAAATGAAAAGAAACATATGAAAATGACAAGGAAACATGAAAATGATAAAAACATGCTTACAAGTGATAGTGATGAGGTGTAGGTAACAAGGATTAGCCTAAATACTCTTGGTTTTTATTTCAAAACCATAAAAAGAGTATAAACTAGATTGATATAACACTTGATCTTGAAAAACTTTTTGATCCCTTTTGTGCTTGATGTTTGGCCGGTTAGGAGAAGCAAGGAAGAAGAAAGAAAAGAAATTTTGAGTACTTGAATTATTGGATAGTCAAGATAAGGAATGAAGTTTGAGTGTATTTATATACAAGTATGACTTTGAGTACAAAATTTCTTGATACATCCCCATAGGGCGGATATGGGGATTGTGTTTCTAAATATTATATTTTTTTTCTTTTATAATGTATAAGTATATATATGTTTGTATAATTATAAGAAAAGTGTAAGTAAATTGTATAGGAAATGTACAAGTAAAGGTAAATGGAAATTTTGGTACAAGTAAGTTTTAATAAATCAAAATAGATTGTATTGAGGTGATAAAATTTTAAAAATACATTCCTTGTGAAATTTGGGTGATAAAATAATTATCGTACAAATTTTTAAGAAAACGACGTAATAATTAAACTTTAACGATTAATATACTAAATAAATTCAAATTACTAGGAAAACTAAAATATAGTTTTATAAACTAAATGTAAGTTTAAAAATACCTGGGATCATTTTTGAAAGTAACGGGTTAAATAATCAAAATAAAAACTCACGCGATAAAAATTATTAAATATAAAAATTACGCGTAAAATGTGAAATGAAATGCCATGAATGAACTAATATGATGCATATTTAATTTAAGAAATGACCGGAATTTGAGAATTGTGACATTCTTCCCATGTCGTGGAATCACGTCCCGTGATTCGATTAACGATACTATGGTCCGAACCTCGACAAGAGTTCTAAAGTTCATGATCGTCGAACAGTCTAAATGATCATATCAATGCCCATGCGTCATGTGTTCCCCATATAACTAAGTATGCGTGCGGTGATCGATTTGATAGGGTAAACTTATCCAATATCGAACGTAGCTCTCAAAGACCTTTAGGTAGTCGATTCTAATTTAATCTCACAACTCATCAAACAAGAACTGCCATGAGATTAAACTAAACCGACTTGAGTAAACTTGTCTCTTAGCTTTATTTTCGCAACTCATCAAACAAGAACTGTCACTAGATCAAGCTAGGAAACAAGTTGTTAGAAAGGTAGGATGCCACATCCTTGAATGAAGTCTTTTGAAAGATTCGCTCGATATTCGATTTGCTTACACAATCAAATCCAATCAACAAAATATATAACAACTACGGTCGATATCAATAGGTCTCAAATTAATCAATGTCGTGAACGTGGTAAAGATTGGAAGGAAGTTATGCACTCAAAATCATGTCGTACGTAAATAAGGTAGTTGTTCGAAAGAATGTACCCGTTAAGCGTTGCGGGCTTCCTCGGTACCGGATAGAATGCTCGACCACGCGCGGGAGGAATTTCAATGTTACGATCTTGTGGGCCTTCTATTGCCAACGCCAGTTTGGACGATTTCCTCCTTGATTGGGAGTTCTTTCAACTTTGGACGGTATTGCGAAGGTGATCTAGACTTCCACACTCGTAACATGCTTTTCTTTGTCCTTGATTTCCGATTCTGTTTGAGCAATTTTTCGCGAAGTGTCTGCGTCTGTCCACATTTGCCGCACCTCGGCGCCTCTAAGTGATGATAATTACATCGAGTACACAAAGGATGTGGACTGCATATCCTTTGCGCTCTGGTGATCGCCCATAGTTACGGGTTATTCGCCGCCTCTTGTTTTCTTGATTCTCGTCTCGGTTTCCCTGGTGATCCTCCCGCCGCTTTCGTCCATTGTCGTTTGCTTTTGCTAGTTCTCCGGACCGATCACATCATTCGTCAAGCGATCACGCCATACTCACGTGACTTGCGAGTGGTTGGTTTCGACGAGTGACATCCCTCCCAATTTCCGGTATCAATCCCATATATATCGGTCAATCAACTTCTCCACGGTGGAAACCATGCGAGGAACCATCCTAGTTAGCTCGTGGAACCGGATCGTGTACTTGTCGATCTCTACTCCTACCATCAAGTGATTCCAAAATTCTTCTTCCGGTTCGCACTTCATCTTTTCTGCGGTACTCATCGGTTAGTAGTTTCTTGAATGCTTCCCAAGATAATGCATTTGCAGCCTCTCTTCCTCTAGTCTCAGTAGTTGGTTGTTCCACGGGTCAATGCTCGACCACAGTAGCCAACAGAGAACTCAACCTTGTTTCCTTCAAGACATTTCGTGATACTAAGCTTCGACTCAACATTCTCGAACGAGTTAGCGGTTCAATGGCACCCTCAGTACCATGAAATTCCATTGGCTTACATGTCATGAAAGTTTTGTAGCTGCATCCTTGACCAGCGTTTGAAGTACCTTCTCCGTTGTTGGTTCTTCTGGCATCGAGATGTGTTATAATTTGAGTGAGTAGATTCGCTATTCCAGTAGCGTTGTTGTTTGGATGGTCATTGTTGTTTGGGTTGCCGTTGTTGTTGCTTCCTGAACGTGTGTTTCTTGCAGCCATGATCCTACAAAGGACCAAAACATCGGGTTGAGTAAACGACATTCGAACGGAGTCAGATGAGGTGCAGAACGGTGGTAATGTGTGTTATAGTGATCGAAACATGACAGGAACAGAGACATGTTATGTTTAACAAGTCGAAAGATGGAAAAGAGAAGATATGAACAAGGTACGGTAATGTAGACGTGAACGTAAAAACATGCTATGCATACCCACCCGACCAATGCAACCGGTGACCGGACTCTAAAGACTCGACTAAACATGATTTAAAACTACCATTCTTATCATTGCATGGTTCTTCATAAATTAGACATAGTTGATCGGGCTATGTATAATTTATGAGTAACAATGCAACGATAGGACTAGTTGACTTCGAATGGTGTTCAATGTTTAATAAAATAATATACAAAAAAAATTATTTCGGTTATAGTCGTGATTTTTATTTTTGAAAAATCGGCATTCTCTATAACCTTTGGCTCTGGTACCAATCATGTCACACCGCCGGAGGCGGAAACACGAGGTGTAACGGAAGGAACATAATCAAAGATAATAGAACATACCAACATTAAGATTAAAAGAAATAATACCCCATTACAATACTAGTTTAGCCGTCATCGGAAATATATTACAAAGTTTAGATTCCAAAATATTGATTTTTATTACATACGACTTGTAGCGACAAGTGAAAACTTCTTTATGCAAGACTTGATAGAAAAGCTACTAACGATCACCTGAAATGCATGAGAGAAAAACGGGTCAACTATGAAAATAGTTGGTGAGTAAACACGCTTAGCGAAATAAGAAAAAAATCGTAAGAAATATTCAAAGCTTTCGGTTGATGAGAATGGTCCGCAAAGCAAAGGCATTGTAAATCCACTCAGTTCCAAGTTCCGCCCATACAAAACTTGCAACCTGTGTGTTCACAACCCATCGCCAAAAGTAGTATGTCTAATAGTCGGTATAAGCGGTCATAATAGCTCACAATATAGTACCACGAATATAATAAGTCGTGGATGCTCCGAACATGGGAGACTTTGCACTTGCTCCAACAAGGAGACTCCTTTGTCACTCGACCACCTAGGTGAGATTTATTGAGACGCCCTACCAATAAGGCGAGACTTTATAGTGATGCTCTCGAGCAGGGGAGACTCCTTTGTCACTCGACCACCTAGGTGAGATTTATTGAGACGCTCACCAATAAGGCGAGACTTTATAGTGATGCTCGAGCAGGGAGACTCCTTTGTCACTCGACCACCCAGGTGAGATTTATTGAGGCACGCTCTACCAATAAGGCGAGACTTTATAGTGATGCTCCGAACAGGGGAGACTCCTTTGTCACTCGACCACCTAGGTGAGATTTATTGAGACGCTCTACCAATAAGGCGAGACTTTATAGTGATGCTCCGAACAGGGGAGACTTTGGGACAAGGTCATAACATGTACGGTTCAATAAATTCCAGCAAGTCATATATTCATAATTAAATCCAAGATTCTAGGTCAAGTTCAAAAGTTCAAGTCTAAAGAGTTCATAGAAGTAAAAATCAATTTAGTTCAAATATGGTTCATGCATTTCGCCCAAAAATATAGTAAAAGCGATAAAAGGGGATGTGATTACTCACTTGGTAAACGGTGTGATGACAAAAGTGAGTACACCGAGGTATAATGTGATGCGTCAACAGGACCTATTACGAATGATATGATATGTCATGAGTTGCAATGTATTGTTATGCATGCACTTCGTATGTTATTTATACCATTTACGGGTTTTGAAAATATTACTCGTCGTCGAAAAATACTCTTTTGACGTCTTGACCCTTCAAAATGACTTCACATGTTTTTTTCGTCAAAATGTCATCCTATAATGGTTTTATAATGATTTTGGTGAAATTACCACTTTCGTCGCAAAACAATGTCGTCGGAAAAATCATGAAATTAACAAAAATAGCTTTGGAAAACTAGTCGCAAAAGCGGTGTCGTCGATCGTTAGAGAACGAACTCGACGGTTTTGGAAAGTTTGTGTCGATACCTAAAAGTTTCATTCAGAGTTTTCGTTCAAAAGGTCTCGATCATAAAGATATCAAAGGCTAAAGATGGTGGTTTTTGCTAATTGTGCAGAAAATAAGTTTCGGCCAATGTTTGAACATCTGTAAATAATTCACTAAAACTCCGCTTGACAAACGGCTTTTTGTTTTGAAAAATATGGCCGATGAACTTGATTTTACTAGAAGACACTCTGTTATAAAAAGTTTTGCATCATAGTTAAAAGCGCAAACATGGACGATATAGCTAATGAAATACTTGTAACGTAGAAATAATATAGTTTTTCGAAAATAATATTTTACTGCAACTTTATGAAAACGGCCATATATTTGTCGTTTTAAATCCGTTTTCTCGTAAAATATGTCCTTAGCTTCAGTATCAAGTAAACTAATATATTTTTGAGAAGTCGAAATAATTTGTGAAGCTTAAGGCTCGTTTTGACCGAAATATACTGAAATAGCAAGCTGATTTTCTAAAAATATTTATTTCGTCGTCAAACTTTAAAAATTCACCACGGCCGTTATAACTCCGTTTTTATCCGTTCAAGCGGCCACGGATTCGTTTTAAAGTATATTTTCTAATTATCAAGGCCAAATGTCGTACCATCAGTGGGTTTTCCAGAAATTCGTTTTAAGGACAGATCACAAAATATAGTTTACGAAAATAGTTTTTCTCGGACAAAACCTATTCCAATCCTTCAAATCAACTCCAAAACTAATCTAATCCTACCATACACCTTCTTAGGGTGTCATGGGTTCCTAATCACCATCAAGACCAAAGAATAACTTGGGAATAATTATAGGATGACCATATTGTATATATAACTTAAAAATCAAGAAATAATTGGTATAAATCACATAACATGCATATAAGCTCCAAAATGAAAAGAAACATATGAAATGACAAGGAAACATGAAAATGATAAAACATGCTTACAAGTGATAGTGATGAGGTGTAGGTAACAAGGATTAGCCTAAATACTCTTGGTTTTATTTCAAAACCATAAAAGAGTATAAACTAGATTGATATAACACTTGATCTTGAAAACTTTTGATCCCTTTTGTGCTTGATGTTTGGCCGGTTAGGAGAAGCAAGGAAGAAGAAAGAAAAGAAATTTTGAGTACTTGAATTATTGGATAGTCAAGATAAGGAATGAAGTTTGAGTGTATTTATATACAAGTATGACTTTGAGTACAAAATTTCTTGATACATCCCCCATAGGGCCGGATATGGGGGATTGTGTTTCTAAATATTATATTTTTTTTTTCTTTTATAATGTATAAGTATATATATATGTTTGTATAATTATAAGAAAAGTGTAAGTAAATTGTATAGGAAATGTACAAGTAAAGGTAAATGGAAATTTTTGGTACAAGTAAGTTTTAATAAATCAAAATAGATTGTATTGAGGTGATAAAATTTTAAAAATACATTCCTTGTGAAATTTGGGTGATAAAATAATTATCGTACAAATTTTTAAGAAAACGACGTAATAATTAAACTTTAACGATTAATATACGAAATAAATTCAAATTACTAGGAAAACTAAAAATATAGTTTTTATAAACTAAATGTAAGTTTAAAAATACCTCGGGATCATTTTTGAAAGTAACGGGTTAAATAATCAAAATAAAAACTCACGCGATAAAAATTATTAAATATAAAAATTACGCGTAAAATGTGAAATGAAATGCCATGAATGAACTAATATGATGCATATTTAATTTAAGAAATGACCGGAATTTGAGAATTGTGACAGTAAAACCCATGGCCCATGACCCATGACCCAAAATCCATGGCCTATGACCCAAAGTCCATGACCCATGATCCAAAGTCCATAACCCATGACCAAAAGTATTCTTTGCATATGCATGACATCATGTTAGGTACTCATAACCCATAATCTATGACCCATAACCCAAAACCCGGAATTGTAACCCAAAATCCGGACTAGACTGACCCAGTTGTTGGATCCATGGGTTTACAATGTCGAATCCCTTTTTTAAGGGATCCGCCAGATCTATGTGATCAGAATACAATTTGCCTATAAATAGCGAGCCATTTCTACATTTCTCTTCACCCCTTTTAGACATATCCTTTCTTTACATTCTTACTTCTCTAACCTCAGATCTAAAGATCACCTATGTAGTTTCTTTTAGTGATTCTATAGGTCCCTCCTAAAGGCGAGATCACAACGTTTTTGCATAGAAGACTTGCAAGCTCGAAGACATGGGTTGCTAGGCTTCGTCATCATCACAAGATCACAGAAGTGTTTCTTGTTGTTGATTCTTCTTACGTATATCATAGGTGTGTTGTGATAGTTGGTGTAGTTGGGTTGTGGTTCTTTCATTATAAAGGAACTCGGTATTTAGCTTTGTACTGGATAAAGTATAAGCGACGTAGGTTTGGTTCTACCTTGTGGAAAAACCCGGTATCTAGCCTTGTACTGGATAAAGTGTAGGCGACGTAGGTTTGGTTCTACCTTCTGGAAGAAGCCGGTATATAGCTTTGTACCTGATAAAGTATAAGCAACGTTTTGAAGGCTTATCCGCCACGATAAGGAGATTGTAGTTTAGTGTTTACGAACTCTCGAGTTGGATACTTGGGGAGTGGGGTAGGGAAAGGAAGGTTACCTTGTATCTGAACCACTATAAAGACTTGTGTCAATGGTTTTATCTTTCTTTACTCTTACTCATATTATAGTTTCTCCATATCTGACTATCAATATCCATACTCCAAAAAGGATTGACATAAGTCAATCTAAATGTTTTAAAACAAAGTTTTAATTGGTAAAACTCTTTAACACCCCTTCTTGTTTTCTACAAGTGACATCAGAGCTACGTTACCAAGTTTCTTAGAGTATATTGTACTTTAAGAACTTGAAACGATCAGTGAATGTTTTGAAAACTACAAAGAAGGAAAATCTTTGTAAAAACTGACATTAAACTCATTTTTACAATTATAACAAAACATTTATTTTGGATAATGATAGTTTTGATAATACATATTATATTTTCCAAAATCACTATTATTTTTATAACAAGCTTCTTTCAAGAAATATTCATGTTATGAAACTCTTTAAAAGCTCATGAAGTATTTCTCATCTAGGAGCTCATAAACCTTCCAAGAAAATGTGGCAAAGGTATGTCTTCCAACTTGCAGTTGGTATCACAAGATGTGTCGTTTGTATTTTCTTAAAAGTGTTGGTTTATATGTTACTTCGATTATTATGTATACGTGTCTATATATGATTTACTTTCCAATCTTCTTAGTATGTCTATTTTTATGTATGTCATATCAACATGAAATATTTATGGCACCAAATCATAACTTTCAAAAGTCTTTCTTCAAATATTCCCACACTTTTCAAAGCGTCAGGAATAGTAGTCCATCCCATATTTTCTTAATCTCCATCATTCAAAATTCATTTACTCTCTAATCTCTAATCTCTAATCATCACTCATCTTCGAAAGAAGAAGTGAAGACAACACAACAATGGTATACTACGTTTTGATCATCATCAATACCACATGTAACCATTCTCAAAATTTCCTCGCGGTAAACTTTTCTTTTTCACTTGTAACCATTCTCAAAATACCACATGTAGTCCATCCCAAGTTTTCTTAATCTCCATCATTCAAAATTCATTTACTCTTTAATCTCAAATCATCACTCATCTCCAAAAGAAGAAGTGAAGATAACACAACAATGGTCTACTACGTTTTGATCATCATCAATACCACATGTAACCATTCTCAAAATTTCCTCGCGACAAACTTTTCTTTTTCACTTGTTGCTTATTCTCCAAATCTTCATATTGCCTTGTGCATTGAAAATGAAATGTAATTATTTTCTCATTTGATCTATCCCTTGACCAATTCTCTCGTGATATTAGCACTCTTTAACATCACAAACTCTCATATCATACTTAGGAGCAATAGTCATATATTCATAATTTAACTTAAAAAAATCAATCTAAAAGAGTTAGTAACAAACATCGAGAATCAAATGCCCAAAATCCTGTTGTGTCTGCTGTTTTTCCTGGATCCATCCCATTTAACGGGCCATATCCCTTTTCAAAAGGATCTGACAGAACCGGCTTGACAGACAGCAGTTTATATTTTTAAACATCACAGACAACCTCTCTTTTCTCTCTCATCTCCCAAACTTTAGGATTTAATCCTCAAACGTCTTTGTCTTCCAATCATCTTTATAAGTAATTATATCTCTTTAATTTTCCCAATTTATTTCTAGGGTTTAGTTTATTATCAAAAATTGATTCAAATAGGTTTATGTTAATTGAAACATTCATGCGATTTTATTATGCAAATTAGACGTCTACTGATAATTTCCATTAGGGATTGCATCTTCCTAAAACACCCAAACTAGTCTTCACAAAAGCTACATATGAATAACTTTTTTTTATTGATGAATAAAAGGTGATTTAAAAAGATGTTTGCCATTGTTAATAAAAGTAAAAACATTCATGTCCTAACTTAAACACATTCGCACACGACTCATTTTTGATCTCGTGACTTACTTTGTTAAAATTGTGTAATATTATCTTGTAGGTTCTAAAAATTTCTAAGTCGACACAACAAGATCATCATAATACCGTACATTACATCCCTATAATCCTATATACTACCGTAAAGATGGTCTCTCGCCCGATGACCAAACAACCTTCAAAATGCTTAAAAAATGCCTTATCCATGAGGGACGTGTCATTGAGGAATCTTACCTTGAAGACACTAACATTTCCCAAACTTTCTCTGCAATCAATTTTGATTGCCTTCTCCATATCAATGAACAAGTATGTACCGTTCTCATTTTTTAATTCTATAAAAGTGTTCGGATTGTCCGAAATAACGATGGATCCATCTCTATCACTTTCATCATTAACAACCAAAACATTTTCTTACCTCTCACCACCTTTTCTAAAATTCTTCGCATACCATGTGATGGAATTTGCATGGACTCAAATGATTGGCCCATTTTAAATCAACAATTCTCCTTAGATCTAAATCCTACTTACCACACCCCTCTTGATGATCCCGATCTAGTCTGAGACTCTGTCTTTATTGAAAGAGTCGAACCCACTAGAATGACCCGTAACAAAGAACTTATTCATCGTGATCCCATTCAAATGGAACTCTTTGAAATATTTCCATCTTACAAAAAGTGGGAAGAAATTCTTAAGAAGAATTTCATTTGCTTAGTCGGGAACAAAGACCATCCTAATGTCTGCCTTGTCCAAATGATCTTTTGCCCTATCCACTAAAAACCGTTCAACCTTGAATACTACATAGCCAAAATAATGGTTGGAGTTTTCAAAACCAACAAAATGGTTCTTCCTTATGGTATACTCCTCACACGCCTTTTTAGGCATGTTAGTGCAATGCAACCTTCTCCGATTACTGATGATAATTTCCTTGCAAACCATGTCATGGGTGCCCCTATCCGAAGGTCGTGCCAAGAGACTCATGATCGATGGGAAAAGATCTCATCCTCTCTCGGACTCCTCAGAATAAGGAGAATTTGATGAAAACAATCCCATCTCAAACTATTGCCTTGATCTTATTTCATACATGGAACAACTTCCAAAACTTCCAAAAGAAATCGAAGAATTCAAACAAACAAAGGGAATGTTCATGTGCCTTGCCCATTTCCTCACAAACATGGGAAAGAAGAAAAAGTGAAAATATTGACAATGAAAGTTGTGTTTAGGTGAAGAATTGCTATCATTGAGCATTTATGGTTCTTTAGCTTGTAAAACATGGTCTTCTAAGTGAATAACTTATCTTAACTATTTGATATATTTGGACTTTCTTTGGAATATGTGCAACTATTTAACCGCTATCTTGGTATGCTACTAGTTGTTTGAGCTATTATCAAATATTGGTTTAGTCTCTTTTGACTGCTTATTTGTTTATTCTACTTGCTTTTCTTGCTATCATAGAACTTGAATCCATTTATATTGCATCTAGAATCATAAGATTTGAAATTTGATAAGTGAGTATGATTTGGCGAGCCCACATTGTCAATTTGGCTCTCAGAAGTCGGGTCCAACTGTTATAACCAGCCGGATCCTTTTTGTAAGAGATTTGGAAGAACCGGCTAAACATAGATTCTTTTTATACCTTTTTACCATTCTCTCCTCCTTATTAGATTAGTTGCTTATACTATTTTTTAGTCATAATTGAGCTATCATTAGTCTCAGTAGATTCCATATTCTCTTATGGATGACTTAGGATCCTTCTAAGATGTTTTTGATTTATCATTTCTCATATACTCACTATTTTTCCACTTCTGTGCTTACAACTTCTTTCCCTTACCTTACTCTACTTGTTCTCATATTAGTTTCTTTATTTTAAATTTTCGTTATCCGTTTTTACCCTCAAAATGTTCTAAAATTAACTTTTTATTTCTTATAATTTGAGATTTTCTATATTTATTCCTTCTAACTATTTCTTGATGCACATAACTAATAATAAATCTTTAAGTCATCTAGACTTATCCTTGACCATTGGTTAGCCTTCTTTAGTTCTCATTTCTATAAATCCCATCATTGGTTATTTTTCATCATTAGTTTTAGGTCTCAGGCTTTCCACCATTAAAGAAACTTCCTTTCAATCATAACATCAACTCATATAGGCTAGAGCTCTTAAATGCTTAACAATTTCTCTGATTTTCTGGCTCGGATAGCCAGATCCGTTGGCTAGTGCTAGCCGGATCCCTTCTGAGAAGGATCCGACAGATCCGGGAAAACAGAGCCTGTGAAAAACTATCTTATGGTTTTAAAACCCACTTCATCTACTCAAACACTCAACACTTTGTTTAATGATCCTCCTAGAAGAATGTAATTCAGTTAAGTTGACCTTTTGCATGCATATGATTAGATTTCTAAGGATTTTAGTGGATTAGGCTTTTAATTTTCTTAAATGATCTTTCACTATTTAAATTACTTATGTTTTTACTTCAATCCCACACTTCAACATCATCTGTTTCAGCTGAAAATTCATCTTCGAAACACCTCTCACCATGACTAAACTACCTAGTGCTCGTTTCTCAACTAGAAGCCCTCCTAGAAAAACTGGACGCATTGGTTATGAAATCTCATCAACCGAGTCTTCACCCGTTAAGAAGCCTTCACCTAACTACATCCAAACTCTACCTTCTATTGAACCAAAACCATCACAACTTGCTCCCATTAAACTATCACCACCATTTGCTCCTATTGAACCAACTCCTCTTCCATCTAGTCAATCAACACCTCCATCATCTAGTAAACCAACACCTCAAACCACTCCTATCTCACCTAACAAACACGAGTTTCTCCCACTGGACCTTTACAACTCTCCTTTACTAGACATCATACTTCATCACATCAATAGATAAACTCTTTGGAGGACTTGCCTCATATACCTACTAATCCTCCACCATTACCTACATTCTCCTCAATTGAGCGAATGTATAAGCAACAATCACCTTTGCCCAAAAATGTGGTTGTTGACATCAACGTGCCTCCACCAAAAACACACGTGTCCCCTTCACCAACTCATTCATCTCATCCAACATCAATCATACATCCCTCAACCTCAGCCTTGCCTCCATCAACATCAAACTTGCCACCACCAAATCTTCATCCTCCAAACACACTTTGTCCTCTCAACCAATCTATGTGGATTGAGAATAGCTCTTCACAACCCCCAAACAATGATGAAACTTGCTACCATTGTCAACAAACTCAAACCATAGTTCATGAACTTCGCAACGAAATGCATTTCATGTTCTATCAGATTCTTGAACGTTAGATGACATCAACAAACCCAATCATCCATAAAAACATCGGAAATAAGTGCAAGAACAAGTGATCACTACAATTCTTTAGTTTTAGTTTAGTTTTAGTTTTTACACTAGGTTTCTTTAGTAATAGACCATGTTCTATAGATTGGTCATTGTTGTACCATTCATTTTATTTTATTACAAGGGTCTACTTTCTTATAATACGTGTCTGTCTTGAGCATATTATAGTGCTTGTTAATTTCTTTTATGGTTTATTTTTATAATCAAGCATTAAATTGCTATAAAACTGCTTCAGATAGCCGGATCCCTTGATTTGTGCCCGGTGGATCCATTCTGACATGAATCCTACATATATGGGTGCTCAGAAAGATTTCTGAGACATATTCCAGCTTATTTTCTGCAAAAAAATTTCATACTATATGCCTGCATTCTAACCATTTGTATATTTTCAAAATTTACTTGGAGTACTTGACGCTCTCAATAAGGGGGAGATTTCGTCAAAAGAAAGCATGGTTATTTAGCAATACTCCATTCTAAATTTCTCCAAATTATTTGGCGCCCTCATCAAGGGAGAGTATTCGTCAAGAGGGAGCTTTGCAAACTAGAAAATACATTTTGTCATTTTTTTCACATTTTCTTTATCTTAATTTCATCTTACTTGGGTTAGTTTCTTTTCGACACTCTTTTTGTTTTTGACAAAAAGAGGGAGAAAAGAGTAAAAACTTAATTCAAAAATTTACAAATTTTATTTTTACTTAAAATAATTTTATGTTTTATCATCAACAAAATGGGGGAGATTGTTAATACAAATAAACCGTAAAAAAGTTTATTTATCTCTTACGATCTTCTTATGTTTTATTGATAACAATCGTAAAATCATTTTAACAAAATAAATAAAGTACGTAAGTTTTCGAGCCAATAGTTGTCTAACTCATTTCACTAAATGAATAAACCATCAAACATGTCTAGTTAAATAGTAATAAAACACTTATAAGTAACATTTCTTACTTACATTTTTATAAAAATACATAGTTAAATCTAGCTAAATAAACTTGTAAGTAAATTGAACTATCCATAACCCAAAACCCATGACCCATGACCCATAACCCATGGCCTATGTGCATTACATCATGCATGACATCAAGTTGGGTAAAACTGTTGGGAATTAAAACACTTTAAAGTTTGTACTGTTGAAGATTACACTAACAGTACTAACTGGGTTAGCAGTTAGTACTGCTAGAAGGAACTTTGTACTGCTGAGTCTGAAGAATGAAGATTTGTCCTGTTGTGATAGAAAACGTGTAAAGTGATATGTATAGAAGATATTTAGGAGATCTCTTATATAGTTAGACATATACGAATATTCTACATGTTTAGAATATTGATAGTTATCTTGTAAAGGACTCCTTGTACCTATAAAAGGAGATCCTAGGTTAAGATATTAGATAGATCTTTGCATACGTTTTGCTTCAAGGTTGTAAACCCTAGTGATATTCAAATCACTCGTATTATTTTCTTAATAATATTGACGCGTTTGGTGAAAAAGTTTGTTCTAATATTACTGTTACATTGTTCATACATTGTTAATATTCTTCTAAGTATCAGGTAGTAGATTCCGCATACTATTTGGTATACACTCAAAGTATCTTAGCACAAGGCTCAAATGCGTTTTAGATCCTGACAAAAACCCATGGCTCATGACCCAAAGTTCATTACCCATGACCCAAAGTTCATAACCCATGACCCAAAGTATGCTTTATCATGCATGACATCATGTTGGGTGCCCATAACACATAGTCCATGACCCATAACCAAAAACCTAGAATTGTAACCCAAAATACTGACTGGACTGACCCAGTTTCCGAATCCCAGGGTTTACACTGGCCATATCCTTCTTGCAAAGGATCCGCGGGATCCGTGTGATCACAATACTATTTGCCATAGTTAGCCATTTCTTCATTTCTATTCACCTATTTTAGACATATCTTCTCTCTATATTCTTACTTCTCTAACCTCAGATTTAAGGATCATCTATTTAGTTTTTCTTTTAGTGATTCTCTAGGTCCCTCTTAAAGGCGAGATCACGATGTTTTGCATAGAATACTTGCAAGCTCGAAGACATGGGTTGCTAGGCTTCGTCATCATCATAAGATCACATAAGTGCTTCTTGTTGTTGATTCTTCTTAAGTATGTCATAGGTGTGTTGTGATAGTTGGTGTAGTTGGGTTGTGGTTCCTCCATTATAAAGAAAATCAGTATTTAGCGTTGTACCGGATAAAGTGTAAGCGACGTAGGTTTGATTTTACCTTGTGGAAGAACCCGGTATCTAGCCTTGTACCGGATAAAGTGTAGGCGACGTAGGTTTGGTTCTACCTTGTGGAAGAACCCGGTATCTAGCTTTGTACCCGATAAAGTGTAAGCAACATTGTGAAGGCTTCTCTGCCAATATAAGGAGATTGTGGTGTAGTGTCTACGAAATCTCGAGTTGGATACTCGGAGAGTGAATTAGGGCAAGGAATGTGACCTTGTAGTCGAACTACTATAAATACTTGTGTCAATGGTTTTATCTTTCTTTACTCTTACTCGTATGATAGTTTCTCCATATCTAACTATCAATATCCATACACCAAAAAGGATTGACATAAGTCAATCTAAATGTATTAAAATGAAGTTTTAGCCGATAAAACTATTCAATCCCCCTTCTAGTTTTCTACACATAGGTTTTTCCGGCTTCAAGAACTTGATGAGTTAAGGTTAGAAGCATATGAATCTTCTATAGTATACAAGTAAAGAATAAAAAAATGGCATGACAAATGAATTGAGAATCCTACTGAATTTTTAGAAGAAGACAAGGTGATTTTATATAATTTTAGGTTAATATTTTTTCCATGTAAGCCGAAATCAAGATGGTATGGACCTTTTGTAGTAAAAAGAGCATTAAGAAATGGATCTATTGTGTTGCTCGATGACAAAGGACGATAATTTATAATAAATGGGCAACGAGTTAAGCATTACCAAGGTAGCACTAATGACTTAGTTGACGAGGAAGATGTGTTTATCGAAGATAAAACGTAATAGGATTGACTTGGATTCTAGCTACAAGACTCATAAATAAAGAAAAGCGCTCTGTGGGAGGCAACCCACGTTTATTTGTTTTCATTTTATTTTTCTTTTTAGGATTGTGTCATATATATGCTTTATTATAATTGTTTAATTTTTCATAATTTGAATAATTATGAAAATACTTTATCTTGTTTTTAAATTCATCTTGATTACATATAAAGGTATTTTGCAAAGAGATAATTGTAGGAAAATGCTTTATCGGTTTTAAAGAAAGAAATTCAATAATGTAAAAGTTTACAATATATAATTATCATATATCATATCTTGTGTGTTTGTTTGTTCGAGTCAAATATTTGTAGAGAGTCAAAATAAATGTTTGCAGGAACCCATCTTTTGAAAGTTAGATTTTTCCAGAAAACAAAACAAAGAATCTGTTAGATTTATCCTGACATTGTCACCCTCATTAAGTGACGGCGACAGGTCTTATAGCACAAAATTTTTCCAGATTTTTATTTTATGTTGAAAATTAATTTTCATAAATTTCTAGGTTCCTGTATAATTTATTTTTGTAAGCATTATATCTTATTTGTTTTTGTTTTATAATAATGAATTCAAGCGTTGTGTAATAATGAATTCAAGCGTTTTATAATAATGAATTCAAGATATATATATATATATATATATATATATATATATATATATATATATATATATATATATATATATATATATATATTGGATCAAATAAAAAGTGTGGTATGGTAAAAGGATAAAAAGGGTTAAAAGTGTAACATTTGTCATTTGATTAATAAGGGGTACCCAAGACATTTAACCACTTTTATTTTAAATGCTCATTTAAACCTCTTTAACCTCTCATTTTAAGTTTTAATGTGCTTAATGGCTAATTCACGTCACTTCATCCTCAAATAACAAAACTATATAAAGGTTCTCATGTCCTCTCTCTTTCTAGTTATCACACCTGCAACCCATGATGACAACAAATTATTCAGTCATTTCTTAGTGGATAAACTTATGCAACTGATTCAAAAGTTGATAACAAAAATATAACACTATTGATTAGATTAAATCAGTGTCATGCTAGATATACGATCAACCTCATGAAATGCTAAAGCAAACATTTGCATGCTTTAAAATTATGTATCAATATTTTTACCAGTTTTGTCAAAGTGTTAGAGCTTGTGTGTCTAAACAATTAGTTTTGCGTGTCAAAAGACTAAGCGTTTAATTTAAAATGTAGCAAAAAAGTTAGTGTTTCAGTACAAATGCATCATGCAACTAAGTGTTTTACAAACTTAGTTTGTCAATAAAAATGTGTTAAAAATTTAGTGTGTCACTACAAATGTAACAAAAGACTAAGTGTGTCACACGAAATGTGTCAAAAATTTAGTGTGTCACTAGAAATGTATTATGAAATAAAGTGTGTCAAAAGACATAGTTTGCCATTAAAAATGTGTCATAAAAGTTAATGTGTCACTACAAAAATGCATCAAAAAATTTAGTGTGCCACTAGATATGTATTAAGAAAACTAGTGTGATAAACATAGTGTCTCACTACAATCCATTAAAAATTTTGCGCGTCACTATATATGTAATAAAAAATTTAGTATGCCACTAGTCACTACGAATGTGTCAAAAATTTGGTATGTCACTATATGTATCAAGAAATTTAGTGTGACACCACAAATGTGTCAAAAAATTTGATGTGTCAATATATGTAATAAGAAACTTAATGTGTCATAAATAAGTAAAAATAATTAGTGGGTCACCAAAAATTAGTGTGTCATAAATAACAAAATAATAGTTTGAGGATTGTGCTTTAGTGATTTGGAACCAAAATAAACGGTTCATAATTTTGAATAAAGTGTTTCATGGCATTAAATCCGGATGTAGTAAAACCAAACGTTTAATGAAATACAATACAAAAAGACAATGATATCATTTTTCCTATTACAATGATACATAATGACCCATTAAAATTGATAAATTGTCATTAATAACCCAATTTAATCATATCCATTAATTTATTTTGCATTGATAAATCCTATGACTAGAAATCCTTCCTATACTTTTTACCACTAGTGACTTTTCACAATAACCACACTCTATACATAGGTTGGATCAAATAAAAAGGCGATTTGGATAGAAAGGATAAAAAGGGTTAAATGTGTTATTTAATTAACAATGTATTCTAGGCATTTAAAAACTCTTTTTTTAAATGCTCATCAAAGCCTTTTAACCACTCATTTATTGTATCTATATGACCACCATTACTATTGTAAATGCAAGCTTCCAAAGGCGATTTTTTTTTTTTTTTATTCATATTTTATGTTATTTTGTGTTTCAATTATAAGAAGTGTGAACATTGATGTTTTATTATTAATGTGTCAACATTGATTGTGTGTCATTTATAAGAAGTTACATGTCAAGTATGTTAACATTGTTAGTTAAAACATTTATATATGTGTCAATAATATTCTAGTGACATTATGTCAACAATGATTGTGTGTCAATTATAAAAAGTTATGTGTCAATAATATCGCATTGATAGTGTGTCAATTATGAAAAAATTTGTGTCAAGTGTGTCAACATTCTTAGTTAAAATGTTCATATATGTGTCAACAATAACGTATTAAGAGTGTGTCAAAATTTATAATTTTAAAAAGTTATGTGTCGAGTTTGTAAACATTGTTTGTTTAAATATTCTTTTGTGTGTCAATAATAGCGTAGAACATTGCGTCAACATTGATAATGTGTCAATTATACGAAGTTGTGTGTGTAAATATTGTTAGTTAAAAAAGTTTATGTGTAAAAAATAGTATGATATGTCAATAGTCACGTGTCGCTGATGGTTGATGACGGTATCACTCGGTATCAAAGAGAAAAGCAACAGTAGAAACGTATCTGCAAGTAAAATATAGTAAGAAGCAAAACAAAAAATGAGGAAAAATTAGTAAGGAACCAAATACGTTTTAATTTTTTGAATCAAGTGTGAATGTCATTAAATTAGGATGTGTCATGCCATTATCTTTTTGAAACGTTTGATGTTATATACTAAAAGACCATGATGCCCTTTTGTGTTTCACAATAACATATAGTGACCCATTAAAATTAATAAATTGTCATTAATAACTTATTTAATCTCATCCCTTAATTTATTTTGGATTGATAAATCTATTGGCTAAAAATACTTTTTATCCTTTTTACCACTAATGACTTTTTACTATAACCACACTCTATACATACATATATATATATATATATATATGATTGTACCGTGCGGCGGCAGCGTTCTAGTGATGAGACAATTAATGATATGCGATATTATGGCAAGTGTTTCGTTTAACATTAAGAATAGAACCTGAAAAGATCAAAATGTAATTGCAAACGATTGTAACATCCGATAATTCAACTCTAACAAAATTTCTTAACATGGTTTGACATTCACGAATGGTATGAGAGTATGGGAAGAGATCTAGTGAGAAGAGAATTGAATAAGAAGAATGAGAAGAATTTGGTAGCGCATTTCAAATGAGGAGGAGAAATTTAGGGAGATGCATCTATTTCTTTAGGTGCATCCGAAATGTCTTGTTGTGGTTTCTTCTCATTCTTCTCATTTAATTTTACTTCTCATTTGATCCTTACTCGTGAGGTATATGGTATGTGATCTTTTTTGCAAACAATGAATCTTTCCAAAGTTACCATACAAAGTAATACAAAACAAGTTTAACATTCACGGTGGCGGTTTTTTCAAACCATGAATACTTTCTAAAGTTACCATTCAAACCACATTTCCATTTTTCAAATTCCACTTTTCCAATTCTTGACTTGTTGACAATTTTTATTTTATGTAGTATAGATAATCAAGCGTCATATATAATTGTTGATTAGTTTGCCGTAACGTGACTTGGCTAGTGTTTTAAGTGACGCACATTGAAGCGTATTGTAAATATAGATGAGTCTTGCATAGCATGACGATTTATAATGGTAAATAGTTTTAGTGATAAAAAGTTTACGGGTTATAAACGAAATATAGTAAAAGTTTGAGGAGTTAGGGATTAAACATAATATTTTGAAACCTTGTTCCGACCGGGAGGTTCAATCGGTTGAGCAGTTCGGTCAAAAATGAGTCAATATAAATCGGGTCAACCCAGCGGGTTAAATTGAAACCCAGTCAAATTAAACCGGATCAACCCGTCGGGTTTAGGCGTCTGGGTCAACCCGGTTTTCGATGTGTATTAATAGTTTCCTTTTGAAACTTATGTGTATTAATAGATGAAATTACTCATAATTAATTATTTCAACATTTCCTTTTAATTTTTTCCACATTTCACTTTCTTGACTTTTCACTTTTCACTTTGACCATTTTTCTATTATAGATAGTATATATATATATATATATATATATATGAAACTTTATTTTCGAGCCTCTTAAATCGCGAGGCTATGAGAACCACTTTTTAGCCATTGGATTAATTGATCAAGGGTTAAAATGAGCTGTGCCAAAAATGTAATAAAGTGAAACAATAAGTTAACTTTTGAAAATGGTTAGAGGGTAGTTTAGGAATTACAAATACTTTTTTCATAAATGTCCCGGATAACAAATTATCAGTTTTATTTTGACCTAATATTTCTCACAAAACCACCACTCCATTTTTTTTCTTCTCCCACCTCTGTTCTCTTGATCTCTATAAGCCACGAATAAACAACCCTTATACTAGTAAAGACGGGTCATGTTATTGATAAACAATAATTCGTTAGCCATGGTTCTAGATCTGGTGTTTTTTTTGTTGTATCAGTCCTTCCTGGGAGCGGTTTATGCCAATTCTTGAGAGTGGTTTCTTGATTTTTTTCCAGCAAGTTTCTTTTTTTTTGGGCAAGAACTTCTGTTATTATTATGAATAAGTGGATCTTTCAGGTTTGTTTTTCTTGTTATGTGATTTTTTTTTATTTGTATGATTATTTTATTGATATATTTTTTTATTTCTATATGATAATAAAAAACGATTTTTGTTAAGTTTTTTAATTCCTTATAGTTGACGTGAGAATTGAAGAAAGATATCATATACTAGAACATTCATATTTTTAGTCATGTGTGTGACCATTTTGAATTAATCACCAACGGTTGAATAGTTTGTTTAGATCTAGGATTGTTTTGATGTTAGGTTAGGTCTTGATAAGGTTGTGTTTGGTTGATGGTAGATTTAGGTTGGGTTTTATTTTGTAGATCTGGAATATAGATGTTTAATTGGTGGCTATGAATTGTATTTCTTTTTAGTTAATGTGAAATGAAAATCTACCTCTAATTTCTGTCAATTTATTATTGTGTTATTTAATTTATTCTAATTTGTGTTGTTATCGAATTTAATTGGGGTAAATCCAAATTGAAATATAATAATTGTGTATGTAGTCTAGTTGTTGATAATCTTATGGGTTCAATTGTGGGAAAAAAACATGAAGATTTTTTTATATCTATGAATTGAAGTTCACATGCGTATGTGTAAAAAAAGCCATAAGATCAGTGTAAAAGCCAACAAGACCAATCAAGAAAATTTTGTTCTATCTATGAATTGAACTAATTTACATTCGAGCAAAATTAGTTTGTCTCTAATCTGACTTTTGCCATACTTTTCATTAATTTTTTACACGGATGGACCTTGTCAAAAAAGAAAAAAAAAACATATATGTTTTGTGTTTGGATTATAAAACATATAAGTTTTGGAAAGATGCATATATGTTTACGTACAAAACATATATGTTTTGTGTTTTGGATTATAAAATATATATGTTTTGTGTTTATGATTAAAAAACATATTTACATCATTAGTTTAATATACACAAGATTGTGCATATGCGTTATGCTAGTTGTCGTGATTAATTTTCATTTCTTATTTGTTTGTGGTTTAATTGTTTTCGTGCGCTTGTTTGATTGATTGATGAAGATGATGATATCATTTAAGACCCAAAGTGGATGAACACGATTATACGTGAAGATAATTTGTGACTTTTGAGATATATGCTTATTGCATGTGTTTTATCAGTAATCAAGTGAAATGTAACATTTAAGTATATCAATCTTGTTTTATTTTTATAATGATTTATGTTCTTTAATTTTCTGTTTCAAACTTAAAAAAAAATAATTATCATGTAAACATATTGGTAGGTTGATAAGAAAAATGTTAGCCAAAAAGCATGTATGCATTTTGACTAATTGAAACACGATGCACCTTAATTATTTGAGAAAAAACATGTATGCACATTTGCCTACTTGAACAAAAAAAAGAAACATGCATGCTCCTTGAGATTTAAAAAAAATAATTAGGTATAAAAACACGTATGCATCCATGACTATTTGAAAACATGTTAGCACCAAAAAAAAAAAAAAAAAAAAAAAAAAAAAAAAAAACTCCGAATTTTAAGATCTATAAAAACGGAAATTATAAAAAAACAAAATAATATGAAACGTCTTTTACTATTATACTTTTGAATTAAAAAATAACAAAATTTCATGGGCGTTAAATGATGTACATTGTGTATTATTAGTTGTAAAAGATGGTTCTCGCAGATTCGTGCGTTTAAAGTGGGTTACGAAAATAAAGTATTATATATATATATATATATATATATATATAATTGAGTTCAAATGAGAACTATTTTAAAGTTAAAAAAGTAAGAACTCAATGAATATATGACAAGTGGAATTTAGGTATTAGAAAAACTAAAAAATAAATAAATAACTAAAAGGGTAATATAGGCATTATACATCTAAAACTTAAATAATATTTAACCATAATCAGATAATTACTCCTCCCTCCAATCTCTCACTTCTCACATATTTCTCCTTCCTCCCATCCATTTTTCTCCTAATTACCCTAACGTTAAATACAATAACATGCCGCCATCTCTTGATCTGCCATCTCTTCTCAATATAGCCGACTGAAAACCGAATCAGCTAGAATGTTAACCACCACCATTTAAGGTAATACATATTTCTAGCAAAGCTTGTTCTTTAAACACTTATTTTAAAACCAATCAATCTGTATCTTCTTTTTTTAAAACCATTCCATTTTCTAGTAATTCCATTTTACCTCTTTCTAAATCTTCAAGGTACGGAATTAACTTGCTTTTTTTTATAAACACTTATTTCTAGCAAAGCTTGTTATTTAAACAAATATCTAATGGCCTATTTTTTTATTGGTATTTTGTAGTCTCCTTGAAAAGATTTAGGGGTCACGTTCTACTCATAAGTTACAGTAGCCGAATAAGAATAGAAAGGTTGCCTCACATGTATAGTAAACAATAGTTTTCCTACGCATTATAATTGATACATCTTAACCGCAAAAAGATTTCCTACTCGATCTGATATCACAAAACTATGGTCGAAGGGTTTTCAGTTTGTGTTCCGTTTTGATCTGCATTCGGTTGTAGTAGGTGATACATTCTCGTGGTTGTGTACGAGTTCAGGTGATACATTCTTGTGGTTGTGCATGGGTTCGGTTGTAGGTTGTGTACGGGTTCGGTTGTAGCAGGTGATACATTCTCGTGGTTGTGTACGGGTTTGGTTGTAGGTTGTATCAGTTGTGTACGGGTTCGATTCTATCAGTTGTGTATGGTTTGGTTGTAGGTTGTATCAGTTGTGTACGAGTTTTGTACGGGTTTGGTTGTATTTGTACACGGTAAATGAAAATAATTAATGTAAATGAAACAATTAATGCATCAGTCGTGTACGAGTTCCGTTGTATTTTGTATCAGTTATGTATGAATCTTATATTCTTGTATCAGTTTATATATCGATTTTTTAGTAAACTATTACAATGGAAAATGATGGAAAATATTGTTTCCTGAATCATCACAAAAAACACAAGATAAAGAGGTTGACTATCAAAAATTGACAATGGCTAGTAATTTTTTGTTATAAGTAAATATGTATCAATTATTTAAAAATGACTGGTAAATAGAATGTAGAAAAAATAATTCGAAAAGGTTAAAAATCAATTTGTATTTGAATTCTCCAAAATACCCTTGATACACTATTTAATAACTTTAATGTCAATCATTTAAAGTTAATATCATCTAATCTCAAATAAATAATCTAATGGTCCAAATTAGTTCCTACTTTTATAACTTTAAGAAAGTTCTTACAATATCCCTCCCCATATATATATATATATATATATATATATATATATATATATATATATATATATATATATATATATATATATATATATATATATATATATATATATATATATATATATATATATATATAAGCGTCAAATGAGAAGGCCTTTTTTGAGAGCGAGTAAGAGATCCAATCCAGATTAGATCAGTGAATCTCATCTTAATATCAATTTGGGCGGAATGGCATTTTTGTAATTTTCGGCCAAAAATTTGAGGGGTCTGAATGTATTTTTCTCATTTGCTTCCAACCCCTCAAAAATAATACTCCTATCCCTTTTATTCTCTCTCTCCCTCCATAAACAAAATGCAAATAGAGACCATCAGCCATCACCGCCTCCGATCTCCACCGACGGCAAAAACACAAACCACCATTGGACGACCAATCGCCACCATAGCTACACCTTCCTGTCACCACTCTCGATCATCTCCTTGAGCTTATGGTTGTCTGCTTTTGTAATTTGAAGGTTATTATGTTAAAATTGGTTCTGGAAAAGGTTAACTTCTTACACTTTCATTATTCACTTCTTTGTAAGCGGTGTTAGATTTGACCATTGCTTGTAATATTTGTTCATATAATACTTTTATCGCTCTCATTGCAGGTAGTTAATTTAATTTTATAATGCATATCAACTGTTTGATGAAATGCCTGAACCAATATTGCACAAGCTATGAACTTTATTTGCTGATTTTGTTAATTTAGTAGTCTTGATAGTATTTACGGTCATGATTTCTTATTTATAGATTTAGTTTTCGCTCGATAAAGGAATTTGTGAACGACTTCAATAGGCACAATATAACCTTATTTCTTGTGAATGTGTTCAAAACTCATTTAATGGTCGTGTTTGTGTATAACGGACCAATTAAGTTAGGAAGCATGGTAAAGTGGCCGTTTACGGTCAATCATTTTTTATTTCTGTTATTATGTTAGTTTCCGCGAGTGTTGCATCTTTCACTAATTGAATTTTTTCTATTTGGCCATTTGGTCGTGTTTGATGAAATGTATAAGTTTTCTTCACATGTGCATTTTTTTAAAAATAAAATTAGGTGTTTGATGAAATGTGTATGTTTTCTTCACATGTGCACTTTTTTTTTTTTTTTTTTTTAAATAAAATTAGGTGTTTGATGAAATGTGTAAGTTTTCTTCACATGTGCATTTTTTAAAATAAAATTAGGTGTTTGATGAAATGTGCAAGTTTTCTTCACATGTTCAATTTTTTTTATTTATAAAATTAGGTGTTTGATGAAATGTGTAAGTTTTCTTCACATGTGCAATTTTTATTTTATTTTATTTTATTTTCTTATAAAATTAGGTGTTTGATGAAATGTGCAAGTTTTCTTCACATGTGAAGAACTTAGGTGTTTGGTACGTATAAAAAGCTATGTGTGGTTTACTAAATGGTATTTCACTGCCAATCTATAAAGATTCCTGGTTGAACTGAAGTACTTGGTGTTTCATTTGACGTCAATCAGGAAACTTCCACTATGCAACCAAGGTCTATTCAGATTACAAGAACTGGCATGTATAATCTGTACTTCACGTATTTTGAACTAAGACTAAGTGATATGGTGTTAGACAGGAAAACTGATAAGGTTTTAAAAGGTACCTTTTTGAGGGGTCATTTAAGCCCTTATTCGATCACTTTTGTATCCGTTATTGCTTAATATCGTTCATTTTCACTTTTAGGTCTCTTGAAGGCAAAATCTGGAATGATGCTTATTTGACGAAAAGGCGCGAATATCTGAAGAAAATGGCCAAAGTCGAATCGAGACACTCAAAGTCTTTGAAACATAAGGCGACGGCGTCATCAAGATATCTGCGACGCCGTCGGTAAGGCATTTTGATGACGGCTCGAGGCGAAATTGCATGTTTTCAAGGACGACGTCGGTTCTAAAGGAATAGGCCGTCGCTACTCGACGGCCTAGATGCGGCCAAGACGGCGTCAGAGTGAAGGGACGGCGTCACGGTCATAAGGTGACGCCGTCGCAAGGTTTACGTGGCCAAGACGAAACCACAATGACGCGCGACACGACGGCGTCACGAAACATAAGGTGACGCGTCGCAGATGTAATCTTATATATAGAATCCGAATTTTTCGGTTTTGGGTGTAGTCTTTTGGAGTAAAACCTAAAACCGAACCAAGGCTTTCTTGTGCAGTATTTTAGGTTCTAAACCCTATTATACATCAAGATAAGTATTTACTTCATTAATTTAATTATGTCTTTGATTATTTGTGTGTATGCTTGCATGTTCTCCATGTCCGCTAATTTATTTGTGTGTTTGCTTAGGAATATGAAACTTAATTATTGAATATTGATTGGTTGATACTTATCTTAGTTGACTAATGATCTAGAGTGCGCTAGATTATTCGTTGTGTACTTAATGCTTGACTTTTCTTTGTGAACTTTAGAATATAATTATCTAGGTAATTGTAGGATAAAGTATTCAAGGACAACCGTAGAGTAGGCGTCTATAAATCACTAGAGGATTTGTAAACAAGACCCTTTGGTAATTTCAAAGAGTTAGAAACAAGCACGCCTATAGCCTTAGAATCACAACGCAACTAGGAATAAGGACGTGACAAATCAACCATCAATAGGAGATAATTAAGGAGTAGTAAAACCTAAGTAAACACATCTTTAAACTATCATACGAGTACACATCAATTAGACATAGACTATCACAACCTTAGCTTAGATAATTAGATAATAGTAGAGTAATCGGTAGCAATACCAACCCCCAAATCCAATACCGAGATTCGTACCTTTTCAATTTCTAAAAACATAAAAAATAATCTTCCTCAACCTCAACCTTAGCGTAGTAACTTCTCACTAGCATTCCTATTCCCCAGAGAACGATATCAATACCCGTGGCTTACCCTAATTACTACACTACAACGATTAGGTTCACCGCCTGGGGTGTTATAAAACTTGCTCAAGAAAAGGAAGTTTCCTTGACCCCGAACACGCGTGTAGCGTTATCAAGTTTTTGGCGCCACGCCGGGAATAGAATAGCTAGTTAGTAGTCCACCTTGTTTAGGTTTCTTTGCTTGATTCATATCAAGTAAACTTTTTTCTCATTTTTAGCTTTCTCTTAGTCTATCCCCCTTCTTAGTAACCGTTGTTCGTAACCCCATCACTTTTCTTCATGGAAGGTGGTAACCAACCAATGTCGCTCAAAACCCAATCCAATAACCAACACCAACGTCGAAGCCGCTATGTGAGTAGAAACACCGACCTTCCGGATTAGCAGAAAACATTCGATAGTACAATCGGGGAAGTGTTGAGAAAGTAGTCGGTACCGCTATAGTTGGCTCTATGATTAGCGATGGTCGGACAATGGCATAACCAACAACAAAGTGGACGAGGAAAATAGTGCGTGCTTCAATCTTTACCCCACTAAGGAAGAGGTTGCGTACCATCAATACATAATCAATAATCCACGATCACCTATCATTAGGATATGCCCTAAGATTAGGAGAGAAATCCTGGAACCTAAAAATTCCTTGTATGATCGGATATAGGAGTATCGACCACGCTTACATAGATACGGAATCTCCCATCAATATAATGTCGTTTCTTTGTTTACAATGACATTATGAATGAGCGACTCAATATTAGGAGAGACCCTAAATATCCGGAGGAATTTGCAACTTTGTGGGAAGAGTCAAAGATGTGCATGTCTTTATAGGAAATTTCACCTACCTTGTTGATTTTATGATCCTAGAAGATGTAGGATCGTCATTGACTATAGCCTATCCCAAGTAGTGCTAGGAAACCGTTTGTTGAGACATCTAGGATGGGCCATAACAAGCATGATGGAACCGTTAGGTTTAAGGAGGAACCGATGAGATTACCTATAGGATGCCTTGAAAACAACCGAGTATGGCCACTTGTCCATTTATGATCGAGACAACATCAAAGCTTTTGAGGACAAAAGCAAGGAAGATGTTGAAAAGGGTTATAAATTCATGTGGGAAAGAAGGAGGCATTATTATAAGGATTGCTTGACCCTAGGGCCTAGGTATAGAGTCGATGAAAATTTTGTCAACATGATAGAATTCTCATTGAGAATGCAAAACGAGGCAACGTAGGGTAGGACTACGAGTCTAGCTACAAGACTCTTAAATAAAGAAAAGCGCTTCGTGGGAGGCAACCCATGCTTAATTGTTTGCTTGTTAGTGTCATATATCTTTTATTAATTGTTTGTCCTCATGTTTAGATTTGTAAAAATGCTTTATTTTGTTTTTAACCTCGTCTTAATTACATATAAAGGTATTTTACATAAAGGATAAGTGTAGGGAGGATTACACACGTTTTCATAAGAAACGTGAACATGAGAATAACAATTAATTAAAAGATATATATGTTTGTTTGTTCGAGTCAAATGCTTGTATCGAGTCATAATGGATGTTTTGCGAAATTTTTCCGATTCTAAAGATGTAAATTTTCCGAAAATCGCAGACCGCTTTTTGTCGGGATAACTTTGGCGCGTCAGATTGCAACTGACGGCGTCGGGAAGGAATAAAAACATCGACTTACTTTTTCTCGTTTTCGAGCTACTTATAAAATTTTGGAATTTTTCGGATCTTAACTTTCAAAACAAATTACGTAAACATCCATTCCACAAGCATTATATCCTAGTTTAAATCGAGTCTTATGTATATTATTACCGCCGATTTTACGCGAAGGTTTCGTTTGTTTTCTTCTAGTGTGCGGGTTTAGTTTGTCAAGAAGAAGTTACACAAGTTTGGAAGGAGCCTTTCACGCAAAAACTCTTCTTGAAAAGATTTAACCACCACTTTTCACGGATCCTACCGAGCTAATCGGGAGTATTAGTTTCTTCGTTTTAATTACCTTCTATTATCATAACTTTGATACTTTCGGGAACATTGGGGACAATGTTCGGTTTAAGTGTAGGAGGAAAATAAGCGGAACTTTGAAACTATGCTTATCCTTGACTGTTTGCTTTGTTCAAGTGTATTTGTGTAATAAACCATGAGAAAATGTAGGTTAGGGTAATTTTAGCCAAATTTAAATTTTTTTTCATGACGTATAGGAGTGGGCCATTAGTCTTAACAAAAGCGTCTCATGGATAGGAAGTTGCATGACTAGCACAAAAACCCTTTACCACCTAAATTCCACCCAAAATGTGAGGATCGCCCTTAGATTAGTAGGAATTAAAGCATTCATCTTTAATGCTTAGAGTGTGAACCGGTAGTATATTAGATTCTAGAACTTGTTTTGTGATGCATTCGAGATCGCTAGTGAGACTACACTTGTGTAGTTAGGAATAACTAAATGATAAGAGGCATTAGGATAACCCTTGTTTAATACCGTAATATAATTACTTCTTCCACCTCGGTTGAGTAATTCCCCACACCCTTTGCGTTGTACTCATCTTTAGTACACGATACCCTAGTTAACCCTCGAGCCTATCCTTTTCGCGGTTCTCGTGATGTTTCGGTTTTCCGAATATCAATGAAGAGCATTGTTTACACCCCACCCCAAATATACACCCAAATCGCCTTAGCCTACCCTTTATTGCACTCACTTTTAGTGCAAATTTATGTTATCACCTAAAACCCTTAGTTCAATTATCTGGTTGCTTGCATGAGTTGCTAAGTCGAGTCATATCCTTTGTATACAGTTTTGGGATGATTGGGATTCATGGGAAAAGTTAAAGTTTATGAAATATAGGGAAGAGAACGTTAAACTCAAATTTCCTTTGTTTGCATAATAATGTACTCCAAGTGTTTTGATCTTTTCAATTCGGGTCAAATTAGTGTTAGAGTAATAAAAACTCAAGTGTAGGGATGTGTCTATAAATCCCTATCATTTTGATGTACCGTAGAGGATGGTAGAGTAAAAGTGTATGAAAAAAAAAAAAAAAAAAAAAAAAAAAAAAAGTGTATGAAAAAAATATATATAAAAAAAAAAAAAAAAAAAAAAAAAAACGGGCTACCATCCTACATCTATCTTTTAAATTATGTTTGTTTATTTTCGTTGCCTAGAGTTTTAGAGTGTCGAGTCTTGGCTTAGCAACGCCATTCTTCGATATACTTGCAACATAGAGATTTTTGACTATCCACCACTAAATAGCCTATCCCACCAAACCCTTCATTTCCTACCGTAAGCCTAACGTTACAACCCTTTAAAGACCTCTTTGATAGTCTTTCCTAGGTGCTTACGCCAAAGCGACGGAGGTTTGATCTATTCTCGAAGCCTATGGTAATCTATGTACTAGGACCGGTTAATGAGTGTTTATCTTCCATTTCCGATTTGTTATATTTCATATATACACCCGAGAGAGATGTGAGTATCCAAACACCCCATGTGAGGTGCTAGTATGTAATTCCGTGCTTGTTATGACTTTCTTGGGGCTTATATGTGTTGTGGACCGTTTTGAATGGATGCTTCATGACCCCAACTTATAAATTAATTGGCTAAAAGCACATTTGCTTGAGGACAAGCAAATACCAAGTGTAGGGATATTTGATAAGGTTTTAAAGGTACCTTTTGAGGGTCATTTAAGCCCTTATTCGATCACTTTTGTATCCGTTATTGCTTAATATCGTTCCTTTTCACTTTTAGGTCTCTTGAAGGCAAAATGTGGAATGATGCTTATTTGGACGAAAAGGCGCGAATATCTGAAGAAAATGGCCAAAGTCGAATCGAGACACTCAAAGTCTTTGAAACATAAAGGCGACGGCGTCATCTGCATATCTGCGACGCCGTCGGTAAGGCATTTTGCGACGGCTCGGGCGAAATGCATGTTTTCAAGGGACGACGTCGTTCTAAAGGAATAGGCCGTCGCTACTCGGGACGGCCTAGATGCGACCAAGACGGCGTCGAGTGAAGGGACGGCGTCACGGTCATAAGGTGACGCCGTCGCAAGGTTTACGTGGCCAAGACGAAACCCTAATGACGGCGACACGACGGCGTCACGAAACATAAGGTGGCCGTCGCGGATGTAATCTTATATATAGAATCCGAATTTTTCGGTTTTGGGTGTAGTCTTTTGGAGTAAAACCTAAAACCGAACCAAGGCTTTCTTGTGCGATTTTAGGGTTCTAAACCCTATTATACATCAAGATAAGTATTTACTTCATTAATTTAATTATGTCTTTGATTATTTGTGTGTATGCTTGCATGTTCTCCATGTCCCGCTAATTTATTTGTGTGTTTGCTTAGGAATATGAAACTTAATTATTGAATATTGATTGGTTGATACTTATCTTAGTTGACTAATGATCTAGAGTGCGCTAGATTATTCGTTGTGTACTTAATGCTTGACTTTTCTTTGTGAACTTTAGAATATAATTATCTAGGTAATTGTAGGATAAAGTATTCAAGGACAACCGTAGAGTAGGCGTCTATAAATCACTAGAGGATTTGTAAACAAGACCCTTTGGTAATTTCAAAGAGTTAGAAACAAGCACGCCTATAGCCTTAGAATCACAACGCAACTAGGAATAAGGACGTGACAAATCAACCATCAATAGGAGATAATTAAGGAGTAGTAAAACCTAAGTAAACACATCTTTAAACTATCATACGAGTACACATCAATTAGACATAGACTATCACAACCTTAGCTTAGATAATTAGATAATAGTAGAGTAATCGGTAGCAATACCAACCCCAAATCCAATACCCGAGATTCGTACCTTTTCAATTTCTAAAAACATAAAAATAATCTTCCTCAACCTCAACCTTATCGTAGTAACTTCTCACTAGCATTCCTATTCCCCAGAGAACGATATCAATACCCGTGGCTTACCCTAATTACTACACTACAACGATTAGGTTCATCGCCTAGGGTGTTATAAAACTTGCTCAAGAAAAGGAAGTTTCCTTGACCCCGAACGACGCGTGTAGCGTTATCAAAAACCGTTAGGAAAATTTTTAATGGTTACCTTAAAATACATTAGTTATAACTTTAGTTACCTTAAATTTTAATGGAAAGAGCATCTTCATCTGCATAACATTAGTTATAACTTTAGGCATGTTTGAGATGGCCCTGTGGTATTTTGATTATGCGAAGTTTAATAATAGTGCTATTCGACCAACAGGGATTATCTTGTATGGGCGATCACCTTTGGCACGATGAAGCATCTTGTATCGAGCCCGATCATTCTTACGGTTTCTATGGGATATGGTGCTGTAAGACCAACCCTTTGCGGTCTTACTTCGAGGTTATCATGCTTGGAGCAACCTTTTTTATTGCGTCTGAAGTGCTTGAGCTTGCAGAACATGTTGGTGCCATCAGTGATCTTTCAGGAAACGCGATGTTATTTCTATCTTTTCCCTTGGCAATCTTGGACGGTTTCTTTATTCTTTGGATCTTCACCTCCCTTTCTGCAACTCTAAATAACTTCAGGTACTTGCTATTCATTAACATTCCTACTTATTTAATGTACTCTCTCTCCAGTAGTATATGTACAACATTGTCTCATATACCATACATTTTGCTTGGGAGTAGGCATTCAGATTTTCTTGAGCTAAATGCATACAAATATAGTTTATATGTATCGCTTTATTACCTTATGTGGGAAGCTACATGGGTTGATTCTTATGCCATATTCAATTCTATAGTGTGAAGAAATTTGTCTAATTGTCTTTCAACATCAATTGAGGAAAGATATACCTGATGTGGCCGTATTCAGCACAAATAACCTCTGATACGGGATGTTGTTGTCTTATAAGCAACAAGCCTTTGATGTGTGGGAGTAATTGTTGATCAAATAGAGAGGTGCTACTAATGAGTTAACTGTATTGGTTCTTGTCACCAGTTCATCTCTCAATGTGGTTATATCCTGGACATTCTATAAAAACTACTAATTTTCTGACCTTAGTTGTGCTCCTGGAAGTGTTGACTTATTTCCTTCAGCTAACAAGTATTAGATAGTTACTGTCTCTTAGTCTTATTTTGCTTATAGACCCCATTGACCTTAGTTGTTCAGGATTTTAACAAATCACCAAACATATGTTTATTGGTGTTGTAATGCATGCAACATCCCAACTAAAAATGACCCGTTTCAACTCGAACCAATCTTGACCCATTACCTAAATCCGCTCTACTCGCCCATGTTGACACCTCAATATGAGATTAACAGATTTTCTTTTGACAGTCTTTTTAATCTGCTCTAATCTTTTTCGTCTTTTACCTATCAGAAAAACTACCCAAGAATCCAGACGGTTGTCAATAAAGTTGGTTCCATTGCAAACGAGTTTCGTGTACCAACATTTGAAGTATTGGCGGGGAAACCTGACATGGTTACAGAGGTGAAGCAGTATGGTGCAACCTTCAAGCTCGATTACGGATTGGTATATTGGAATTCAAGACTGGAGCATGAACATATAAGGCTGGTCAACAAGTTTCGGCAAGGAGAGTTAATTTGTGACATGTTTGTAGGAATTGGTCCTTTTGCTATTCCAGCCGCCCAAAAAGGATGATTGGTTTATGCTAATGATTTGAACCCAGACAGCGTTCGTTATCTTAAAATTAATGCAGATATCAACAAAGTTAACTCCAATCTCCGTGCTTACAATATGGATGCAAGAGTTTTTATGTCTCAGTTGATGGCAGCGCCCAATGGCGAGTCAAAAGACAATGCGTCAACTTTGGATTCATCTGTGAAATGCAATACCCAAGAAAATGTGAAAGCGAATTCTGAAGAAAGGAATGCGGGTATGTTTGGTAACTTTTGTGTGTGTTTAGATGCGTTTTCAAAAGTGATTATATGATAGTGAATTATCTAGATGACAGAATCAACTGCAGTGTAGTAGGCAACAGATAAATAGTGTTTGGATATGCTTCTGCTGTTCAAAGTAGTATATTAGTACCAGTAAGAATTAGACAGTT
>CM040246.1:142704724-142764975 GCA_022545495.1 Chrysanthemum lavandulifolium | reverse complement strand
CATGCGTTGGTCTTCTTATAGAAAAAAATGCATTAACTATACAAATTTAATTGTGAAAACGTATGTCAGGAATTTCAAATGCAATGTTCAGGTATTTATCATATCTACCATCTGTCTCAAGAGTTAGATGTGCCCATGCTGAACCTTGGAAATAGAATTTATAAAAGTCTATTGGTTAAAAATATTTATTACTGTTACTAAGAAGCTTCTGATATAATACATGTATATCATATACATGCAGTACTTGTTAAAGTGTGATACGAAGTTGATGGGCAGCTAGGACTCGATAAGTTATAACTTGAAGTTTTATCTTGTATCGACGATATCGTACTAGATTGTAGCTACAATTTTATGGTTACAGTTAAGAAATTAATGAAGGTGACACTTAAATTGTATCGACTAAACCAAGTAAATTTTGTGTTCATGTGAATTTCTTATTTGCGTTTTGCCATTCAACATATTCTTTATTGATAACGTTTGTGTATGTCACTGCACATGTTCATTTCCCTTAATTTAGTACTACATAACATACATGATCATTCTTTAAA
The DNA here is from genome assembly GCA_022545495.1 of Chrysanthemum lavandulifolium. Classification (NCBI taxonomy): domain Eukaryota; kingdom Viridiplantae; phylum Streptophyta; class Magnoliopsida; order Asterales; family Asteraceae; genus Chrysanthemum; species Chrysanthemum lavandulifolium. The sequence goes on along the minus strand of CM040246.1, from coordinate 142,764,427 downwards.
AGGAGTAGCCTATTTTATCCCTAAACATTGTTGCCTGATATTTGATAACCATTAAGAACTAACCTATATACAATGTGCAGCAATTCTGCCACAAGATTAGAGTTTGAATCGTATTCCCATATGTTCTAGCGCATAATAAGCCAAACGATAAAATCTACAAAGATGCTACTTTGGGTTTATGAGGTAACAGTATCAAATCAAGGATTGTTAATTTGGCATCTTTGATCAGCTAAAACTGAAGACAAACCCGTGTATGATCTGAACTAAAGAAGTATCTAGTTGGTTTCATATAACGCTACAACAACAACATGCCCAATCCCGCCGGGGCGGGGTATGGGGGAGGTAGAATGTAGACGGATCCTACCCTTACCCCGATAAACCCGTAATTAGGGAGACTGCTTCAAGAAGACCTCCGGCTGGTTTCATATAACGCTGTGATGGTTTTTGAGTCAGATACAATATTCAACAAGACCAAGTATGACCTCAAAATCACTTATTGTACCTCTTATTGGTGTTTGACGGCCGGTTATGGTACTTGTGTATCAGGTCAAAGGTAACATGTTAAATGGGACGGAAGGTATTGCTGAGTAATAAGTTTATTATCAGAAATTCAAAGCAAACCAGAATAAGTATAATCAGTGATGATAGAGCGATACAATAAAACTGCTCATCTCGACACTTACATTTTACAGGAGTTAAAAGCCTTAGATGTCTTCCGTGTTTTTAAGTGAAATACCCTGTAGAAATGAAGTTAGTGCATACTATCACCTGTATATTCCATTAATTGATTAACTTAAATCTTGGGTTCTCATTTCTCAATAGCAAGTTACATAACATTTTGAAAGTAAAATCACTGACTTATTGGTATGAACATCTTATAAATTTATAAGCATGAGCATGCATGTTTTATTTGGACTTTTTATTTGGGCTACTGGATTTTCATTTTAGTTTCATGTCATAGATTTTGCCAACAATTGCTTACAACTTTTAGCATGGGCTCATGGGGGCTATTTAACCATTATAATGTTGAAACATAAGTACTGTATTAGATTGCCTCTGTTAATGATTTTTAACAGATTTCAGGTACAAAAAAACCTTTTAAAATAGATTAGTATGTGTACAAGGTAAAATGAAAAATCACACTGATCACAATGGTGAAAAGCAAACGATAAGTAGATTGAGAACTTTTTCAGTCTCATAACTAAAACCTAAACAACGGGTCAAATTAAGAAAGTGTGACACCATAATGCTATAAGTGCCGCAGCAACTAAAACCTAAACGTCAACAATTTGGTATGAAAATCAATTAAAGAACAAAAGTGAATACACATCTAAAGACATGGACTTCAATGTGATGTATACACATCACAACTCACAAGGATGCAACTGTGACAGGAACCAACAATATTGATATTCGTCCACGAACAACTTTAAAACCAATTACAGTGTGACAGCCGTCGTCTCATACACTAGAATTGTAAAGCACGTACTTGTTCTAGGTTTTGAGCAATTGATGACCTTTTTTTGGACTGTAAGTTGATTTAGACAAATAAAACCAAAAGAATCCTTTCTCGCAGGCTTGAACAAACATAAGAAAGAACACAAAGACTTCAACAAAAGAATTTATGGATTACTAAGAAGAGTTCAATTAAATGTAAATATATATAAATTACAAGTGCAATGTATACAGCTCGCCCTAACTGGTTTCTCGAGCCGAGTATTAGGTGGTAATAAATCACCCGATCGTTAATTCATCTCAACCCCATATTGAATAATCATCCAATTCGGATCTTAATTATACAATAACACAAAATTAAAAAAAAAAAAAATCAACTCTAATATCCAGTCTCTCATGTATCATGCTATATTCACCAGCACAGCACTGTCCCATTTAACTAAACTGTGTGCGATCTGATCTCCTGCATTAGCAGAAACTTCGTCTCCAGCCAGATTTTCATTTAAGCCACTTGCTCCCCGATCAAATCTAATCCGACAACCAAGAAGGAAAGTCCTTGAAACAACAAGAAGTAGAAATGGATCCCGTGAGCTGATAAAAGACTCCTCGTAGCAGCAGTTAGCAGCAAACAGGCGAGTGCAAGTTCTTTTCTATAAATCTTGTTTCTCTTTTTCTTTGAGTCAACGGGAGCTTCTTGCTCTTTTAATTTCCCAAGCATTTCAAGACCGGAATCCGAAAGTCTTCGTTGGATCTTATCCTCATTAGTACTCTTTGATTCTCGTTCTGCAAAGGCTAAGAGGTCTGATTCCGAGGACCTTCCAGTTTTCTTGGTAACGACCCATTCGTATGCACTTCCGAGCTGGAAAAGACCGGAAACCATGGCGTTGAATTTGGTTACGGACATTGTGTTTTCAAATAGCAAGTATGGCATCAAGAAGGGGAATGCTTTTGGTGCTGGGAGGATGTTTAAGATTGACATGGTTACGGGTACATAACATATCACCCAAATAGGCAACTCGGCTTCAGGTATGAACATTGTTAGGGGGAGGATCACACAGAAGAGTGTGAATGAGTAGAATGGTAGAATGAGCTTCCTTAATAGAAAGAACAAGAATATTAAGTTCGCTTTTTCCACTTCGATATCTGCAATAAATTTCATATTAAAATGTCAATTTTATGCATTAAACTAGTAATGTTATTACAAAATGTGAGCCAACGGTAAACACAGCCATCTTTTAATGACTCGTATGTTTTAGAAGAATACAATGACTTAAACAGGACAAATGAAAAAGTATGTTAGTATCTTTGAGCAAAGAACCCTTTAATTTACTTCATTTTTACATAAAAAGTAATTCAATTGACTTTTTGTTTGTCATAAGTTACTTCAATTAAAAAAGTACAACACTTCAATAAATGACTTAAGTGTATGCCTAGAAGACTCATGAAGAAATATATAATTTTTCTTAACTAGATATTTACATTTTTATTTACTTTTATTTTGACAAGTCTAGTAGTCATCGAGTGGAACACAAAAAATGGGAACGAACCTTGGACTTTAGGATTGCGGGGAGACAAAGTCTGAAAAGTTGCATAGGGCCCGAATGCCATCTATGTTGTTGTTTCTTGTAAGCTTCATAAGACTCGGGCAATTCACAAAGGACTTTAACGTCATTGAGATAGACGAACTTCCATCCATGCAAATGTGCTCGAACCGCAATGTCCATATCTTCAACTGTGGTTCTTTCGAGCCACCCACCAGATTCTTCCAATGCCTTGATTCTCCAAACACCAGCAGTCCCATTGAACCCAAAGAAACTTAGAAAATGGCTGTTGACTTGCTGTTCAACCTCAAAATGGAAGCACAGATTGATGTTTTGTAGCCTTGTTAATAAATTTTCATCTTTATTTACGAAGGACCATCTGGCTTGCACTAGACCGACATCTGGTTTCCCCTGAAATTAATTACCCAAAAAAAGTTATCAAAACTGAACATTCTTTGAATCCTTTAATATGGCAGATAGGTGGGGTGGGGTGGGGTAACGGGTCAAAATGGTTATTAGTAAGTTGTAATCCATTTCTTTAAAATTTACCTATGTGACACGTTTGAGAAAAATTCAAACCCGATTAACTCATTTTAGGTAAATGTATATGTGGCAAGATAGGTGTGTCCAATTCTTTTTCACAACTAAAATCTTTTACTATAACTAATGATGTTTTATATATATATGATTAAGAATACTATGAAATTATTAAAATTATCTAAATTATTACTCGTAATAAAACATATTAGGGGGTTGTATGCATTAGTAATAAACTTTGAATGATCTACTACTTCTTTGACTCATTCCTATTTAAATTGGCCTGTTTGATATACATTAACACATATAAATCCATTAATTAATAAAGGGAAGTGATTTGTTTTGTAAACCACTAATTTTGATGTGTATACCACTAATTTTTTTGTGTTGACCATAATACCTCACACCATTTAAGTATCAACAACAAAGTTTTAGTGGTGTGAGGATATTATAGTCAAAACCAAAAAAGTAGTGGTCTACACATAGAAAGGACTCGAAGGAGTGGTGAATAATCACCTCCTCATAAGTAGATGTGTCGAAATATCCATGTTTTAAGCATTCTTGATCACCCAAAAAGGGTAAAATAGTTGCTATAAATAGTAAGAGTGATGCAATTGTTGTTACCTTAAAATGTGGGACTGTGAGTGTAAGGAAATCAGGGTTGGGCTGGAAATCTGCATCCAAAATAGCAACGAATTCGTAATTCTTTACGTAATCACAAGACATAGCGGAATGAAGATTTCCAGCTTTGTAGCCTGTTCTTAGGAATCTGTGTCGGTAGATAATGTTAACTCCTTTTTCTCTCCATGAGTTGCATTCATTTCTGATCAACATCTGTAAAAGTTCATCACTTGAATCGTCCAAAACTTGAATCAAGATCCTATCTTTTGGCCAATCCAGTTGACAAGCAGATGCAATTGATTGTTGATAAACCTTCAGTATAAAACCGACAAAAAAGTTTAGCATAAAGATCCATAATTCCTAGGCATAGCAAAATTGGCAAATCATATGGGTTACGTAATGGGTCAAAACTATAAGTTTTACACAGAATGGTTGAGACACCACACTTTCTGTACATTTTCTTTGAATTGTATTGATAATGTGTTACGAAAACTACACTATCATAACTATAACCTCACTTATGACTTACTTAATAAAGCAATTCATCGTAACTAATGATATTGAACAATAAAAAAATAGCTACTAAGCTAATCATCTCTAGTATTACATATTGTAAAGACAATGTGTGGATGTAATCAAAGTTGTTAATCACGTTATAGGTAATATGAACTATAAAATTCAATAATCAGCTTAAATCAAACCAACTATCTAACCTCTAGATTAATCATTACAAACTCAAACAATCATTTTCAAACCATATATACAAACACCAAGCATGTAGATACAACCATTAACTAGTACTAGCATTCGTTTTTAGCTAAGCTAATAATTTAACTCATTTTACCCATTAACTAAAACAGCCGAATCAAAAGGATTAAATAGGAAAATTAATATTATCATCTTTAATCTGTTCGACCCACTTTCTTTTAAGCTAAACGTTTAGTACTCCTACATTTTATATTAATTCGACCCGTTAACATAAAACAACCAAAACCAACAAACATTTAACAAAAATAATAAGATACAATCCATACCTCTCTTTCATCACACATGGGGATCTGAACAAGCACCATAGGAAAACTAGTATCATCCTCAATGTCATAACCATCACCTTCGATTTTGGGCTTAATACCTTTCAACTTAATCCAAAAACACCCCATACCAAGAACAAATCTATCAAGTGATTGTATCATAAACAAGACAACACAAAACTGTGACAACATCATAATTGATGGAGCAATATAATCACCTCTAAATGACACCCAACTCAAATAAGCCCATTGAGACAATCCCATGACTTCTTGTTTAGGATCAAACTCATGAATAAAATCCAAATGCAAATTCAAATTCAAATCCCATTTTTGAAAATAAGCAACAAATTCAACAAATAAACCAATAATAGAAACAAGAAGAAACAACCTGATAAACTTATAAATTAACCTCTCTTTATATTGCACCTCATCTTTTAAACCATTATCTGATAAAGCAATCCTTTTTTTCACACTAACAAAAGTCTTGGAAAACCCCATCGCAATCCATGGGAAAATCTTTAAAAAATTATGTGCTTTTAGTAAAAGCATCCATGAAAACTGCTTAGTACTTGCTGTTTTCTGTTTTTTTTCAAGAAAATCAGAATCATTCACTTCTACTAATGAAATGTTGCTTGATTTGTTTATAGTGACCACCACTGAACTTGGTGCCATTTTTATTTTTTATTTTTTTTTCAAAAACAACAACAACCCAGATCAAGATTTGCAAGATTATGTAATGGGTTTATGACAAAAAATGAAAATTTTGTGTCATGAGGTTTTTCTTGGATCTTGAAAGTGGAAAAATGATGTTTGGTTTAATTATGGGAAGTGTTGTGTATAAATATTAAGGAAGATGTTTTTGTTGGTTTGGTCAACTCATATGTAATAATAATACTAAGTGTTTTTGTTTTTTTTCTTTCAATCAGATGTGCTGTATATTATGTTTAAAACTTTAAATACATAAGATGTAAATACACGTCTTCCAATTATTCTGTTGTATATAATATTGTGTATTATAATAGTATTGTGATTCTTTTTATTTGCCAAGTTTTGGTGTTATGTATTTGAAGGTTCTATTAGGACCACTTGGTTTGATTTGATCGGTGGTAATGGATCCAAAATTTATGACTAGTACTTTTCTAATATCAATATCATAATAGAAGAGAAGGATTCAATAACAAGTAAGATAATGTGAATACGGGTTAAGTTGATATGCGAATGCTGTTTAGTTATAGTTTTTTGTTTATCGCATACAGTTACTTAGGTACAAAGGCGGAGCTTAATGGAGACATAAGAGGGCTCTGGCCCTCCCACACTTAGGAATCTTATATATAAAATGATGCTTTGATTGTTCAGTAATATAACTTATAATAGGGATTTATTAGTTTGGCCCTCCCAAAATATACTTATGTGCATTTTGGCCCTCCTAGAAAATACTTTGTAGCTCCGCCATTGCTTAGGTATAACGATAACGCGATCGATTTAGAAATAGGTTAGCTAATTTGGTTCATATCTGAGTAGCGTGTATGGATCTATTGTTACTAGTGGTTATACACGTACATACCTTAGGATATAAATGAGTAATTACAATCGACAAGAAAGCTACGTATAAAACATGAATAAGTTGTCGAAATGTAAAATAAGAATAAACCATGTAGATTCGATATAGCTTTTGCAGAGTAAGTATGCATGAGGGAGATGGACCTATAGTTCGTAATGTTTGAAGTATGGAGCTGTCTTTTTCGGTCCCGAAACAGTATTTAAAGAGACTTGCTATCGCAATAAGTGTGGTAGTTTCTTTTGAGTTTTGACAATGAACTACTTGATATTTTCCATCTTGTTTGTAGGTGATCATTGAAATTAAACCAAGACAAGAGTTGTTAAAACTATGTGACTAAAAGTCAATATTGATGCTAGAGAGTAGGTAGCTTCAAGATTGACTAAAAGTTTTCAACTTATTAGTGAATTGTAGAAAACGTGTAATTACAATTATAAATGGATTACAACAAGGGATGCAATTATGAGATGTGAATGGCTTTTTTATTTTATGTAAAAGAAGTATAGCTTTTGATTCATATAAAACTACAGTAGATTATTAGCTAAAATATTGATTTTCTAATCATTTAAACTAGAGTGAATTACATAAATCGTCCTTGTGGTTTCTTTATAAATTACGGATCTTGTCATGTTTTTTTTAGCGGGTTTCGTCCATGGTTTCTAAAAGATTCTGGATCTTGTCGTCGTGGGTCAAAAGGACCTCCTTGCAAATACTTTCTAACGTGAGGGCTAACGTCATATTTTGGTGTTAACGATCGGAGTTAATTACATAAATCGTCTTGTGGTTTGGTAAAGTTACGAATCTTGTCTCATGGTTTATTATAATATTTTTTTTAAAAAGCATTTTTCTTTAAAAAATTAATTTTATTAAAAAATTAAATTAAATTAAAAAAAAAAAAAAAAAACTTTTAATTTTATTATAAAGCGAATGAAGGCGTATAAAAACGTTTTTATCTGATTTCTCTATTTTACGTTTCATTTGTTTTATACGGTTTCGTTCGTTTTGTATGAAATGTATGAAAACATTTTTGTACAAAATGACGTTTTGTATGAAAACATTTTTCATACAAAAGCGAGCAAAAATGTGCGTTTTCATACCAAAGCGTACATTTTCATACAAAACGTACATTTTAAACAAAAAGCGTGCGGTATTGTTTAAAATGACGTTTTGTATGAAAATGTACATTTTAAACAAAACCGCACGCTTTTAAAAAAGCGTTTTGTATAAAAACAATGAACGTATAAAGCGGACAAAACCGTATAAAAGCGTTTTTTTATACGGCTTCATCCGCTTTATAATAAAATTCAATTTTTTTTTTTTTTTTTTTTTTTAATTTTTTTTTTTTAATAAAATTAATTTTTTAAAAGAAAAAGCTTTTTTAAAAATATTATAGTACATTTTAAACAAAACCGTACATTTTAAACAAAACATACATTTTAAACAAAACCGTGCGTTTTTTTGTTTAAAATGTCGTTTTCATCTAACGTCATTTTAAACAAAACCGCACGTTTTTTTTTTAAAAATGCGTTTTTATATGAAAATGCACGTTTTGTGTAAAACGTACATTTTTTCGTTCGTTTTGTATGAAAAATGTTTCATACATTTCATACAAAACGCACATTTTGTACAAAAATGTTTTCATACATTTCATACAAAAACGAACGAAACCGTATAAAAGCAAATGAAACGTAAAAATAGAAATCCGTATAAAAGCGTTTTTTATACGCTTCATTCGTTTTATAATAAAATTAAAAAGTTTTTTTTTGTTTTTTTTTAATTTTATTTTTTAATAAAATTAATTTTTTAAAGAAAAAGCAGTTTTTTAAAAAATATTATAATAAACCACAGCGACAAGATTCAGTAGCTTTACCAAACCTTGAGACGATTTATGTAATTAACTCCGATCGTTAACACCAAAATATGACGTTAGCCCTCACGTTAGAAAGTATTTGCAAGGAGGTCCTTTTTGGGGCCAAGGTCAGAGACAAGATCCGAGCTTCAGAAACCATGGACGAAACCCGCTAAAAAACCATGCGACAAGATCCGTAATTATATAACCACAAGGACGATTTATGTAATTCACTCTTTAAACTAAGCTAAAATACAATGAATCAGAAGTTGATGCATACGTATAGTATGAGCTTTTGTTTTTTGACCATTTAATTAAGTCATTATAAAAAGTCTGGTCGCATAAATCCTGCAAACCATAATTGATATTTTATTTTGGTTATTACGCAATAAATTGATAGTTAATTGTTTGTATATGCTTTAAGACATTTTTAATGTATTATTTAAGACACTTTTGACTTGTTTATATACAAAAAGACGAAATGACCCTTAAGACAGGGGGACATCACAATATTAGGACATCTTCAGATTTTGGAATATTTTATGAAAATTAAATCTATCTTTTTCTTATTTTTTCAGTTTTATTTATTTATAGGATATATATGTATTAGCTGGATTATTTTCCTTTCCATATGATTAGCTGGATATTACCGTAACATTTCTGTTTGACAGGATGTGAAATTCGGCAAGTCATTTTTTCTTTTTGCATGTCCATATATATACTTTTCTGTCTTTGCTTTACATTAAGGATAATGATGTTTTTAGTTGTTTCAAGATATCTTTTTCATTGCCGAGTTAATGACAGCAATTTAGCTATATTGGCTTTTGACTAACACGTAATTTATCAAATCTTTCAACTTCAATATTATTTACGTGTTTCAAGACTTTTCGGTCACACAAGTGTGTATTTCTTGGATTACTTCTTTGATTCTTTCCAAATAGAAGTGAACACTTTTTCATACGAGTTTTATAAGATTTTCAGTCAGTTAAATCCACGAGGTAAGAAACTATTGCCACGCTAGATTTTTTTACCAATCAAACAATAAACATTAACATCTAATCAAACAATTCTTATTATTTAAATGATAGAACAAAGGCCATTTTGACAGAGTTTAGTTCAATAAAGATAAAAAAAAAAGCAAAAGATTAAATAAATCGTTCTCAACCACTCATTTTTTCATTAAAATAATAAAATAAATTTTACATTCGTTTTAAAAGCTAAATATCTCACAAACCATCGATCGTTAGATTAAACTAATCATACCATCACGATAAAGCGTAAAATTACATTTAATTTGATATCCTCACATCATATCTTTCGTGATTTTTTTTCCGATTTTTGTGGGTTTAGGGTTTCTGGTTAGGGTTTAGGTGTTTAGGGTTTAGGGTTTGACTTTTTGGGTTAGGCTTTTAGGGTTAAAGGTTTAGGTTTTTATGGTTTAGCGGATAGGGTTTAGGTTTTTTTGATTTAGCGGTTAGGATTTTAGGGGTTTAGGTTTTTTAGGGGTTTTAGAGGTTTAGGGTTTTAGGGTTTTAGGGTTTTTAGGGTTTGGGGTTTAAGGGTTAGAGTTTTTAGGTTTAGGGGTTAGGGTTTTTAGGGTTTAAGGGTTGTGTTAACAAAAGAGTATTTTAAAATTTTCGTTTATAGTGTAATATATTGAACCCGCAAAAACGATAAAAATAAGTTCGTCGAAAGTATCTGATATTGGATCTACATAGAAAGATAATTTTATTAACATCATGATGGTATAATTAGTTTTATCTAACTATTAACGGTTTGTGAGATATTTAATTTTTAAATATAAAGGTGAAAATGAATTTAATTAATTTGATCAAAAATAAATAGTTGAGATTGATCAATTTGATCTTTAGTTTTTATATGATCTTTATTGATCTCACCCAGTTTTGACATACTTTATTCGGAAATAAGTTTGGGTGAATTCGGTTTAATATTTAGATTATTGAAATTTTACAAATGACTTGAAGAACAAGAACATAGAATGAGTCTATGAAAAGAAATGCAATAACAATCCATGAAAAGAAAACAAATAAATGTTTGCTATGTCAACTCGACCCAAAAGTTACTCGATAAAAACATGTTTTTACTTGTTATCCGACACGTTTACACATAGTAAATTACTAAATTTGTATTTTGATAATGAAGAAGTGTCGGTTATATTAGTTATTTTGAAATGGAAATTGAGCCGCCGGTATGAGTGGAGGACAAGATGCCGAGATTGGTTCTTAATTTACAAAGACAACTCTTTCATTACTATCCAATCACTACTAACTCCCCTCACGCGCTATTACAACAAATCACCCTCCTTTATCAAATTCTTAGAGCATGAGTACGTATGGTGTCTTCCTGTTGGTGTCGTGGTAAAAGTGTTGTTATATTAGTATATTTTTTCATAACATCAGAATTCACCACAACACTAAAACTATCCTTTTTTCATATCACACCAAAATCTGATGTCATGATACACCCTATTACCGACACATAACCCATTAAAATACAAATGCAACCAAAAAAAAAAGGAAATGTGGGACCATTGGGCGGGCAACAACGGCGAAAATGGTTTCGTGAAAATGCAACAACGGGCAACAACGCCACATCTGGTGTGGGTGTCATGTCATGGTGTCGCGTTTTGGCGAAAATGCCGCTCGAACACTCAGTGTACCCTGGCCTCTTAAAACGATTTTTGTATTCTCTATGTGTTTTTTCTTTTCTTTAACGGCAATATATATGCTTCGTATTATATAAGAAAAACTTAGTAAAGATAGTATAAATATATAAAGATGCAATGATAACTCGGATCACGACTCTACACTTATCACGACCCAAAAATTACGGTGACACATAATAACGATTATGACCACCACACAACCCCAAAACACAATGGTTTATAGCGATCGTTGGAAATGTGACAACTCAAACAATCACATAGCGTTAGGTTTTGACAAAACTAACAAGTAGCATTTGGCATTAGCGGTGAGCTATATTTGTTTGTTTTATAAAATATTTGATAATATAGTTATGTGGTTATAAAGTGTAAAATGCCATAAAAGTTCAAATCAATAACGTTAAATGCTTTGTCATGTAGCGTTTAAAAGTAGTGTTATAAGAAAACACAAAGCGGCTAAATGCTCCTTATCAAACGAGTTTTTCGCCATAAACACTAAACACTCCTAAACGCTCTTAAAAGCTCTTTGCCAACATACCCTAGGTAATCCAACATCCAAACACAACATAAGTATAACCACGTAAGGGAAACTGCAGTGTAGATTAAACAATAATGGGACAATACCGACCATGGCCCAAAAAACTAACATAAAACCCGTTAAAACCTCAACCAAACAGCTCGGGCCACGTAAACATATTGAGTGGTTACATAACAAAACGTTATCTTGGTTTACAAAAATGCCCACGAAAGTAAGACTACCACATACCGTAACAGTGATCACCATTGCTGATCCAAGACCCCCCTCCCCCTAACATGATCTTTCAACTAGTGCTCTAACTAAACCACGACGACACTAATTTCAATCACATTGTCATTTGGGTGTAAATGAAACGAGTCGAGAGCCTTATTAGAGAACCATTTCGAGCTTTATTAGTAGCTCGGGATCGGCTCTATATGAAGTAAATTTAGCTATTTTGAGCTATTCGATATAATTAGTGGGGATACAATGAAGAGTGTCTTAAAATAAGGGGTGTTAGGTATTAGGGTATGGGTATTCGGGAATGACTTTCATATGAATTAAATTTAGTCTATATTTGTTTTCCATAAAGCCTTTTATGGAAATATAAATTAAGCGTCGATATATATTTAGTAAGAAAAAGAGAATATAATGAAGAATATTAAAATAAGGGGTGGTTGAGATTTATAGGGTACTTTTATTAAACTTTGGATTGTTGACTGACAATAATTTCCGGAGGAGTATATTTGTTTGGTTGATGGGTTTGTTATTTAAATATAGGCAAACCCTCAAAATTGTGCATTTTCGAAGCCCACCAAAGGTGATGGATTTGTTAACCCATTCCAATTCACATTCCCATAGTAATTCCTTTGTTTAACCAAACGTGCCCTAAAAAGTCTAAGAAGGCTTTTTTTTGTTGCATCACAGTTATAAAAGTTATTGCATCGCAGTTATTAAGTTATTGCATCATAGTTATAAAGTTATTGCATCACATTTATAAGTATTGCATCACATTTATAAGTACTACATCACAATTATAAGTATTGCATCACATTTGTAAGTCACTGCATCACATTTATAATTTTATTGTATCTCATACATATAATTATATTATATTGATAGGAAAATTACAAAACTATACTAGTCACCCTACAACTTATCACTTTCTAACAACAACAAAAAAAACCAAAATAGACCGGGCGACTGGGCAGCTTATACAATTTCAACTATAAATCAACAAGTGTCACCATAAATCGACAAGTGTCCCAAGTACCAAAATTAAAATGACTAAATTACCTTTATGTACCAAATGTTATTACAAATACCCGTCTATATTAAATTAAAACAAACACCACCATCCCCTTTGTGGAAAACTATAATGGGGGTTGAATAGTTTTACCGTTTAAAATTTTATTTGCTTTAAATAACTATGCGTGAATTCAATCAATATAGATAACCAAGAATAAATAATATGCAGGTAAAGAAAGAAACGATCAAACCATAACACGGTTGTTTATAGTGGTTCGGTCTACAAGGACTCTTTTTCCTTGCCCTACTCCACTCCTCGAGTCTCCAACTCGAGAGTTATCTTCACTAATAAACAAGCTCCTTTAACCGGTGCAGAAAACCTTTACACGTCACACACAATATTTCGACACAAAGCTAGATGTCGAATTCTTTTACAAAGGCACAACCACTCCCAACACACTATGTATTTTAAGGACTAAAATACTAACTGATCACTATCAGAGGTTTATGATGGTTTGATACAAACAATGATGTATGAATAACAACAATTCACACAAATATAAACAACCAAAACTTGCAACAATTCGTTGAAGCTTGGAATGCCTTGATCTTCTTTGCTGCAAAAATAGGACCCTAAAATGAAATAAGAATGAGTTAGATGAAAGAGAATGTATGTGTTTTATGCTTGTAAGTGATGAGAAAATAACTTGGTGTGGCTTGCTACTTATAGGCAAAGAGCTCAGCAAACCACGGATAAGACGGAACCAAAAGGAGGGTTCCGTCCGTGTATTAATTTGGTTCCGTCATCCCTGACAGGAAAATCTTTACAAATCTTACCAAGATTACATTTGATATGTTGAGTGACAATCTAAACAAGATATCCAAGAAATCTTTCAAGGTGATGCAAGACATGATGTAATATGCATTTTCATTTTTAGTTTTATATATTTATGTAAATAACCATTGTAATGTACATGTTAGCAAACTAAATGAATTAATTATATAAGTGAAAAAACAATGTTTGATCACATATGTTATTATAAGATACATTTTTGTTTATTGTAAAAACTAATTTACTTGTGAAAACTAAAAATGTAATGTGTCTTTTTATTTACCATCTAATAGTGGCATTTTTCTTAAAATGACAAACTATCATTGTGAACAAATGTTGAAAACATTTTGTGTTTAAGAAAACTTGTAGCTATATGTAAAAGTCTTGACAAGATTTATACTTTTGCTAAAATGAAATTTATTATTGTTAACAACAAAATATAGCAAAGATCGTAAACTATAAATAACGTTTTTTAGGCGATGTTTGTATTAACAATCTCCCTTTTGTTGAGGACAAAACATGAATTTTATTTTTAAATTATGGTATAAAGATTTGCAAGAATTATAAAATATGTGTTTTAACTTGAATTTTTGATGAACTAACTTGTTGAAAATATAAGAATCAATAAAATATAAGAATCTTTACTTTTCAAGTTATAAATATTTTCTCCCCCTTTTTGTCGAAATAAAAAGAAGAGGCGATGCAGATAATGTAATGAGCCCGAGCCAAATGTTCCCCCTTGGCTAATACTCCCCTTTAATTGGGTGCCAAAAGAAAGATACATGGATTATGAAAAACTACAAAATAAAAGTTAGTGAATTTAAACATGCTACAATCCAAAATAATTATCACAACCAACATACAATCACTTAGAGTAACCAACAACATTATAACAAATATCATTCATTATTAAACTTTTAATGACTAAAAGTCATAAAATGGACAATAATGGAGATGTGTTAGAATAAGAAGTAAATAAGAAAAAAAAATCCTCGAAAAATAAGAAAAAAATAAAAAAATAACTTAGAAAATAAAAGTCCTATAAATAACTAATAACCATCCTATTGTGGTGGAGGATGGGAAAGAGCGATAATACGCTCAAGAATGTGGTTGAGGATGAACCTCATTTCATCTTGAAGTTCGTGGACCATAATGCTAGTCCTTTCACTTAGATGAGTGGTTCGCTCACAATGTGAGCAACCATGGCGAAGTTGGTTTGGTGGTAGAATAGGTTCATTGTACATTGGTGGTGGTGGTGAAGCATTGGTTGATTGATGGTTGGGATTGGGTGGAGTAATGAGAGAAGTGAGCAAAGCGGTTTACATTTGCATTGCCTCATTGAGATGAGAATCCACCATGTTAGAGAAGGATTGAAAATTGTCTATGTGAGCTTGGATCTACTTGATATTGTGGGTGATCCTCCCACATGGACTCGTCAATATCCTCGATATGTGGGGAAAAGGGTGAGGTGGTAAAGCACGATCTCCATAGAGGCCCATGGATTTCTTTGTGGATTAGGTGAAAAGTAGAGGTCTAGGTTCTTCTTAAAATGCTCATTTGGCATAAAGGATGCCCGTGGAGGTTCATGAGCAACACGCTTAATGGAGCCAAAGGATGGAAGAGGTGGTGGATTTGTTGGCCTAGGTGGCAAGTCATCCAAATCATCCGCAAACGGATGAGGAGATGTTGGTGGTGTTGTAAAAAGTTCAAGAGGTATAAGTTTTGGAGATTTTGGTGGTGAAGGTGTTTAGATGGTTGTGATGTAGCCGGTGGTAGAGAGGTGACAATTGGTGTTTTTGTTGGTGGTGGAGTAGTCACAATGATGGTTGATTTAGGTGGTGGAGTTGGAGTACTTAAGTTTAGGAAGTTCTCATCTCTAATGGGGTGATGAGATGTTGAGTAGTGAGAAGTCGGATGATGAGGAGTTCAAGTTGACGATGCAACATAGGCGTACGCTAGGTTTTCTTAAGTGACTTTTTTAGGGAGATGCAGTTGAGGATTTAGTCATTTTGATTTTGCTTAAGAGATGCTAAGAGTAAGGAGAAGTAGTAGTGAAGATGTGAAAAATACTATCTTTGAAGTGTTTAATTTATAGAACTAAGGATTCATGGAGAATTATGTTTGATTTGACGTTAATCTATACAAAGATGGTGGTTTCTAATGATATGAAGGTGTTTAATAACATGTCAAGTCATCCTAAGTCAATTCATTGAGAATGTGTTGAGTGAGATATAAAAGATATGCAATAAATGAACTTCAATCATTGCAAAATCTCGAAATAAGATACCCACGGATTGCAAGGAACCAAATTTTTGTTCTTTCCTTTATGCGAAAGGTAACTTGAGTGAATTTTGAGAAATTTCAAATTATGGTGGGAAATGCATATCCTATTGGTCTAATTGAGTTTAAGACATCCTAATGTGATTAAGTATCAGTAAAGACTATCCTAGTAACACAAGTGAGTGAACTAGAGTGCGGGATTAGAACAAAATTTTAAAATATTACCTGCAGGCCCACGGCACCAAACAGACACAGACGGAACCCTGTTTTTGGTTCCGTCTGATCCGTCTGTTGGATTTTCGCGGCACCAAAATTTCATAAGCACGGAACCAAATTTTTGGTTTCGTGGTATCCGCGGGTGCAAAAATGTTAACAGAGGGCTTATTCGAAAGCCCGAAACCCATTCAAATTTTGTAATTTTTCTTGAAACATGTGTAACTAATTAGTTGTGATTAGAAAATAACAATAACACATATACTAACACACATATAGGCATAGATTGATCAGGGTCTAACGATTTCACTACTAATGTGAAAAAGGGGTGAAAATTAATAACACATAGATGTTATCTCCCTGCACGCCATGGTTAGTTCACAATTGTTCATAGTTTAGTTATCATGCTAGGAGAATAAACATACATCATACATCATTGTTTTAACACATTGTACCAAACGCTCATACAAACCTCTCACTGCCTATCCAACTTCTTGATCATCTTCGTAAGGTACCTGCCAATGCATTTGAACATCCCTCTTCCTTGCTTGAACTCTGTTGTTGGTTCTCCAACTCGGGAAGTTGTTGTAGGTAATCATGTGGAGGAAGCCTAGAGTTCGGAAGAACATCATCTTCGCTCATTCGGGATGATGAAGAATATGGAGGTTGAGGACTTTTCCTTGAGTCTTTGCAACCCTTTTGTCACTTAGAGGACAACGATATGATCAACGAGAGTAGTCTCGACAAAACCCTTTATGATTTGGTGGAATTGGTGCAAAGGCCTTATAGAGACGGGTGAGAAGCATCCCGCACGGAAGGCGATGGTTCCTAGCAAGGGTATATCCACCATCCTCTTGGCAATGTAGTAGGCTAGGTTAAATGGTTGGCGGGTTGACAAACTATAAAGCATGTAACAAAGCGGGCATTGATGTGATCTCGATTACCTATAGTGCACAAGACATTTTCCTTAGAATCTCTTCCCACTTTTGAATTGTGGCTTAAGCTCATTGAGCTCCATGCCAAAGGGATCCTTGTTGATTTCATTACCCGCACGGGTTGTCCTAGTGGTTGAGGTTCTAGGAAGGAAAAATGTTCTCGGATTATTTCCTTTGCAACTAGAGGAGTGTCTAGATTGCCTCTGTTAATGATTTTAACAGATTTCAGGTAAAAACCTTTTAAAATAGATTAGTATGTGTACAAGGTAAAATGAAAATCACACTGATCACAATGGTGAAAAGCAAACGATAAGTAGATTGAGAACTTTTCAGTCTCATAACTAAAACCTAAACAACGGGTCAAATTAAAGTGTGACACCATAATGCTATAAGTGCCGCAGCAACTAAAACCTAAACGTCAACAATTTGGTATGAAAATCAATTAAAGAACAAAAGTGAATACACATCTAAAGACATGGACTTCAATGTGATGTATACACATCACAACTCACAAGGATGCAACTGTGACAGGAACCAACAATATTGATATTCGTCCACGAACAACTTTAAAACCAATTACAGTGTGACAGCCGTCTCATACACTAGAATTGTAAAGCACGTACTTGTTCTAGGTTTTGAGCAATTGATGACCTTTTTGGACTGTAAGTTGATTTAGACAAATAAAACCAAAGAATCCTTTCTCGCAGGCTTGAACAAACATAAGAAAGAACACAAAGACTTCAACAAAAGAATTTATGGATTACTAAGAAGAGTTCAATTAAATGTAAATATATATAAATTACAAGTGCAATGTATACAGCTCGCTCCTAACTGGTTTCTCGAGCCCGAGTATTAGGTGGTAATAAATCACCCCGATCGTTAATTCATCTCAACCCCATATTGAATAATCATCCAATTCGGATCTTAATTATACAATAACACAAAATTAAAAAAGAAAAAAAAAAATCAACTCTAATATCCAGTCTCTCATGTATCATGCTATATTCACCAGCACAGCACTGTCCCATTTAAATAAACTGTGTGATCTGATCTCCTGCATTAGCAGAAACTTCGCTCCAGCCAGATTTTCATTTAAGCCACTTGCTCCCGATCAAATCTAATCCGACAACCAAGAAGGAAAGTCCTTGAAACAAGAAGTAGAAATGGATCCCGTGAGCTGATAAAAGACCTCGTAGCAGCAGTTAGCAGCAAACAAAGAAAAGTTCTTTTCTATAAATCTTGTTTCTTTTTCTTTGAGTCAACGGAGCTTCTTGCTTTTTAATTTCCCAAGCATTTCAAGACGGAACCGAAAGTCTTCTGGATCTTATCCTCATTAGTACTTTTGATTCTCGTTCTGCAAAGGCTAAGAGGTCTGATTCGAGGACCTTCCAGTTTTCTTGGTAACGACCCATTCGTATGCACTTCCGAGCTGGAAAAGACCGGAAACCATGGCGTTGAATTTGGTTACGGACATTGTGTTTTCAAATAGCAAGTATGGCATCAAGAAGGGGAATGCTTTTGGTGCTGGGAGGATGTTTAAGATTGACATGGTTACGGGTACATAACATATCACCCAAATAGGCAACTCGGCTTCAGGTATGAACATTGTTAGGGGAGGATCACAGAAGAGTGTGAATGAGTAGAATGGTAGAATGAGCTTCCTTAATAGAAAGAACAAGAATATTAAGTTCGCTTTTTCCACTTCGATATCTGCAATAAATTTCATATTAAAATGTCAATTTTATGCATTAAACTAGTAATGTTATTACAAAATGTGAGCCAACGGTAAACACAGCCATCTTTAATGACTCGTATGTTTTAGAAGAATACAATGACTTAAACAGGACAAATGAAAAAGTATGTTAGTATCTTTGAGCAAAGAACCCTTTAATTTACTTCATTTTACATAAAAAGTAATTCAATTGACTTTTTGTTTGTCATAAGTTACTTCAATTAAAAAAGTACAACACTTCAATAAATGACTTAAGTGTATGCCTAGAAGACTCATGAAGAAATATATAATTTTTCTTAACTAGATATTTACATTTTTATTTACTTTATTTTGACAAGTCTAGTAGTCATCGAGTGGAACACAAAAATGGGAACGAACCTTGGACTTTAGGATTGCGGGAGACAAAGTCTGAAAAGTTGCATAGGAATGCCATCTATGTTGTTGTTTCTTGTAAGCTTCATAAGACTGGCAATTCACAAAGGACTTTAACGTCATTGAGATAGACGAACTTCCATCCATGCAAATGTGCTCGAACCGCAATGTCCATATCTTCAACTGTGGTTCTTTCGAGCCACCCACCAGATTCTTCCAATGCCTTGATTCTCCAAACACCAGCAGTCCCATTGAACCCAAAGAAACTTAGAAAATGGCTGTTGACTTGCTGTTCAACCTCAAAATGGAAGCACAGATTGATGTTTTGTAGCCTTGTTAATAAATTTTCATCTTTATTTACGAAGGACCATCTGGCTTGCACTAGACCGACATCTGGTTTCCCTGAAATTAATTACCCAAAAAGTTATCAAAACTGAACATTCTTTGAATCCTTTAATATGGCAGATAGGGTGGGTGGGGTAACGGGTCAAAATGGTTATTAGTAAGTTGTAATCCATTTCTTTAAAATTTACCTATGTGACACGTTTGAGAAAAATTCAAACCCGATTAACTCATTTTAGGTAAATGTATATGGCAAGATAGGTGTGTCCAATTTTTTCACAACTAAAATCTTTTACTATAACTAATGATGTTTATATATATATGATTAAGAATACTATGAAATTATTAAAATTATCTAAATTATTACTCGTAATAAAACATATTAGGGGTTGTATGCATTAGTAATAAACTTTGAATGATCTACTACTTCTTTGACTCATTCCTATTTAAATTGGCCTGTTTGATATACATTAACACATATAAATCCATTAATTAATAAAGGAAGTGATTTGTTTTGTAAACCACTAATTTTGATGTATACCACTAATTTTTGTGTTGACCATAATACCTCACACCATTTAAGTATCAACAACAAAGTTTTAGTGGTGTGAGGATATTATAGTCAAAACCAAAAAGTAGTGGTCTACACATAGAAAGGACTCAAGGAGTGGTGAATAATCACCTCCTCATAAGTAGATGTGTCGAAATATCCATGTTTTAAGCATTCTTGATCACCCAAAAGGGTAAAATAGTTGCTATAAATAGTAAGAGTGATGCAATTGTTGTTACCTTAAAATGTGGGACTGTGAGTGTAAGGAAATCAGGGTTGGGCTGGAAATCTGCATCCAAAATAGCAACAATTGCACTTTACGTAATCACAAGACAGCGGAATGAAGATTTCCAGCTTTGTAGCCTGTTCTTAGGAATCTGTGTCGGTAATGTTAACCTTTTTTCTCTCCATGAGTTGCATTCATTTCTGATCAACATCTGTAAAAGTTCATCACTTGAATCGTCCAAAACTTGAATCAAGATCCTATCTTTTGGCCAATCCAGTTGACAAGCAGATGCAATTGATTGTTGATAAACCTTCAGTATAAAACCGACAAAAAAGTTTAGCATAAAGATCCATAATTCCTAGGCATAGCAAAATTGGCAAATCATATGGGTTACGTAATGGGTCAAAACTATAAGTTTTACACAGAATGGTTGAGACACCACACTTTCTGTACATTTTCTTTGAATTGTATTGATAATGTGTTAAAACTACACTATCATAACTATAACCTCACTTATGACTTACTTAATAAAGCAATTCATCGTAACTAATGATATTGAACAATAAAAAAATAGCTACTAAGCTAATCATCTCTAGTATTACATATTGTAAAGACAATGTGTGGATGTAATCAAAGTTGTTAATCACGTTATAGGTAATATGAACTATAAAATTCAATAATCAGCTTAAATCAAACCAACTATCTAACCTCTAGATTAATCATTACAAACTCAAACAATCATTTTCAAACCATATATACAAACACCAAGCATGTAGATACAACCATTAACTAGTACTAGCATTCGTTTTAGCTAAGCTAATAATTTAACTCATTTTACCCATTAACTAAAACAGCCGAATCAAAAGGATTAAATAGGAAAATTATTATCATCTTTAATCTGTTCGACCCACTTTCTTTTAAGCTAAACGTTTAGTACTCCTACATTTTATATTAATTCGACCCGTTAACATAAAACAACCAAAACCAACAAACATTTAACAAAATAATAAGATACAATCCATACCTCTTTCATCACACATGGGGATCTGAACAAGCACCATAGGAAAACTAGTATCATCCTCAATGTCATAACCATCACCTTCGATTTTGGGCTTAATACCTTTCAACTTAATCCAAAAACACCCCATACCAAGAACAAATCTATCAAGTGATTGTATCATAAACAAGACAACACAAAACTGTGACAACATCATAATTGATGGAGCAATATAATCACCTCTAAATGACACCCAACTCAAATAAGCCCATTGAGACAATCCCATGACTTCTTGTTTAGGATCAAACTCATGAATAAAATCCAAATGCAAATTCAAATTCAATCCCATTTTGAAAATAAGCAACAAATTCAACAAATAAACCAATAATAGAAACAAGAAGAAACAACCTGATAAACTTATAAATTAACCTCTTTATATTGCACCTCATCTTTTAAACCATTATCTGATAAAGCAATCCTTTTTTTCACACTAACAAAAGTCTTGGAAAACCCCATCGCAATCCATGGGAAAATCTTTAAAAAATTATGTGCTTTTAGTAAAAGCATCCATGAAAACTGCTTAGTACTTGCTGTTTTCTGGTTTTTTTCAAGAAAATCAGAATCATTCACTTCTACTAATGAAATGTTGCTTGATTTGTTTATAGTGACCACCACTGAACTTGGTGCCATTTTTATTTTTATTTTTTCAAAACAACAACAACCCAGATCAAGATTTGCAAGATTATGTAATGGGTTTATGACAAAAATGAAAATTTTGTGTCATGAGGTTTTTCTTGGATCTTGAAAGTGGAAAATGATGTTTGGTTTAATTATGGGAAGTGTTGTGTATAAATATTAAGGAAGATGTTTTTGTTGGTTTGGTCAACTCATATGTAATAATACTAAGTGTTTTGTTTTTTTCTTTCAATCAGATGTGCTGTATATTATGTTTAAAACTTTAAATACATAAGATGTAAATACACGTCTTCCAATTATTCTGTTGTATATAATATTGTGTATTATAATAGTATTGTGATTCTTTTTTTATTTGCCAAGTTTTTGGTGTTATGTATTTGAAGGTTCTATTAGGACCACTTGGTTTGATTTGATCGGTGGTAATGGATCCAAAATTTATGACTAGTACTTTTCTAATATCAATATCATAATAGAAGAGAAGGATTCAATAACAAGTAAGATAATGTGAATACGGGTTAAGTTGATATGCGAATGCTGTTTAGTTATAGTTTTTGTTTATCGCATACAGTTACTTAGGTACAAAGGCGGAGCTTAATGGAGACATAAGGGCTCTGCCTCACTTAGGAATCTTATATATAAAATGATGCTTTGATTGTTCAGTAATATAACTTATAATAGGATTTATTAGTTTGGCCTCCCAAAATATACTTATGTGCATTTTGGCCTCCTAGAAAATACTTTGTAGTTCGCCATTGCTTAGGTATAACGATAACGCATTGAGAAATAGGTTAGCTAATTTGGTTCATAACGGCAAGCGTGTATGGATCTATTGTTACTAGTGGTTATACACGTACATACCTTAGGATATAAATGAGTAATTACAATCGACAAGAAAGCTACGTATAAAACATGAATAAGTTGTCGAAATGTAAAATAAGAATAAACCATGTAGATTCGATATAGCTTTTGCAGAGTAAGTATGCATGAGGGAGATGGACCTATAGTTCGTAATGTTTGAAGTATGGAGCTGTCTTTTTCGGTCCCGAAACAGTATTTAAGAGAGACTTGCTATCGCAATAAGTGTGGTAGTTTTTTTGAGTTTTGACAATGAACTACTTGATATTTTCCATCTTGTTTGTAGGTGATCATTGAAATTAAACCAAGACAAGAGTTGTTAAAACTATGTGACTAAAAGTCAATATTGATGCTAGAGAGTAGGTAGCTTCAAGATTGACTAAAAGTTTCAACTTATTAGTGAATTGTAGAAAACGTGTAATTACAATTATAAATGGATTACAACAAGGGATGCAATTATGAGATGTGAATGGCTTTTTTATTTTATGTAAAAGAAGTATAGCTTTTGATTCATATAAAACTAATACAGTAGATTAGCTAAAATATTGATTTTCTAATCATTTAAACTAGTGAATTACATAAATGTTCCAGTTTGCTAAATTACGGAGCCCAGCCGCCGCGCATGCTGGCGTTACAGACCTGTCTCGCGACTCGCACCAAAGGCCTTGCATTTTCGCGGGGCTAACGTCATATTTTGGTGTTAACGATCGGAGTTAATCATATAATCGCCCTCGTTTGGTAAAGCTACGAATTCGTCTCTGGTTTATTATAATATTTTTAAAATCGTTTTTTTAAAAAATTAATTTTATTAAAAAATTAAATTAAATTAAAAACAAAAAAAAAAACTTTTTAATTTTATTATAAAACGAATGAAGGCGATAAAAACGCTTATACTGATTTCTATTTTACGCTTCATTTGTTTTATACGGTTTCGCTCGTTTTTGTATGAAATGTATGAACATTTTTGTGTCAAAATGACGTTTTGTACGAAACATTTTTCATACAAAACGAACCAAAACGTGTATCGCTCATACCAAAACGCATTTTATACAAAACGCATATTTTAAACAAAAACGACGGTATTGTTTAAAATGTATGCTTTTGTATGAAAATGTACATTTTAAACAAACCGCACGTTTAAAAAACGCTTTTGTATAAAAACAATGAACGATATAACGACAAAACCGTATAAAAGCTTTTTTATACGGCTTCATCCGCTTTATAATAAAATTCAATTTTTTTTTTTTTTTTTTTTTTTAATTTTTTTTTTTTAATAAAATTAATTTTTTAAAAGAAAAAGCTTTTTTAAAAATATTATAGTACATTTTAAACAAAACCTGACATTTTAAACAAAAACATATTTTAAACAAACCGCACGTTTTTTGTTAAAATGTCGTTATTTCTAACGCATATTTTAAACAAAACCGCACGTTTTAAAATGCGTTATGAAATGACGTTGTACGAACGTATATTTTTTCATTCGTTTTTGTATGAAAAATGTTTCATACATTTTCATACAAAACGCATTTTTGTACAAAAATGTTTACATTTTCATACAAAACGAACGAAAGCAGATAAAACAAATGAACGTAAAATAGAAACCAGATAAAACGCGATATCATTCGCTTTATAATAAAATTAAAAAAGTTTTTTTGTTTTTTTTAATTTAATTTTATTTTTAATAAAATTAATTTTTTAAAGAAAAATTTTTTAAAAAATATTATAATAAACCACGGCGACAAGATCAGAACTTTACCAAACCAGGACGATTTATGTAATTAACTCCGATCGTTAACACCAAAATATGACGTTAGCCCTCACGTTAGAAAGTATTGCTGCTGGAGGCCTTTTCGGCCGACGTGACAAGATCCAGAACTTTGTGAAACCATGCGACGAAACCGCTTAAAAACCACATGGACAAGATCCGTAATATAGCAAACCACAAGGACGATGTAATTCACTTTAAACTAAGCTAAAATACAATGAATCAGAAGTTGATGCATACGTATAGCATGAGCTTTGTTTTTGACCATTTAATTAAGTCACTATAAAAGTCTGGTCGCATAAATCCTGCAAACCATAATTGATATTTTATTTTGGTTATTACGCAATAAATTGATAGTTAATTGTTTGTATATGCTTTAAGACATTTTTAATGTATTATTTAAGACACTTTTGACTTGTTTATATACAAAAAGACGAAATGACCCTTAAGACAGGGGGACACCCACAATATTAGGACATCTTCAGATTTTGGAATATTTTATGAAAATTAAATCTATCTTTTTCTTATTTTTTCAGTTTTATTTATTTATAGGATATATATGTATTAGCTGGATTATTTTCCTTTCCATATGATTAGCTGGATATTACCGTAACATTTCGGTTTGACAGGATGTGAAATTCAAGTCTTTTTTTCTTTTGCATGTCCATATATATACTTTTCTGTCTTTGCTTTACATTAAGGATAATGATGTTTTAGTTGTTTCAAGATATCTTTTTCATTGCCGAGTTAATGACAGCAATTTAGCTATATTGGCTTTTGACTAACACGTAATTTATCAAATCTTTCAACTTCAATATTATTTACGTGTTTCAAGACTTTTCGGTCACACAAGTGTGTATTTCTTGGATTACTTTGATTCTTTCCAAATAGAAGTGAACACTTTTCATACGAGTTTTATAAGATTTTCAGTCAGTTAAATCCACGAGGTAAGAAACTATTGCCACGCTAGATTTTTTTACCAATCAAACAATAAACATTAACATCTAATCAAACAATTCTTATTATTTAAATGATAGAACAAAGGCCATTTTGACAGAGTTTGGTTCAAAAAATAAAAAAAAAAAACCAAAAGATTAAATAAATCATTCTCAACCACTCATTTTTTCATTAAAATAATAAAATAAACTTTTACATTCATTTTTAAAAACTAAATATCTCACAAACCATCGATCGTTGGACGAAACTAATCATACCATCACGATGCATAAAATTACCTTTAATTTGATAACCACATCATATAACTTTCGATTTTTTTTTTTCGACTTTTGGGTTTAGGCTACTGCTAGTGGTTTAAGGTTTAGGGTATGTCAATTTTTTGCAGCTTTTTAAAGTTTAGGTTTTGGTTTAATGGATAGGTTTAGTTTTGATTTAGGTTAGGATTTTAGGTTTAGGTTTTGGGTTTTGAGTTTAGGGCTTAGGGTTTTAGGGTTTTAGGGTTTGGGGTTTAAGGGTTGAGTTTTTAGGTTTAGGGTTGGTTTTGGGTTTAAAAGTTGTGTTAACAAAAGAGTATTTTAAAATTTCATTTATACAGAATATATTGAAATCTTGAAAAACGATAAAAATGTTCGTCGAAAGATACAATATTGGATCTTATGAAAGATAATTTTATTCTCGTCATGATGGTGATAATTAGTTTTATCTAACTATTAACGGTTTGTAGATATTTAATTTTAAATATGCTGAAACGAATTTAATTAATTTGATAAAATGAATTGTTGAGATTGATCATTTGATCTTTAGTTTTATATGATCTTTATTGATCTCACCCAGCTTTGACATACTTTATTCGGAAATAAGTTTGGGTGAATTCGGTTTAATATTTAGATTATTGAAATTTTACAAATGACTTGAAGAACAAGAACATAGAATGAGTCTATGAAAAAGAAATGCAATAACAATCCATGAAAAAGAAAACAAATAAATGTTTGCTATGTCAACTCGACCCAAAAGTTACTCGATAAAAACATGTTTACACATAGTAAATTACTAAATTTGTATTTTGATAATGAAGAAGTGTCGGTTATATTAGTTATTTTGAAATGGAAATTGAGCCGCCGGTATGAGTGGAGGACAAGATGCCGAGATTGGTTCTTAATTTACAAAGACAACTCTTTCATTACTATCCAATCACTACTAACCCCTCACGCGCTATTACAACAAATCACCCTCCTTTATCAAATTCTTAGAGCATGAGTACCATGGCGTCTTCCTGGTGTCGTGTAAAAGTGTTATTATATTAAGATATTTTTTCATAACATCGAATTCACCACAACACTAAAACTATCCTTTTTCATATCACACCAAAATCTCACCATGATACACCTTATTACCGACACATAACCCATTAAAATACAAACGAACCAAAAAAAAGGAAATGTGGGACCATTAAGGGCAACAACGGCGAAAATGGTTTCGTGAAAATGCAACAACGGGCAACAACGCCACATCCGTGGGGTGTCATGTCATGGTGTCGCGCTTTGGCGAAAATGCAATGAACACGCATGTACCGCCTCTTAAAACGATTTTTGTATTTCTATGTGTTTTTCTTTTCTTTAACGACAATATATATGCTTCAGACATATAAGAAAAACTTAGTAAAGATAGTATAAATATATAAAGATGCAAATGATAACTCGGATCGCCGACTCTACACTTATCACGACCCTAAAAATTACGGTGACACATAATAACGATTATGACCACCACACAACCCCCAAAACACAATGGTTTGTAGCGATCGTTGGAAATGTGACAACTCAAACAATCACATAGCGTTAGGTTTTGACAAAACTAATGTAGCATTTGGCATTAGCGGTGAGCTATATTTGTTTGTTTTATAAAATATTTGATAATATAGTTATGTGGTTATAAAGTGTCATAAAAGTTCAAATCAATAACGTTAAATGCTTTATCATGCGTTTAAAAGTAGTGTTATAAGAAACACAAAACGGCTAAATGCTCCTTATCAAACGAGTTTTTCGCCATAAACACTAAACACCCTAAACGCTCTTAAAAGCTCTTTGCCAACATACCCTAGGTAATCCAACATCCAAACACAACATAAGTATAACCACGTAGTGGAAACCGTGTAGATTAAACAATAATGGGACAATACCGACCATGGCCCAAAACTAACATAAAACCCAAAACCTCAACCAAACAAATGGCCACGTAAACATATTGAGTGGTTACATAACAAAACGTTATCTTGGTTTACAAAATGCCCACGAAAGTAAGACTACCACATACCGTAATGATCACCATTGTCGATCCAGACCCCCAACATGATCTTTCAACTAGTGCTCTAACTAAACCACGACGACACTAATTTCAATCACATTGTCATTTGGTGTAAATGAAACGGTCGAGAGCCTTATTGAGAACCACGTCAAGCTCACTGCTTCGAGCTTTATTAGTAGTGCTTGTTCACGGCTCATTAGTTATTTTTAGGGCTCGGGATCTCTCTATATGAAGTAAATTTAGCTATTTTTTTTAAAAGCCAAATATAAAAAGCGTCGATATATAAATAAAGGGATACAATGAAGAGTGTCTTAAAATAAGGGGTGTTTGGTATTAGGTATGGGTATTAAGGAATGACTTTCATTCCTATTATA
Source organism: Chrysanthemum lavandulifolium (assembly GCA_022545495.1). Lineage (NCBI taxonomy): Eukaryota > Viridiplantae > Streptophyta > Magnoliopsida > Asterales > Asteraceae > Chrysanthemum > Chrysanthemum lavandulifolium. The sequence goes on along the minus strand of CM040246.1, from coordinate 142,735,957 downwards.
TTTGTTTGGTTGATGGGTTTGTTATTTAAATATAGGTATCAAACCCTCAAAATTGTGCATTTTGAAGCCCACCAGGTGATGGATTTGTTAACCCATTCCAATTCACATTCCATAGTAATTCCTTTGTTTAACCAACGTCCCAAAAAGTCTAAGAAGGCTTTTTTGTTGCATCACGTTATAAAAGTTATTGATCGCAGCTATTAAGTTATCAGATCATAGTTATAAAGTTATCTGATCACATTAAGTATTGCATCACATTTATAAGTACTACATCACAATTATAAGTATTGCATCACATTGTAAGTCACCATCACATTTATAATTTTATTGTATCTCATACATATAATTATATTATATTGATAGGAAAATTACAAAACTATACTAGTCACCCTACAACTTATCACTTCTAACAACAAAACCAAAATAGATCGGCTGATCGGCAATTGTACAATTTCAACTATAAATCAACAAGTGTGACCATAAATCGACAAGTGTCCCAAGTACCAAAAGTAAAATGACTAAATTACTTTTATAAAATCAAATTACAACATAATACCGTCTATATTAAATTAAAACAAACACCACCATCCCTTTGTGGAAAACTAGAATGGGGTTGAATAGTTTTACCGCTTAAAATTTGATTTGCTTTAAATAACTATGCGTGAATTCAATCAATATAGATAACCAAGAATAAATAATATGCGGTAAAGAAAGAAACAATCAAACCACAACACGGTTGTTTATAGTGGTTCGGCTCCAAGGACTCTTTTTCCTTCTCACTCACTCCTCGAGTCTACTCGAGAGTTATCTTCACTAATAAACAAGTTCCTTTAACCGGTGCGTAAAACCTTTACACGTCATTACACAATATTTTCGACACAAAGCTAGATGTCGAATTCTTTTACAAGGGCACAACCACTCCTAACACACTATGTATTTTAAGGACTAAAATACTAACGATCACTATCGAGGTTTATGATGGTTTGATACAAACAATGATGTATGAATAACAACAATTCACACAAATATAAACAACCAAAACTTGCAACAATTCGTTGAAGCGAATGCCTTGATCTTCTTTGTCGCAAAAATAGGACCCTAAAATGAAATAAGAATGAGTTAGATGAAAGAGAATGTATGTGTTTTATGCTTGTAAGTGATGAGAAAATAACTTGGTGCTTGCTACTTATAGCAAAGAGCTCAAGAAACTACGGATAAGACGGAACCAAAAGGAGGGTTCGTCCGTATTAATTTGTTCTCACGTCTCGACAGAAAATCTTACAAATCTTACCAAGATTACATTTGATATGTTGAGTGACAATCTAAACAAGATATCCAAGAAATCTTTCAAGGTGATGCAAGACATGATGTAATATGCATTTTCATTTTAGTTTTATATATTTATGTAAATAACCATTGTAATGTACATGTTAGCAAACTAAATGAATTTAATTATATGAGTGCAAAAGACAATGTTTGATCACATATGTTATTATAAGATACATTTTTGTTTATTGTAAAAACTAATTTACTTGTGAAAACTAAAAATGTAATGTGACTTTTTATTTAACATCTAATAGTGGCATTTTTCTTAAAATGACAAACTATCATTTTGTGAACAAATGTTGAAAACATTTTGTGTTTAAGAAAAACTTGTAGCTATATGTAAAAGTCTTGACAAGATTTATACTTTTGCTAAAATGAAATTTATTATTGTTAACAACAAAATATAGCAAAGATCAGAACTATAAATAACGTTTTTAGACGATGTTTGTATTAACAATCTCCCTTTGTTGAGGACAAAACATGAATTTTATTTTAAATTATGGTATAAAGATTTGCAAGAATTATAAAATATATGTTTTAACTTGAAATTTTTGATGAACTAACTTGTTGAAAATATAAGAATCAATAAAATATAAGAATCTTTACTTTTCAAGTTATAAATATTTTCCCCTTTTGTCGAAAAAAAAGAAGGGATGCGGATAATGTAATGAGCCGAGCCAAATGTTCCCTTGGCTAATACTCCCTTTAATTGTGCCAAAAGAAAGATACATGGATTATGAAAAGCTACAAAATAAAGGTTAGTGAATTTAAACATGCTACAATCCAAAATAATTATCACAACCAACATACAATCACTTAGAGTAACCAACAACATTATAACAAACATCATTCATTAGTAAAATTTTAATGACTAAAAGTCATAAAATGGACAATAATGGAGATGTTAGAATAAGTAAATAAGAAAAAATCCTCGAAAAATAAGAAAAAATAAAAATAACTTAGAAAATAAAAGTCCTATAAATAACTAATAACCATCCTATTGTGGTGGAGGATGGGAAAGAGCATATACACGCTAAGAATGTAGTTGAGGATGAACCTCATTTCATCTTGAAGTTCGTGGACCATAATGCTAGTTCTTTCACTTAGATGAGTGGTTCACTCACAATGAGCAACCATGGCGAAGTTGGTTTGGTGGTAGAATAGGTTCATTGTCTCATTGGTGGTGGTGGTGAAGCATTGGTTGATTGATGGTTGGGATTGGGTGGAGTAATGAGAGAAGTGAAAAGCGGTTTACATTTGCATTGCCTCATTGAGATGAGAATCCACCATGTTGAGAAGGCTTGAAAATTGTCTATGTGAGCTTGATTTCTACTTGATATTGTGGGTGATCCTCCCACATGGACTCGTCAATATCCTCAATATGTGGGGAAAAGGGTGAGGTGGTACCGATCTCCATAGAGGCCCATGGATTTCTTTGTGGATTAGGTGAAAAGTAGAGGTCTAGGTTCTTCTTGAAAGGCTCATTTGGCATAAAGGATGCCGGAGGTTCATGAGCACACGCTTAATGGAGCCAAAGGATGGAAGAGTGGTGGATTTGTTGGCCTAGGTGGCAAGTCATCCAAATCATCCGCAAAACGGATGAGAGATGTGTGGTGTTGTAAAAGTTCAAGAGGTATAAGTTTTGAGATTTTGGTGGTGAAGGTGTTTTAGATGGTTGTGATGAGCCGTGGTAGAGAGGTGACAATTGGTGTTTTGTTGGTGGTGGAGTAGTCACAATGATGGTTGATTTAGGTGGTGGAGTGGAGTACTTAAGTTTAGGAAGTTCTCATCTCTAATGGGGTGATGAGATGTTGAGTATGAGGTCGGATGATGAGGAGTTCAAGTTGACGATGCAACATAGGCCACGCTAGGTTTTCTTAAGTGACTTTTTGGGAGATGCAGTTGAGGATTTAGTCATTTTGATTTTGCTAGAGATGCTAAGAGGAGAATAGTAGTGAAGATGTGAAAATACTATCTTGAAGTGTTTAATTTATAGAACTAAGGATTCATGGAGAATTATGTTTGATTTGACGTTAATCTATACAAAGATGGTGGTTTTAATGATATGAAGGTGTTTAATAACATGTCAAGTCATCATAAGTCAATTCATTGAGAATGTGTTGAGTGAGATATAAAGATATGCAATAAATGAACTTCAATCATTGCAAAATCCGGAAATAAGATACCCAGGATTGCAAGGAACCAAATTTTTGTTCTTTCCTTTATGCGAAGGTAACTTGAGTGAATTTTGAAATTTCAAATTATGGTGGGAAATGCATATCCTATTGGTCTAATTGAGTTTAAGACATCCTAATGTGATTAAGTATCAAAAGACTATCCTGGTAACAAAAGTGAGTGAATTAGAGTGCGGGATTAAAACAAAATTTTAAAATATTACCCGAGCCCGCGCACAAAACGACATAGACGAACCTGCTTTTGGTTCCGTCGATCCGTCTGCTGGATTTTCGCGACCAAAATTTCATAACCGGAACCAAATTTTGGTTCCGTATCCGCGGTAAAATGCACGAGGGCTTATTCAAAGCCCGAACCCCGCTCAAATTTTGTAATTTTTCTTGAAACATGTGTAACTAATTAGTTGTGATTAGAAAATAACAATAACACATATACTAACACACGATAGGCATAGATTGATGGTGGTCTAACGATTTCACTACTAATGAAAAGGGGTGAAAATTAATAACACATAGATGTTATCTCCCCCATGCCATGGTTAGTTCACATTAGAAACAAAACCATGGGATTACAAGAATTAGTGAGGAATCACAAACTATCCTACCCCACACCTTTAGTAATAAGAAACTAATCCCATCAAGATATGAGTAGAACACACGCCCAAGATCTTGAAGTTATAGAGAACTTCCGGATCCGCTTCAAGAAGGTCACCGATCTCGCCCCAAGTTCCCCAAAGAGGAAAATGAGAAGGGATGAACCCATATCCAATATCCGTACATTTAGCTCCATACTTGGCGCTTACGTTTCAAAGATCAATCACCACACGACCGGCACAAAATCAATCATACTGGGTTTGCGTGAGGGAGACGACCTCACAAATCGACACATACGTGTTGCCTCCGTCCGTGAATAGCAAGATATCTACTCGCCGTAAGACTTGCTCCCTTTCTCCACCTAACCCCATGTCGACCTCTTTACGAACCCGCACCTTGATCGAGACCGGATATCAACCAAAGTATCACGCACCATGTTATGCCGATGTTTAATGCCAATAGTGCCAAGACACGATACAACATGGTCCTCGAATATCCCCGTAAAACCTGGAGCAAGCTGAGCACGACATCTGAACAGAGAAAAGGGGAACGCCTAGCCGATAACATAATACGCACCTGTAAGTTTTGGCATTCAAAAAATGAATGGCTAAGATTGGTTTATTGGATCTATGTCAAATATGGGATCTATATTGATATTTTCTCTTACCATAATAAGTTGGTAGCTTGATACGGAGTATTAAAACTAACGAAATTTCACTACTACAAATATCAATATCTATATTTATGCTACTTATAATGTACGAACCATATTGTTGAAATATAAAATAACAAGAAACTAAGTTGTCGCGCGTTATGGCAAGATCACTTTAAGTTTCAAACTATCTTTGATATATTTCTTTAATTTTTTTTTTGTTACATGAGGCGTTGTATGTAGCTATTATGTAATATGTTAATTGGTCGATTTTAAATAGTGAATAATCATATGTAAGTTTAAGGTTTTATGGTGATACAACCGTATTGTAAATAAATTCCTGATTAAAAGGTTTATATTCTATATAACGATATTAATACTAAAAGGTACTTCACCGTAAACGTAAGTCGACGGAGATAATATGTAAATAACTTTATATAAAGGAAACGACGGAAAGTTCTAATCAGACGCCTAAAGACGTGCTTAAATACGTGTGGCATGATTAAATTATTAGGATGACGCCATTACGATTTTAGACATTTTAAGATACGATTTAGGTCATCGCAATCACTACTCTTATATAAATTGATTAAAATTAAACTATGAACAATCAAGGGTTGATTTTATTTTATTAACATTGTACATAAATACTAATTAACATACATAACCTTTATATAATCTTTACATAACTCCACTACAAAGGTATGAAATGATAGAATCCAAGCATTCAGAGATCATTGAGATAAATGATGACGATGATGATGGTGACATTAGCATCATCAACAACACTCTTATCATTTAACACAATAATTTCTCAGAGTCTAGACTCTTTTTCCTCAAACCCTGAAAGTGGAGGACGTCGAATACTACTGAAACTTGAAATGGGACATGTAGAATTCACCAATCGGAGTTTGAAATCCATACGCTTTTGTCATTGCTGTAAATGTTTTTGCCATGGCTTCTCATACGGCCTTAGATTAGCAGCATGAGTGGAAACACTCTGATCAAGCGGTTCACCTTCCATTTGAAGTTGCGTTGTAAATGTTTTCTGAGTTTCTCGCTAAAAACCAGGTTTCATTTTTTGCCCAACTCCGAAGTAAATTGAAATAATAAAAACGTGAGTGGAAGAAATATATTTTGCCGGCGGCGTTGACATGCACCTCCTATAATTTTAACACTTGCATTTTCTTTTCCCAAATATATATTTGTTTCATTAGAGGAACAAAAAACTTTTTAAACTATTTGACATGATAAGTTGATTGTTTGTGATACTATTAAAACAAAACTAGCCGAATTCACAACTACAAATATAAGTACAAGTTGGTCTAGAGAAATTGGTAACGTGTTCTCAATTCTCCAACTATGTTTATTTGGTGTTATCAAATATGACAAGTTTAAGTGTATATGTTAATCACGTATAACTTTACATTAGTAGTAATGATTACCTTATGAGTGACAAGAATATCATGGCATCTCAGCGTTATCTCAACTTCTCTATCTAAGATTAAACACATGATTAAATGACCGTAGTAAAATAACCATAGTCACAACAAAAAACATACCTTAAAAACTAATTAAAAAAACACTCACGCACACAAATACGTGCATTCCATTCGATCGCTCGAGCGACCCAACCATGCAAAATAAGGGGGACGCGTTCTGTTTGGGGTGCCAAAGCGGGGAGGGGGTGCTCCAAGGGTAGACCGACCTTGGGTTTCGTCTCCATCACGATCAGCCTGATAAATATGAATTTGAGGACATGATTTGAATTCATGAGCTTCACGATATGCTACCTGAAAGATTAGAGGTACGTTTGGCAAAACTAGCTGTAACTTGTATATTGTAAGCTCTAAACTGCAATGTTGTTAACATGAGCTATAAATTGTATCATTTTATTTTTCAAATAAAAGTGTTTGGTAAATTAGCTATCAAGTGTAATTATAAGCTGTTAACAGTAATTTTACGTTTAACAGCTCCGAAATATCTTGAAAGCTTCATGAATCAGCTTTTTATTTTGATGCTATTTGTTTAAAAATAAAAGCTTGAAGTTGATATATTTAAACAGAGCTACTTGTTTTGAAGGAGATTATTTTTATAACAAATATTTCATGGCTAAAAAAAAACTCTCTGCCAAAGCCCCTAGCTTTAAATAAAAAATAATAATAATAAAAAATGAATTTTAAAGAAAAGTTTTCACTAGGAGCATCCACTATAGGAGGTTTGAGAATAGGTTTATAAAACTTGAAAAGGTTCATGTTTTATTTTAACCATAGTGATTTTCATTTCATGATTACATGGCATGAAAAGGTCCTAAACCTTATACCTCTTTATAATCTTAGAACATTTAATGTATGTGTTATGTGAAACAATTATAAAGCTTTTAAATATTTATACCATAGAGGAAATAGGTTTATCAACTCAAAAGGTTTATAAATTGTTGAGGTGACAAAAAATATTAAATATATAAAGCTTTATAACATTTTATCATAGTAGATGCCCTAATAACAACCCAATGTAGTTAAGAAATATAGTATTATTTATTTAATGATACATATGAATGCTTATAATTGGATGAAAATCCCTAAAAGTGAAAAACAGATATTTTATTATGATTGAAATAAATTGATTTCTTACAATTATAGCCATTTCGTTCACACTGTCTTGTTAAAATTTAGAAACAGACAGTTAACATATTTTATCATGACCAACCAGAACACTTGTAATCTTATAAAAAGTCACGCTTATGTTTTTTTTTTTTTTGAAAGGTAACTACTATAAACACACTCACATCAAATCGACGGAGTACCAGGAACCAGAAATCCTCTTACAAAATATTGAAGTAAAACCAATCTTTCCACTCTATCTCGCGGTAACTATACCTATTCCTAAACCACAAAAAACTAAGAGATTTGACATCCTGCACAATATTACGGGGGTCAACTCTCAAATTACTAAAACGCTTATCATTTCTAGCCTTCCAAATGCACCAGCTGGTAATGAACATAATTCCCTTCACAATCTCTTTTTTCTTCCTGTCCAAGCCTGACGACTTGTGGATCGAAAAAATGTCAAGCCGATCAAATAAAAATAAAGGGGGCAATTTGCACCATTTACCCACTATGTTCCACACTTCCATAGACACCTCGCACGAGGAAAAAAGGTGATCCACCGACTCATCTCCAGACCTGCATAAGACACACTCCACCGATTCGAAACTGCAATTCCTCACCCGAAGCGCATCCATAGTGGCAAGCCGGTCCAGACCAATCCTCCACATAAAAATGTTACACTTATTTGGTAACCATTTAACCCATTTGAAAACAAAGTTGTTGCTGTAGTCCCTTCCGCCTTTAAGATACTCCTTCACTGCTCGAACACTGAAACCAGCCTGATTGTTACCAAGCCATTTCCACCTATCGTTCCGCTCATTCAAAGCAAACCCATTCATCATTCTCTCTAACCGAATGACCTCATCTTCCTCGGACAACGACCAGCCTCCCCCATTAGCCAACCTACCTCGATCGAAGTACCCAGAAGCAGCGTTGAACTTTTCGTGAATCAAACATTTTTTACCTTTTTCCTTCTTAAAAAGAAGAGGGAACTCCTCCTTAAGAGATTTATCAATCGCCCACGAATCTATCCAAAACCTTATACTTTTGCCATCTCCCACTTCCCCTTTGAACATCTGGTCAAGCTGAACATTAGCAACTTTAGTCTTGGATATATTCCTAACGATAGTCGACCACGCCCCCGTCATAGAACTACTAACCGGGAGAGATAACCAACATCGCTTAGTACCATGGAAAGCATCAATCACCCTCTTCCAAAGACTCTCCGGTTCAGACTTATATCGCCAAATCCATTTAGCCAAGAGAGCAATATTGGAATCCGATAATTTACTTAGACCCAAACCCCCCATTTGGACAGGAGAAGCCACTCGATCCCAAGCAACCCAATGGACTTTCCTTGTTTCGCCGTCCCCTCCCCAAAGGAAGCTTCTAATAATACTCTCAAGGCCATCTAGTACCTTAACCGGAGCTTTAAAAAGAGACAAATAATAAGTGGGAAGGCTCTCAAGCACCGCTTTAATAAGCGTAACCCTCCCCCCTATCGACAAGCATGAATCCTTCCATTTAGAGAGTCTTGATTTGAAGATATCGAACAAAAAATCCCAGTTTGAAACCCTATTCATGTTGCTCCCAATTCGAATTCCAAGGTAGTCAAAAGGCATCGACCCCGATCTACATGCCACACTACCAGCCAACCTGTTAACTTCAGAATCTTCAACCCCGACACCAAAAATTTGAGATTTTCCCATATTGATTTGAAGACCTGAACACACTCGAAAGCATCTTAGGATTCGGAAACAGTTTTGATATTTTGCAATGACCAATCTCCCAAGAACGTACAATCATCCGCATACAATAGGTGCGACACCGACGGGCCCTGATTAGGAAGTTGAAGGCCCTCGAAAACACCACTACTGCAGGCTTTCTTCATCATACTTGAAAGAGCCTCCATTACGATCAAAAATAAAAACGGGGATATGGGATCACCCTGTGATTCATCCCCTTCTGACACTGAAACTCAAAAGTAGGGGACCCATTAACAAGCACCGCGGATCTAGCAGAAGCAAGGATAGCATAAATCCAATTACACCAAATAGGCGGGAACCCCATTTGAGACATAATCGACATAAGGAACTCCCAACTGACATTATCATATGCCTTATTGAAATCGACCTTAAAGATGAAAATACCTTTTTTCTGTTTTTTTGCCCACGAGATAATTTCGTTTAGAATCAGAGGGCCATCAAGAATCAATCTATCCCCCAGGAAGGCCGACTGGTTAACCGAAATCAGAGAGTTCAGGACCAGTTTAAGTCTATTGGCTAGGATCTTGGACACCACTTTGCATATCACACCAACCAGGGTAATCGGCCTATAATCATTTAGATGTCCCGGATCCCTAACCTTCGGGATAAGAGTAATGAAAGCGGAGTTACATCCATTACTAAAACCACTGCCTTCAAAGAACGCCTCAAGGATATCACCAAAATCTCCGAATATATTTAAACGAAAAGCCATCTGGACTAGGGGCCCGATCCTCCCCACAACCAAACACTGCCGTTTTAATTTCCTCCTTGGAAAATCGACCAATTAAAGAGTTGGCCGCCTCCGCTGAAAGCTTGTTCTCGATATCACACTCATGGGTCGGCCTACCCTTACATTCTTCTTTAAATTTACTTCTGAAGAATTCAAATGTATGTTTCTTTATTAACTTAGGTTTAGACACCCAATCTTCACCAATCCGCAGGCCCTGGATCGAATTATTCATTTTCCTATTATTGATAAGACCGTGGAAGAATCTATTGTTGCCATCCCCCTCCGCGGCCCATCTGTTCCTAGATCTCTGTTTCAAATCCTTGGTCTTTCGGGCTTCAATTTCTTCCATTCTCTTTTTACACTCGTTTCTAATCCACAAATCTTCCTCTGTCAAAACCGAAGAGTCCAACACATCTTCTAACTCTTCGAGTTCCTTTTTACACATATCCAAATCTTCACTTTCTTTTAGGATGAAAGCATCCCTCCATTCTTTTAGGTGCTTTCTCAGCCATCTAAACTTTAACATTAATTTAGTATCAGGTGCCCCTCCAAACTCAAACTCCTCAAGAGCCTTAGTGACGACCGAAACACATTCAGGGTACTCAAGCCACGAGTTAAAAGCCGGAACGGTTTAGGCCCAAAGTTATTATCAATTAAGGACAAAAGAATTGGGCAATGATCCGAAAACCCACTAGGGAGAGCCCTGAACTCCGCCATTGGCCATCTGTCAAAAAAGTTCCTACTAACTAAGCATCGATCGATTTTACTCCACTTCCTTCCCCTCTCATCCTCCTTGAGATACGTATATTTATTTCCTTTCATCACATATTCATGTAAATCGGCGGAAGCTATGAAATCGTTAAAATCTTTGGCACAACAACTCTTAAACTTGGAACCTTTTCTTTCATCTCTGTTTCTAACCGTATTGAAATCCCCAATCAAAACCCACCATCCAACATTATGATCAATCAAGCTCATCATATCGTCCCAAATCAACTTCTTAGCCTTCCTAGACTGAGGAGCATACACGTTAACCACACACACCATCTTTTCGAAACCTTTGATGAAACCTTTAACAATTAAGAAATTATCCCTTTTTATACATTCGACTTTTTTGAAAACTCCGGGATCCCACATACTAATCTGTTAATACAAATATCGTCATTAAACATTATTTATATTTTTTATCTTTGCCTAAGTTTTGTTAACGACAAAAGTAAATTTAATTTATAAAAGCTTAAAGCTTGTCAAGTTTATTAGATATTAAAACAAGCTTTCTCAAACAATATATTCATCATTCAAGCATTTACATTTATGATTAGTAACATCTTGATATGACTCTAATCATTATGTATGATAGTAGTTTGTAGAATGTGTTAGGTTCTTAAAACCAAACACTACTTAAGCATTTGCATATTTCTATAAATAGTAATACAACATTTGACATCATGTATTACATCATGGAAATCATTGGAAGATTCCATTAGATATTTTGTAAGATTTGTACTCTTCATATCTTGCACAATCTCACTTAGATAGAGTTGACTTAAGGCAAGATTTGATATCTTGGTCGTCGACACACGGTACCAAAATGGTACAGGCGGAACCCTTTTAAGGGTCCGCCGTCCGTGACGCCTCCGTCCAATTTGGCTATAAATAGCAATGCCAAGCCAAGTAGTTTCTTATCCCTTTCTAACATACTCTCATACATATCTTCTCTCTAACCTTTCTAATTCGGTTTCATATCATATTAGTGATCTCTTTGTAGCAAAGAAGATCAAGTCATATTCAAGCTTCAACGAGAAGTTGGAAGTCTTGTTTGTTTAGTGTTGTATGATCTAGTGTTGATCCATACTTCATTGTTGTATCAAACCATCATAATCTTGTGAGTGTGAGTGGTTAGTATTTTAGTCCTTAAAATACATTGTGTGCGGGAGTAGTTGTACCTTGAAAGAACTCGACATCTAGCTTAGTGTCGAAATAGTGTAAGCGAAGTGTAAAGGTTTTCTCCACCGGTGAAAGGAGCTTGTTGACTAGTGAAGTTAAACTCGAGTGTGAGACTCGGGAGTGGAGTAGGCAAGGAAAAAGAGTCTTTGTAGCCGAACCACTATAAACAACTTATTGTGGTTTGATCATTTTTTCCTTATTTACTTATTACATATTGCTTGCATATTTCATTAACATACTCAAGATCAATATCAATTGATCTTTCAATAAGTTTCAAAACAAAGTTTTAATCGGTAAACTATTCAACCCCTTCTAGTTTTCTACAATTGGTATCGAGCCTCGTTGCTCAAGAATTTCTAAAATAACTTGTATTTTATAAACTTGAAACGATCCATGGATTCAAAACTTTAAAGAAGGGCAATCTATGCAAAGACCACCACTCTTTGAAACCAATGGATTTATCTATTGGAAAACCGCTTTGAAACATATGTAAAATCAAAAGATATAGATATTTGGTTTATTATTGTTAAATGAGATTTTAGTTCTACAACAAAGGATATTTCCGTTGATGAACAAAAGAAATTAGTTGCTAAAAATAATGAAGCCAAAATGATGCTTTATAATGCTTTACCTAGAAAAGAATATGAAAGAATTTTTATGTGTGAAACCGCCAAAGATATTTGGGAATCTTTAATTGTTACACATCAAGGAAATTCAAGTCAAGGATAACAAAATTGATCTTCTTGTTCAACAATATGAACAATTTGTTATCCTCGAAGATGAAATCATTGATTGTGGCTTTGCTTGCTTTAACACTATCATTACATCACTTAAAGCACTTGATGAATCTTTTCGTAGTAAGAACTTTGTCGAAATTTCTTAGAGCACTCCATCCCAAATGGAGAGCTAAAGTGACCGCTTATTGAAGAATCAAAGATCTCTCAATAATGTCACTAGACGAGCTAATTGGCAACCTCAAAGTTCACGAAATGGTAATGGAGAAAGATTCGGAGATCATCAAAGGAAGAAAGGAGAAGATCAAACTGCTGTTTTAAAGCAAAGGCGGAATCAAGCGATGATGGTGAATCTTGTTCCGATAGTGAAGATGAGGAGTATGCCATGGCCGTTAGAGATTTCAAGAAGTTCTTTAGAAGAAGAGGAAAGTTTGTAAGACAACCTCGAGAAGAAAAGAAGCCATTCAAAAGATCGGGATGATAAGAAGATTAAAGGTGAAAGAAAGTGTTTTAGATGTAGTGATACAAGTCATCTCATAGAGAATGTCCCAAGCCACCTAAAAGCAAAACTCAACGAGCTTTTGTAAGTGGTGCTTGGAGTGATAGTGAAGACGATGAAGAATCAAGCAAGGAAGAGATCGCTCTAATGGCACATGAGTCAAATGAGGTACTTTCCGACTCTTCTTATTCTTCTATAGATGATGACACCTTGCAAAAACAATATAATCAATTGTGTGAGCTAAGTCTAAAAATCATAACTAAAAATAAGTTTTTAAAACTAAAAGGAGTTTTGGAAATGAGGTATATGAGTTAAAAGAAAAGCAAAACGACTTGAAAAAGGAAAAGCAAATGACGATGATTGTAAATCATGTCAAGAGCTTAATCTTGAAATAGAAAACTAAAGCTCACACAAGAAGTTTTAATAGAAAATAATTCTAAGTTTAAAAGGTTTAACAAAACATCGCTATTGCCGATGAAATAGTTAAAATCCATAAAACACCGTGAGACATGAATGGGCTAGGTTTTAATGAAGTATTAATTCCAAAGAGTCAAAACAAAACGGTCGAAAAGACGAACATTCATCAAAATTGTCAGACAGATAAAGACGGACGAGACGGAACCAAAATAAGGGTTCCGTCCACAGTAAAATGGTACTGCTGGTACTTCAATGAGTAATGTAATGTTCGCAATACGGACCGCATGAATTTGTTAAAGTAACAAAGAAAACCAATGATAATGTTAAACTAAAACCACCATTATATCGAGTAGGACTTGTTAAAATGAATTTAGATAAAAACTACTCAACAACGATATAAAACTTCTTTTGCCAAACGCCTTTCCTAAGAGCAACCACAACGTTCAACCTAACTACCAACACAACGGTTGGAATCAAAACTTTCCTAGACCATATCAAACTCCAGATTACATGCCATGGAACCCTTACCCATCATTTCCATACATGAATCAAATAAATGGTATGTTTAACCCAAACGGACCCATGAGATATTGGGGACCAAATGTTTGAGTTATTCGCTTCTTAGGTATGCTTGAAAGTTGGATTGGAACTGATGAATGGATAAAAGATAGTGGATGCTCACGACACATGATGGGCAACAAAGTCTCTTCTCATCATACCAAGAGTATGATGGAGGTAATGTCACTTCGGTAGCAATCTCAAAAGCAAAATCATTGGCAAAGGTACGATTGCTCATAACTCTCTAACTATTGAAAATGTTGCTCATGTGGATAGGTTAGGATTTAATCTACTTAGTATTAGCCAACTATGTGATAAAAGTATAAAGTACTATTTGATGAAAATGGTAGTAAAATACTAAAAGATGGTATCACCATAGCTAAAGGAGTTAGGAAAATAACATATACGTCATGAAAATAGATAAAACATATAATGACAAACTTTGCCTAACAACATTAGACGATAGCTCATCTCTTTGGCATAGACGCTTAGGTCACGCTAATATGAGACTTATACAAAACCTATCTTCAAAAGAGTTGGTTAGAAATTTACCAAAACTAAAATATGACCAACACTTTTGTGACGCTTGCAAAATTGGTAAACAAACACATAGTAGTCACAAATCTAAAAATATGGTGTCCACATCTAAGTGTCTAGAATTATTACATATGGACTTGTTTGGACCATCCGCTATAAGAAGCTATGGAGGCAACTTATACACTTTGGTCATAGTAGGTGATTACTCAAGGTTTACTTGGACATTATTTTGAAAACCAAAATGAAGCTTTTGATAAATTTGAAATACTTAGCAAGAAAATTCAAAATATTCTAGGTGTCAAATTGTGTCGATCCGAACGGATCATGGTCGTGAATTTGACAACGAAACTCAATTTGGAAACTTTGTGATACAAATGGTATAACACATAACTTTTCCGCCCACTAACACCTCAATCAAATGGAGTAGTAGAACGAAAATAGAACAATTCAAGAAATGAGTAGAACAATGCTTAATGAACAAAACATTCCTCAAAAGTTTTGGTGTAAATTGACACTTCTACATATATTTTAAATAGAGTCCTAATACGTCCTTTCCTAAACAAAACACCATATGAACTTTATAAAGATAAAAAGCCAACATTAGGATATTTTAAAGTCTTTGGTTGTAAATGTTTTATTCTTAATACTAAGGATTATCTCACCAAGTTTGACCCAAAGTCTTATGAAGGTGTATTTCTTGGTTACTCTCAAACTAGTAAAGCTTACATTGTCCTTAATAAAGAAACAATGATAGTCGAGAATCGTTGAACATAACATTTGACGAAAGTCCACTCCTCTAAAACATCACCTTTGGTAGATGATGACTTAGTTGAAAGTCAAATAATAGAAAGTCAAATTAATAATAACAAGGAAGATGAACCATCAAATAAGGAAATTGTCAACATCAAAGAGTCTAAAAGTCATCCATTAGAAAAGGTCATAGGACAACTTAATCAAAGAACCTTAAGGTCACAAGCTCAAAATCAAAGTAATCATTTTTGTTTTGTATCCACCATTGAACCAAAACCATAAATGAAGCAATAAAAGATGAATCATGGTAATTGTCATGCAAGAAGAATTAAATCAATTCGTTAGAAATGATGTTTGAAACTAGTTCCAAAACCCAAAGATCAAACTATAATTGGAACAAAATGGGTCTTCAAACAAAATGGACGAAAATGGTGTAGTATCTAGAAACAAAGCTAGGCTTGTTGCACAAGGTTATAATCAACAAGAAGGAATTGACTATGATGAAACTTATGCACCGTAGCTAGACTTGAATCTATTAGAATATTACTTGCTTATGCATGCGCTTATGACTTTAAATTATTTCAAATGGATGTTAAAAGTGCTTTTCTTAATGGGTTTATTAACAAAGAAGTGTATGTTGCTCAACCTCCCGGTTTTACCGACTTTGAGAAACCACATCATGTCTTCAAACTCAAGAAAGCATTATATGGCCTTAAACAAGCACCTAAAGCTTGGTACGACCGTCTTAAGACTTTTCTTGTTGATAACAAATATACTATGGGATTAGTAGATAATACCCTTTTTACTAAGAAAAAGGAATCACAAATTATTATTGTTCAAATTTACGTTGATGACATTATATTCGGATCAACTTGTCAAGAACTATGTAATGATTTCTAAAATCATGCATTACGAGTTTGAAATGAGTATGATGGGTGAGTTAAACTTCTTTCTAGGACTTCAAATTAAACAACTAGAAGATGGTATTTTCTTTAACCAATCTAAATATATAAAAGACATGCTTAAGAAATTTGGTCTTGAAGATTCCAAACCAACTAAAACACCCATGTCCCTGGACACTAAACTCACCAAGGACGAAGAAGGTGAATCCGAGATAACACTAAATTAGAGGAATGATTGGTAGCCTACTCTATCTTACGGCTAATAGACCCGACATTATGTTTAGTGTTTGTCATGTGCTCGCTTTCAAGAAACCCAAAGGCATCACACTTAGAAGCATTAAAAGGATTTTAGATATATTAAGGAACAACGTGTTTAGGATTATGGTATCCCAAAGGAACGGGTATAGAAACCATAGTGTATGCCGACCGGATCATGCCGTGATTATGTCGATAGAAAAGTACAAGTGGTATTTGTACTTTTGTTGACATTGTCTTACTTCATGGTTCGAAAGAAGCAAACGGCTTTAGCTATCTCTACCATCAAGCCGAATACGCCTCACCGGAAAAGCATGTCAACAAGCTCTTTGGATGAAGCAAGCTCGTGAGACTACGAATTCATCTCAACGACGTTGTGATACTTTATGACAACAAGGAGCCATCGATCTCAAGAAAATCCTGCTCAACATGCTCGCATAAAGCACATTGAAATCATCATCACTTTCTTCGCGACAATGTTCAAAAGGAAACATTTCAATCGAGAAAGTATCCTCCAAGACAACATTGCCGACATCTTTACTAAACCTCTTAAACGAGAACCTTTAATCTTCTTAGACTTGGTTTAGGGTTAATGGAACCAAACATGTAGGATAAACATGGCCTAAAACATTAGAATAGTCAAACTAAAACAATTTTGCCTTGTATTCGCATCAGAAATACTAAGACTAAACAACAACACTGGACGGAACCAAAAATTTGGTGTCATTCGTCCGTGGTGTCTCATGTACAAAACAAATATATACATAACATCCTCTTCCTCACAACCCACTTTACCAAAACGTAAAACTTAAACCAAGCTCATTATTGTCATCTTCCCACTCACTAATCATCAAGATAACATCATTGTAAGTATCCTAACTACATTTCATCTCTTAATTCGAGTCTAGGATTCTTATTTATGCACAAAACTATCACAAATCATTACATGGGGTTTTATGTATGCTTTATACCAAATATGAATTCAATCGGCAAATTGCATAACTAGTCATTCAAATTAGGTACTACATTATCATATTGCATAAACAAATCATGTTTCCCACTAATTGATAGATAATAAATATAAGGCCTTATTCAAACAACCAAACACCCCATGTCAAAAGTTTTGAAAAGCTTCTCACTTGTAGGAAAACATTTTCATTGCTAATACAAATAGAAACGTTAGAATTTTCATCACTTGCATGCTCTTGAATACTAAAGGTATTGCATAACTAATATGCACTCCCGGGTATATTCAAATGTAGCCACATAGAATTAGGAGCATTTGGGTTATCTCATGGTATTTGCCAAACACCCCACTAAAACCATTTTGTGCATAAAATGAGTCGAGATAACCGCAACTCCAAATTGTTTTCATATAGGCACACACTAGAATCAAAAACGTTAAAACTTACTTTCAATTTTTTTTAACATATTAATTCTTGTCCTTAGGAATAACCATGGTAGCCGCAAGATTCTATGATCACAAAGACACCCTTAACTACATTCCCAAACACCACAAAACCAAAGGACTTACCAAGGAACAAGTAGAAATATTTAAGAGTCTAGAATCAAGGTATTTCCATGAGGTAGAACCATTCACTCATCCTTCCTTGAAAATACCAATCTTCGTGAAGAACTAGCCGCCATTCAATTCGATTGTCTTCGACATCGATGAACCAATTTGTCCTAGGTTTGTGTTAGAATTCTATGCTAGTGTGACCGGATTTAGTGATGAAGACGATGATGAATTCTGCCTTAGGTTTAGAATCAACCAAAATGACTACACCATCACCTTAAGCAACTTTGCTCAAGTGTTAGGAATTCCCAACCGAGGAACTTGTGTCTACACGGATAAGTGGTCACCATGGCTCTTGATACAATCAATGACCGCTTCTTCCCTACATAACCCGTTTGGCCGATAAGGATGTCATCCGTGAACACCTTTTAACCCAAAAGTGATACAACCCGAGTTACCCGAAGTGGAAAAGAGGTAAACCGAGATCCATATGGAATGGAGCTTAATGAACTTAAGCCCGAATTTAAGAAATGGAGGAACTACTTAGAGCCAACGCTATTAGCACCATAGGGAATAGGATCACATAAACGCTTGTCTTTGCCACATGCTCTACAACTTGTCCACCCGACAACCATTCAACTTAGCCTACTACATAGCTAGGAGAATGATTGATATTCCAACTCAAGGATCCGTTGTTCTTCCATACGGGATGCTTCTCACCCGCTCTCTATAGAAACTTCGCTCCAATTCCACCAACCCCAAAAGGGATGCACCTTCACTATGAACTCATCCCTCACATCTTTGTACCTTTGAGTGATGCTCGAGTTGCTAAGACTAAAGGCAAGAGAGCTAAACCTCCAACTCCTTCATCATCATCATCAAATAGCTCGAGGATGGTCTTCCAAGCTCTTATCTTCCACCTCAAGAGTATTACGATCCCTTCCCGAGATTGAGAATGAATCAACAGAATTCAAACAAACTAAGTGGAATGTTCAAGTGCCTTGGTAGGATGATGAACAAGATTTACAAGAAGTTGGACAAATAAGGGTATTTTAAGGAGTGTTTGGAACAATGCATTATCGTTAATGTTTGATACTATTTAGTTGCTTTTATTGTGTAGGATGAAAATATAACTTGAAACAATGGTGTATGCTAACAACTTATGCGTGGGGATAGCACAAGTATGCTATCAAATTTTACCCATTTTCACTATATTGTGAAAATCAATAAGCCTTGCTCAAAATCTATGCTCCACTATGTTTACATACGTGTTATTTACTTTTCCTAACTAGAAATGTTTAGTATAACGCTTTTGAGAAAATTTTCGTGTTTCGAAATTTCACGACACCTAAAACGAACTCATCCATATTTCAAGACTTCACGGATCGGACGGCACCATAATTTTGGTACCGCCCTTTATGTAGTTTGGTACCGCCATACCAGATAGTAGTGACCAGACGGCACACCCTTTTAAGGTACCGTCCAGATATGATTTTGGTGCCGTGGATCCTCCGTAATTTTCTAATTTCGACTCTTTCGTGATTCCAAATTATCTCCCATCACTTATAAATCAATCTTAACTAGTTTATATCATATTAGAACTAGTATATTCACTAAGGTATATAAGAAATCCATTTCCACCAAAATTCAAAATTTGAAAAATCCACCCAAGGAGCCCTTTATATAAAGGAAGGAACCAAATTTTGGTACCTTCAAACCGGGTAATCAATATTAGGAAATTCCACTCACTAGAACACATTTATTGCATATCTTTTCTTCTTCACTCCATCTTCTTTGTATGGATTGACTGGGTGATATGACTAGCATTCAACCCACTTCCAAATCATTAGAACCTCATCTCTTCAATGGTTCAACATCAAATCAAACCATTTCAACAATTTCTTACCTCTATAAATTGAAAGGCTTTACCATGATCATCTTCACACCTTCTTCATTCTCACTACTATCTAGCAAATCAAAACCCAAGTTAAAATGACTAAATCATCACCAAAACCTTGCAAGAAACCGCTAGAATGAGCGTAAGGCCTTGTTGTTTTGTTCATCTTAGCTCATCATCCAATCTTCACCACTCACCATCTCATCTCCCATTAGAGATGATACACATCTTACCCTAGCTACATCCACTTCATCACACATTGTGATCACCACCCACCACCAACAAAATCACCTACTTCACCTCCACCCACCTATCCAAACATCCAAACCCCTCACCACCTTCACCAAGGTCTCCCACTCACTCCCATGGAGTTATTTTCAACCCACCAACATTACCAAATCCTTTCCTAGAGGACTTGGAAGACTCGCCTCCCAGGCCAAGTCATCCACCACCATTGCCATCCTTTGGCACCATTGAGCGAATCGCTCACGAGTCACCCTCGGTCATCCATTGACCCAAACGCCCATTAGGGCCAAGACCTCTCCTTTTCCACCCCATTCACAAGGACATTCATGGTCCTTTATACGGGGATCATCCACTTCCATCATCAATGTCCCCTCATATTGAGGACATTCCGGAGTGCATGTGGGATGAAAATCCCACTAGAGAGGAGATTCAAGCCGAACTTCACAACCTCCACCAATTCAAAGGCATGGTGGATTCTCACTTAAGTAAGAAAATGCAAATGCAAAGTGCTTTGCTTGCATCCATCATGACCACTCCAAACATCCCCAACACCACCAACACATCCACCATTCCACCACCACAACCTCCCCAAACTTTCTACCCTCCAAGGCATGGTTGCTCAACTCAGAGCAACGGTCAAACCGTGGAACGGACCCGGTTATGGTCCATGACTTCCACGAAGAAATGAGGTTCATCCTCAACCACATTCTCGAGCTGCCTCAACGCTTTTCCCATCCACCATCACTTTAGGATGGTTTTAGAATAGTCTTTCTTTAGTTGCTTTCTTAGGATAATTTTATTTTCTTGTACTAGAAACACATCATTGTGTTCTCTTTTCATGATCTTGATTCATGAAAATTTTAACTAATGAATGTTGTTTATCATATTGTTGGTGTCATTACATAGTGCTTGGAAATGCTATGAATGATCATTATTACTAACAATTTTTTTTGTAGCTTTATTTTCACAATCCATGTATCTTCCCATTAAAGCACCCAATTTAGGGAGCTTTGAACAATGGGGAGATAATAGCTCTGCTCATTACATTCGTGATAGCCTCTTCTTTTGTTGAGACCAAAAGGGAGAAAATATAGAACTTTGAAATTATTTATATTTGACTTTTCGAAAAGTCAACCGCATACATTTGACTTTCTAAAAGTCAAACAGAACTCTTATTGATAATACTTGACTTTTCTTAAAAGTCAATCGCATACTTTGACTTTCCGAAAAGTCAACATCATGCATCAACTAGTGAATTCTTTGACTTTCATAAAAAGTCAAATTTCATACACTGCATTATCATTTCCTTGTCAAGTTCTAAAACTAATATTTTATAACTCTCAGACAAACTTTGTTTCTTTTATAAAATAAATTTATATTTTGTCCTCAACAAAAGGGGAGATTGTTAATACAAATATCGCCATTAAACGTTATTTATATTTTTATCTTTGCCTAAGTTTTGTTAACGACAAAAGTAAATTTAATTTATAAAAGCTTAAAGTTTGTCAAGTTTATTAGATATTAAACAAGCTTTCTCAAACAATATATTCATCATTCAAGCATTTACATTTATGATTAGTAACATCTTGATATGACTCTAATCATTATGTATGATAGTAGTTTGTAGAATGTGTTAGGTTCTTAAAACCAAACACTATTTAAGCATTTGCATATTTCTATAAATAGTAATACAACATTTGACATCATGTATTACATCATGGAAATCATTGAAGATTCCATTAGATATTTTGTGAAGATTTGTACTCTTCATATCTTGCACAATCTCACTTAGATAGAGTTGACTTAAGGCAAGATTTGATATCTTGGTGCGTCGTGACCGGCATGGTACTAAATGGTACACCATGAACCCTTTAAGGGGTCCGTCCGTCATGACGCCTCGTCGTCAATTGGCTATAAATAGCAATGCCAAGCCAAGTAGTTTCTTATCCCTTTCTAACATACTCTCATACATATCTCTCTAACCTTTCTAATTCAGTTTCATATCATATTAGTGATCTCTTTGTAGCAAAGAAGATCAAGTCATATTCAAGCTTCAACGAGAAGTTGGAAGTCTTGTTTGTTTAGTGTTGTATGATCTAGTGTTGATCCATACTTCATTGTTGTATCAAACCATCATAATCTTGTGAGTGTGAGTGGTTAGTATTTTAGTCCTCAAAATACATGTGTGTGGGAGAGTTGTACCCTTGAAAGAACTCGACATCTAGCTTAGTGCCTAAATAGTGTGTTTAAGTGTAAAGGTTTTCTCCCGGTGAAAGGAGCTTGTTGACTAGTGAAGTTAAACTCTCGAAAGCGAGACTCGGGAGGAGTAGGCAAGGAAAAAGAGTCCTTGTAGGTCGAACCACTATAAACAACTTGTTGTGGTTTGATCATTTCTTTCCTTATTTACTTATTACATATTGCTTGCATATTTCATTAACATACTCAAGATCAATATCAATTGATCTTTCAATAAGTTTCAAAACAAAGTTTTTAATCGGTAAACTATTCAACCCCCCTTCTAGTTTTCTACATAATCAATCCCCCTGACCTACCACTTGGCTCGACCAACTCGAACTCAAATGTCGACCTTCCCCAGAAACTACCAATAACCCTCTCCTGAATCCCGCCACATTGAGATTCTTGGATGGCTAAAAAAGAAACCTTTTCCTTATTTTTTAACTTACTAATCCAAGGAGGTTTACTATCCCCCCATTCCTCTAATATTGATGGAAAGGAAATTCATTGTAAAACGGGATTAATACCTTCTTTGACAATATCTCCTCTAATCACCTCACGGACCTTGGACAGGTCCATACCGATTAATCTACCAATTTCAATAGTGTCATCTGTCTCCATATTTACCTCCTTTTCACCTTCCCACTCAACCGGTAGCTTCTCCCCCACTTCATTTTCGGCAACCTGCTCCTTCGTACCATCAACTGGAGGAGAAGGTGCGTTGTTGAGACCTAATTGTCTCTCAGGATCAGATACCACTGTGTTGCAATTGGTACCCATTCTATTGCTCTCCACTTCAATATCCTTATCTTTGTTCCCCCCCCCCCCTTTAGGCCCAACAGGTCATCCAAAGAGAATGGGTCAGACTCCCTTGGTCTCTTCCTGGGCCTTTGGAGAAGCCAATGTTAAAATTCTGCCAATCTGTTGATGACTTAGCATTATTAATTCCCACCCCTTCATCACGTGCCTCTGAAATAAATGAAAATTCTCCTTCTGGTCCCACCTCGTTAACCTTAGACCGATTTCCAATATCCTTATCCAGGACCTCCTTTTCCCCATGCAAAACCTCTTCGTTTCCCACTCCATCCCCATGCAGCACCTCTTCATTTTCCGCCCTAATCTCCCCATCTTCCCAATCATCTGGACCAGCCGAGGAATTCAAAGAGCCAAGAGGAACAATCCCTGGGGAAGACGAACCTTCACACCCTGGACTGATACAATTGGGAACCCAATCTACCGTTTTCTCAGAGATCCAAACATTATACTTTTTGTCCCTCCAAGATAGGGTAACTTGGCCTTTGATATCCGAGCCTATTCCGACCAAAATACCAATGCCTTCAACAGACAAATTAGTGCATCCTTCGTTGGCCTTCGATGGAAAAACCACCTTCCCCCACCGTTCTCCAATCAAATTAAACGTTGAAGCATTAGCCAGATGAAGAGGGACGCCATATATTCCAACCCAGGCAATTCTCTCGAACGGAATGGATTGACCACGCCATTCCTCTAAATTGTCGAACCAACGACCCCACACCTCCTTCTTATTGAGGAAATCGCTGGCTACCGAACAATCTGGGAAAACCATCAAGACCTTAAGACCACCCAAGTACTTAAGACACAGCTTGGGGGCTCTCATTTTACCCAGAATCTCATTAAGATTCGACAAGGTGGAAAAGCAAATACATCTTGCGACCAAAGCCATCCCATGGAAAGCCTCCAATTCGTTAACCAAAGCATTAATACGGACGCCTCATTAGAGGTCGTCCCACTTGAGCCTTTCGTCACATTACAATATGTTTTCCTCCCGACTCCACCTCGACCTCCCGTGAACCTTTGGAAATGGGTCTTTGTTGCTCGATTCTTCGTCTCCCATTAATGCCACCGCTCATTCTCCACCGTGATCTAGCTAGATTCACCTCAAGCTTATACTTGCCCAACTTGACTGCTTGAGCCTTCCTTTCCACCTCCTTCCAATCTTTTACCCCTCAAGCTAACAAAACCGAAACGAACACCTTTAGAGTTCCTTCTTCGCTATATAGACGCCTGCAATTGAGCCAAGGGCCTCAAACGAGGAAGAAAGATCCCATGGTCGGCACCCTTCCGGAATATTAGCAACAAAGAGCTTGACAATCCCTTTCCTTTCCTTCCCATCTTGATTCCTTCTTCTAGCTTCTTTTTCTCTTCTTTTTCCTATTACCTCTTGTCAGCCTCCATTTTTCTCTCTCTCACCTTTTTCTCTCTCACACATATTGATGTTTTTGAAGGAATAAGTATATCCACACTTATGCTAATCATCAAATTTCAACACTTCTTTACCTGCTTAATTAAATACTAACGTAGGTAAATTATGCACTGCTCCTTACTTTTGGATTTAGTCATGTTTTTCCGCTTTCATAGTCATTGCCTAAGGCTAAAAGAAAATCAGAACGAAGACTTATAACTAAAGAACTTATACATTTAGGTGGTTCAACTGATGAAATGTTATTTGCGAGCCAATATTTATCATACATCGATTAAGGTTTTAATTGATAGGATATCTAACTATAAGACTCAGACTCAGATATCCCCGAGCCCCACACCCCCATTGAGGCCTCGGCACCCTTGAGTCAAACCCATAACAATAGCTTTTTATGCCATCCGCAACTTGCTCCCAGGACAACAATATGTGCCACAAAAATATATGCTACAACAATTGAATCCGATTCCACTTCCACTGTTAACACCAAAATCACCAAGCATAAGGATACTATAGATATTTGATTTGGAAAGCAATGTTCCCTTGGCTTGGTTGGTTATGAAGGGGCCAGCATGAACATGTGAGCTCATCTCATGGTCCCTTGCCTTAGAATCCCCCATGTGCACCATAATTAATTCCCTCACCAAATAACAACACACCCTTGTGAGATTTATCTCTCAATTTTGCTTGCAATTAAACCTGCATTACAGATATGCACATTCCATTATTTCCCACATAATCAGATCTTATAACTATAACAAGATCTCATTTAATACCACCCACCACCTTTGTCCTTGAGCTATCAGATGTAAATCTTGACAAACTGTGAGAATAATTAACGATACCTCAAATATCGCCTTTTAAGCTCCAAGATTCTATCTTTTCCAATTACCCTTATAAACGACAGAGACCCCCTTGGTGGGTCAGTAACCAAATAATCAGTTTGACAAAAAAACGACATGTAATGTGATCAATGACCCAATAATTATGTATATAATAGCTACATTACTTGTAGGTTTAATAACGAAAAATGGAAGCAGTTACAAAGATGATTATATAAAAATGGATATTCCACACATTCTTGTTGGCTAGTCAGATACACATTGACAGACACTCGTAATAAATGAAAGGGGCCTTTTATGAAACACCAATGTCCACGTGACCCACGAGTGATTCCCACAAACTGTAGAGGCTACATAAAAGAACAAGAGATTAATTGTGTAGGTTATCAATCAGAAAATGATTAATGGAGAGTGGGTTGTTGATAACGATAAGAACAAGAATGTGCTCGTGTTAATGTTCCATGCTTTCCATATGCAGTAGGTTAGATGTCCAACTCCAATGCAGTACCCGAGACAGTTGCTAATAGACTTTTGTAACCATATATCTGTCAGCTTGAAAAATCCGTTTGTAAAAGACACTAAACACCATTTTTGTATTTTGTGTTGATTAAAAAGACACTAATCCCAAATACGCTGATTTCATGCTACACATCTAAATTTAACACTTACAAGCCCCAATATCTTCAAATAGAGATGAATCGTACTTATTATTCCAGGGTGGAAAAGGTACCAGACGAGGGCCAGGTCTATGAAAAGATTCTAGCATATAAATGACACTCAAGTAATATCAACCACATATATATAAATGGTTACATCTAGTGGCCGATCATGCTTTCATTTATATTTTGGACGTGATGTTCCCGTCACTTCTGTAATCTGCTCTTGATCATTTAGGAGTGAATTTTATACTGTTTTGACTTTTGAGGAAATGATTCTTTTTTCCTGAGCGGAGCCACACAAGAGTCACAAGATTCATAGAGTTTATAACAAAGTAGCTTGACAACTCCCAAAATAAATGAATGAAAAAGAAATCTAGATGAGGATAGCAGAACCTAATATTTTCAGTAGCTGAAATACCAAATGCATGCTATGTTTGTTAGTATTGATTATAGGCGAAAAACCGGAAGGGTCATGTGAGTTGGGGGAACGGGTCAAAGGATTAAGGCCAAAATGGAAGGGTCGTGTGAGTTGGGTTGGCCTAACACTTTTTCTCTCTTTCTTATCTTAGGTTTTTATATATAATTATAAGATTGATTATTACAAACACCATTCGTTTTTTTAATAGTAAAGACTTAATAAATGGCATAGCCTACTTTCAGCCAACCGGCCTGATCCATTTTCCTTTTAGTTAGGATTTTTAGTTTACTCGCTTGACTTGTTAGCATATGCAGCCCAAATAAACCTTTTATATAGACGGGTTGAAATTTCCAGCCATGGACTAATACAGTATTACTGGACCAAGCAGATTCAGGAACTAAATCTGTGACCCTAACACACTAATTGGTCCATGTAAATGAGCATGAGAACATTATAAGATATCATCTGAGAGAAACAGAAATGAGGCATTGCAAACAACTAAATTTTTAATAAGATTCTAAACGTGCATTTTCACAGTGCTTAATCCCAATAATCACTTTTAGCATGTTAATAACATATTATTTTATAATTCATGGGTTAAATAATAAACATCTTTTCTTGTCATTACTTTATCTATCTGATACTAGCTGCAACAAAATAATCATCCAAGCGATGAGAGAAATACTTATCTGCTCTTCTTGTCACTGTCATTGGCGCCGTCAAGAGTCAAGAACAGGAGTATAGTCTTCTTCTAGATCACACAAAAGGGTCTACGGTGTAGACAGAGAGAATGAAAAATAAGTCAAAATGGTCATCTTAAGTCATTTATGTATTACATCCTTGCAGCATATTTCATGACAACTAATAATCAGATTCTATATACTTAACATCAAATGATCACACTTTCAAAATGCACATCCAAAATCCTTATAACACCAAAACAAAAACGAATATGAAAGACCGCGATGATAGCATGCTGATATGACCTCTACTGTAGCTGCAGAAACCGGCTTATTCTACCCTGCTTACAGATTACCACATACTGTTTTCTAAAAGTAGAGAAAATGAATAAACAATATATGATATTAATGGATAGTGACTCAATCTACAAAAAGTATTTATCTTCTCGTTTTTATTCCTGCAGGGGGATTCACCCAATATATCTTATGTCTAACCTTGCCATCAAGTGTGCAGCTTTATCTAACTAGTTTAGTGTAACCCAGCAAGGAAGAAAAAAGAACTTGCCTCTATGAGACAATAGCGTTGGTATTGTGGGTGTATCATGATAAATTCATGGCTTCAAGTTGCAACGTATACAGAAGCAGATATGTCACAGCATAAACATGTCACCTGATCAAAGAGGAAATATAAACTTGAGAGAAATAAAGAAAAATTAATGTTTTCCTCGTCACAAGCAATTATCATCAGAGTTGGAGAAGCATGGGTAAGAAATACTAGACCTTTCTTGCAAAGACTCAAAGAGAACCAATATTTAACAAAGTATGTATGTACATCTTTCATAGAATTGTAGCAACAATAAGTTCCTACTACTGTGCTACTTGAGAAACAAAATAAAATAAAATAAATAAAAAATGCAGCAGCTTGCAGTCCCAACAAAACCATAACAGTAAGCAGAGGTGGCAAGAAGTGCGGAGTTGGGTGGGTTGGGCAAAAGTTCATAACATTTTTGGGTTGCAACTAGTTATTTTTTGGTATGGCTAGGGTCAAGTTCTTCACCCGAGAACACTTTCTGTCAAAGTTTGTAAATGATCACAAAAACAATATGAGCCTGCATCTCTAAATTAAGCCGTATAGGAAGATTTATGCGTTAAAAATACGTTTGGTGCGACTTTCAACATGTTTGTCCAGTTCGGCTTATTTGACCTGCTCGAGATTAAAAATATCTGAAATCGACCCATTCATATGTAAATTGGTTGACATTACCACAGCTGTCAGAGAGCTTACACAAGGTAAGAGGGAGTGCTAGCTTTATTCACAAGTAGTAATTCCTTGTAGATTCTTCACCACCACCGCCCCAAAAAGCGCCTTAAGGATTGGTTTGAATCAGAAGATCAGGCTAACACGTTAGAAGTCACCAAGTCCTGGGAATTATCCGCGATGTTAAATGATGAGATACACAAGCTATTCAAAAAGCGAGTTGAGTGAATATTCTGAATTTATGTATTTGTCCATATCATCTTTAACAAAAAATGAATTGATAATATTATAAATGTAAAAAATTAAAATTTATAGTAAAAAATAAAAAGTATTCGCTGATGAGATTATATTCATCTTATACTTTCCATTTAGGTTTTATTAGCCCATTCAAATCTTAATGATAAAAGCATTCACACTACAATTACAAAAAGAAATTGTGGATATGCACTACCATTACAATAAATAAATGGCTATTCACCATCACTATAAAGTTTATTTTATCTACTTTAGGCTACAAAAAAGAGACCAGGGTAGCTAGTGCATGTCGGCCGACATAACTGCACTAGTTCTAGCATCCAAAAAAAGCATATGAAAACGACAGTCATTTATAGTTTATACAGGATCTGTTCCTTTAGCACAAAATAAAACAGTTATTTTTTACATGCTCTAGCACAAGTTTTACACCCAAGGAGCTGATATATGGAAGCTTAAGAGAATCACATAAGCAGGAATGTAGAGTAGATAATTTTTAGCACGTCTTTATTACCAAACACTCACTAAAGCTGCAATGAACAAAAAATCAACAAGATCACATATGAAAAATACAAGACACTGAATTCTTTATCAACAAGATCATATCCGAGGAGTGGACACTTGATGGCAAGGCAGATTAATAGAGATATAAAGGTGATCAAGTACAAGGCTAAAATCACTTGATGCTTATTTTGCTAAGACTCATGACCCATCAGGTGCTTCAGCTAGTGCTCATCAGGTAATTCTACGTATATCACAATAATATGTTTTTCTACTTTCCTTACAATCCATCTTACATGTTTCTCAACTTATAATAATGACACTGAAAATTTAGAATACCATAATCATAATAACTTTAACCAAAACAGTCGAGCTGAGTACGTGTTGTAACCAGTTTAATCATACATCTAATAACAAATGAATAATCACAAACACACTTCTCCTATGTGACACATATTTGGAGGAATTCTCTTCCAAAGTTTATTCCTTATGAACAATGGCGGAGCTAGAAAAATTTTCGTGGGAGGGCCGAAACAAATTTTTTTCGAGAAATACATTAAATGGGAGGGCCGAAATAATTTTTTTTCCGGAAATACACATGAATTCGCGAAAAAATACATTAACGGGCTTAGGCCTAGGGGGGCCAGGACCCTTCCCGGTCCCTTAATAGCTCCGCCCTTGCTTATGAATCTCTCGACTTATCTCTTCACTCAGGCCTCTTAAATATATAGAAATAGCTGTTGTAAGAGCAATGTCTAGATATTGTATTCAAGATGAAGAAAAACGACTTCCTCAATCCTTCAAAAAATATTTATATAACTTTCCGTAAAGCACGGTTGTTGCTTGCATAAGTTTCCCACCACATAGCTTTCACCTAGAAAGTAAGCACCGGAGACGCTAACCGAACATGAAACAATAATGTTCTTCGTTTCCCGTAAGATAATGGTTGTATTCTTAAAGTTTAAGGTTAGTATAAGGGGCGAGTTCAACCCATTTATGTGAAAAATGAGTCAAATTGGGTCAAACTTTAATGCTAACGTTCTCCGTTGCATAACTGAGTGTTTACTATCTCCTGATTTTATGCTAAAAAATAAATCATTATCTTCATAACAGTTTTTGTAATTATATTTTACATATGTTTGATATATTCAAAGAAGAGGGACAATAAAGATTTAATCTCCTACGTTGCTTTCAAGATTTTTGTGTGTGTGTGTGTGTGTGTGTGGGTGGGGGTGGGGTGGTACAGACATTCTGTGGGACGCCCACACAAAGAAAGAAAAAAACTATCCTCTGAGACATGCCGCAAGAATGTTGTCTAAACTAATACACAATCTTATGACCAAGAGATAACTTGCAGGTTAAGATGCATCAGCAAATATCTGTCTTAGTTAAAATGGGCAGCATATACAAATTTTTTAATCATCTAATCCTGATATAGCGGATACAATATAGTCATGTTTATTACCGCCCTAAAAGAGGCGAGATCACCCTAAACGACCTTCCACTCCACTGTGCCTTTAGATTTTCCCTTCCACGCAACGGTAGCATAAGAGGTGTTTGGATGCACACTTTCAAAGTAATTATAACTTATCATGACTTGAAGAATTGGAATCAGTTAATCAGTTGATAGGAGGAAAGTAGGCATAGTTACATATGACTTTACATTTATACCAGAAATTAGGCTTATTACAACTATTTGATTATTTTGACCCAAAGTAATCAAGAAATCGAATATCCGACTCAGTTTCTGCCAAACACCTATATCAGATGGCGCACATCCAAACACCCTCATAGAAAGTTTAGCGCTGCAGAACAGAAACAAGAAGTAATTCTACTCAGGTTAGTCGAACCCAATTACTTAAACAGCTATGCCTTATACCTGCTTTTGCAGTAGCAAATCATTTTCCATGCTAAACCAAATTGCAATTACAAAGCTACGAGCCAAATGGTAAAAGCTTGAAAACAGTTACGGGGTATCTTTCAACTCATAGAAGATGGGTTTCTAGTGCACTTTCATAACATAAC
>CM040246.1:142564975-142704583 GCA_022545495.1 Chrysanthemum lavandulifolium | reverse complement strand
TTCATTACGGGCCAAATAATCATATTGGAAGTAGCTGCAACAAACTGATTATGATTAACTGGTTATCCTTATAATAAACATATTTGGCCAAAATACAACTTCAAACAGCTGAAGCATATCCAAACATTATCTCCCTCCAACCCTTTTTGTTACAACTGATTCCAGTTATTTTATATCACAAAATTACCTCCAAAACGCAATGCAAACACCCCCTATATATGCTTATAACAAGTCATCCATTGCATCTCTTTTTACTCACTGGAATAACAATCAATTATCGCTACTTCAAGTGAGAGATATCAAGTTCAAACCACATTGTGCAAGACAGCCTTCCCGAAGAGGGACTGTGTGGTCGTGGGCTCAGCCCCGTAGATTAGTCGGTCAAAAGGTCGGAGGACCATGTTTACCCAAAAAAATATTGCAACTTCAAGTAGCAATAACTAGATATGCAACCATTCACATTTAGAACCCGTTGCCAATAACTTAGGTAGGACAACATCTGATACTCATTTTGAGATGAATGCAGTTACACATTGTGATTTGCTTGCTTATTTTGTAAAAGATACAATAATACTCGAAAATAATAATATGTTAGAAACTTTAATTCATAATTATTCATTAACAATTGTAGATTAAATATGAAAGTAAAAAGTAATAATTATTCATTAATAATAATATGATATCAAATAACTAACATGATAAACTGTTTTTCTGACTGAAAATAAATAAACGGAAAAGCAAAAAGTGTTTGGATATGGAAACTATATTTTTTTTTTCTTTCATAAAATTAAAGCCAAATAAAAAAAAAATAAATAAAAAAATAAATAAATAAATAGTAAGATTTCCAGCAGCAGAAAGGTCGGAGAGTGTCAGTTCGTACGTATGATTCGTACAAATGCAACAAATTATTCAAAAGACGGTTTAATATCTATTTGACTGTAATAAAAAATATACTGCAAATAATAAATGGAAACATATATACTAACTACTGTATGTCCTGTCAACAAAAACAAAACAAAAGACATAAACATGTGGGGTTGAGAATGAGGTACGTGGGTAAGTATTTCCTGATAAAGGTGCTTGACAGCGACTGGTCTTAACTTCAATAATCCTAAATCAAGCAAAATCTGGCTCTACACGCTAAGGTTGTCTTATTTATTTATTTATTTTTTTGGCCGGAGTTTGGAATAAAAGAATGAAATGAATGATGTATATTGTTGTTTGATTCATCAAAGGATCATCACAATAGAATGAAAAATTAAATTGATACCTATAATCCATTTTACTCAAATAAGGTGACTTTTGTTTTTTTTTTTCTATCCTTTTTAGTGGTCTTAACTCATTATCATATATTTATTTTATAATTTAAAATTAATAATTTCAATTTTAATATATATTTTAAATTTTAAAACAAATATAATCTAAATCAATCAATCATTTTCTCTCTTCACCTTTTCTTTCAAACCAATCCAAATACAAATCCAATTCTAAACCCGTCGCAAACCAAACTACCCTTAGACTTAACTACAATTTTGGTCCTTGAGGGTTGCAGTGTATTCCATTTTTAGTCTAATCTTTAAAAATATCAGATTCACTAATAAAATGAAACACATGTTTCGGGTTTGGTCTATTTTTCATTAACTGTCGGTTTGACCGCTTAAATACCCTCGACAATATTGTTAATGCCTAAAACACCATGTCCTTCATTTTTTCTATTATTATTATTATTATTATTATTATTATTATTATTATTATTATTATTATTATTATTTATTTATTTTATTTTATTTTATTTTATTATTATTATTATTATTAATTTTTTTTTTTTTAAACAACATCACTTTATAAGAAACTCAAAGGATTTATAAGACGTTAGTGGGAAGCCGAGATACTAACCCGGCCCCACCCTCTAAGCTATGTAAAAGTTTAATCCTACTAAATATACGGTAAGCGAAGACGCTTCCAACGTCTTGTGTTATCGAGAACTTTCGGATTCGCTTCAGTAAGGTCACATCTTATCCCACAACAAATCCCACTTACTTCATCTTCTTCATTCTTCATCTTATCGACAAACAAAATCAACCAACTAAATCATAAAACCAAAACGTACCAATATCATCACCATCTTTCAACAATAAACTAAAAACACACACACACAAACACCAACATCAATGTTTTATATAAAAAAAAAAATACACAAAAATCAAAACAATCACTAAACCACCATGACAATCACCACAGTCATTCAAGACATTTACTTTTTAAGTTTTACATAAAAAATATATCTTTTTTATCTCACCCTCGTTGGATGTGTTATAACAACTGTACATCCACCTCAAAAAACTAGTTAACTTGAAACACCCATAAATATTTTTTTTATACATACAGACCCGTACGCCGTATGGACTAAAGCTCCATAAGTCGTATGGCACCCTGAAGCCAATTTCTGCATTTTACAAAATCTACACTTAACCATTTTCGATATACATGAAATTCTTGAAATACATTTCATAAACATTATTGTTGTAGAACAATTATTGCCACTTTTCGTATTACATCACACTTGATCGGTTATTAGATACAAAAGATTTAAGTTTTTAAACGAAAACATATTCACCCCCCCCTACATTGTAACCAAGCCACTATAAATCATTGTGTCCGGTTTGCGCTTTCTTTTACTTATCGCTTTACATTTACATTTGCATTTATCGCTTTATATTTATATTTGCATTGCGTTTGTGTTGTGGCTTGTTGTTTATGTTGTGCTTATGTTTGTGTTGTGATGACATGCTTTATTTTATACTCTCTACTGTCTTTATTGTTGTAAATCTATTATTGTCACTTTTCATATTGCGGCATACTTGATCGGTTATATGATACAAAAGTTCCAACTTCTATCATATGTCCGAAAATTAAAAGGAAAGAACCTAAAAATTTGTTACATCCTTTTCTTATTTCGTTCAAATGAACAAACAAATATAAACCTACCTTAGACCTTTGTTATAAAGTTCTTGAAGCCGCATGAATGTTTTTTGTATTCAGATGCAGAAAAAGTAAACACAAAAAGAAAAACACCTTATACATTTGTGCGTCTATTTGTTTCAAAAAGAAAGAAAACACAAAGGTCACTTGTGCATATGAATCGGGTTTAAGCATTAACAATAGAAATCTTAGATTTTCTTTGTTGATGTTCGATTTTATATTAAGAACACAAGGGACAGAATTGTTATATTGGTGGCTGTGAGTGAACATTGTTAGTGTGGCATTTGTTAAGTGAGAGTGAAATTAGGTTGCTTAGTTTTAAGGTTAGTATCTTTTATATAACACATTTTAGGGATTAGGTTAATTGCTATTGGACTTACACTTTGGCCAGGTATAAGAAACTAGAATTAGGTTGATGGACTTCGATTGGAAGAAAAAGCTTGCTGCAGATTGATTTAACTTCATTGTTATTTAAAAAAAACATTTGAAAAGAAAAATTAAAGGGTAAATTTCAGTGATATAATAAATCTATACTACTCTATCTCTACTTCTCTCCTACATTATAATTTATATCTATATATATACTACATGTCATAGAGGGATGACCCTCTCTCTTTAGTTAATGCAACAATATAAATTTTAAACAATATAAGACTTAAAGCAAAAGATACAATCAATTTATGCACAACACATATGATAGGGTGACCCTATCTTTTCATTTAGTCGAATACAAATCTTAAAGCAAAATGTATGATCAATATGTGCAACACACATATAATTAACTACCTCAATTAATGTCTTTTTCTAAATATCCATTTAATATGAAATGCAATTAATTAAACCTATTGTACAAACCAATCTAGCTAAAAACCATATATACCGAATAATGCTAGAAACAAAAATGAAAACACACTTTTGACACTTGGACTAAAATAATATAGTACTCCATAACTAAGGTTAAACAAAATTGTCAAAGCTTCTACACGCTTCATCGCGATAAAATAATACAATACTATAATAATATCGTTTTCATATAGTCATTGCATCGCGATGCACGGGTATCTTACCATATTTATATGAGATAGTATGCGATAAATTTATCCCTTAAATTTCTCGCTATTAATTAAGTTACTATTACGAAAAATATGTAATCGAATGTTCGCCAAGTTTATCTAAAACTTATTTGAAACAAACATTAATAATATAATATGAAGATATATTAAGAGTAGT
Organism: Chrysanthemum lavandulifolium; assembly: GCA_022545495.1. Classification (NCBI taxonomy): domain Eukaryota; kingdom Viridiplantae; phylum Streptophyta; class Magnoliopsida; order Asterales; family Asteraceae; genus Chrysanthemum; species Chrysanthemum lavandulifolium. Next base: position 142,700,371 of record CM040246.1, on the reverse strand, counting down.
GCGTTAGAAATGATTTAGAAATAGATGGTGCATATATATTCTTTATATTCTAAATAATCAATTAAAATACTACGTTAGTTTTAAAAAAAATGAAAACTAACTAAAATTTAGAAAAATTATATATTTACCTAGCCAAAGTTTTACAATAAATTGTTTATTACAAAATACTTTACTAAATTGGTTTTAGAAGGAAAATAATAATAATAATTAATTATTGAGTTAATTAGGGTGCGTTTAGCTGGGGGTGGGGGGAAACACCTTTGGTTTCTACAAAATGTTTTGTAGAAAACAAGAAAAACAAATATTGCGTTCAAATCAATATTTTCTAATAAAATGTTTTGCAACACACAAAATCCCCTATTTCCTAACTTAACAAGTAAAACTACAAAACAAATTTTAGTTGTTTTCCTTGTTTTCCTTTGTAATCCACAACCCTCCGTCCCCTTCTTCAAAATAGAAAACACAAACATCAACTAAACGCGTTTTTTTATATTTTCAAGTGTTTGTGAAGATAAATTCTCTTGCAATTTTTATAAAACTAGAGATAGAAAAAAAGATAGCTTTTTCCTCCTACTAAATGCACCCTTAGTATCTTTATTTTTATTATATTTTTTTTGATAAACTATTGTCGGGTGTATGGTTACCGCCAAATCACTACCGTTAACTCAACGACGCATCAATTTCATTTTTTTATGAGGGTTTTTCTGGTAAATGTATTACAAAAAAAAGTTTAAGTACATAAGATGTAGGTGAATCTTACATCTCAATCCGTTACATAGGCGATAAAGCTAACATAACAAGACAAAACTACTATTGAAAGAAGGACAACAACTAATAATATTTGACGCTACCTTTGACATCAAAAAAAAAAAAAATTACATTTACTCATAAGAAATGCCAAACAAAACCATGATCATCGAATCAACCATTTCCACTTGAGCTTGAATCATCAATATTCACTATGAAGTCATCTTGATCATCCATCTCAAACACATGAACAATAGATGTAGGGGAGAACATTATACCTTTACTAGGTTTACTATCTCTCGTACCCGGACTCAGACAACTCTTTAACTTGCATGAATCCACATACTTCACAATTCCTTCCACTTGACCTGCCTTATTTAGACCTTGAACTTCCTTATTCAGCCCTTGATCTTTTATATGATTATCGCGAGCCATCTCAGCAAGAATATCAAAAGCATTTGAAACCAATGTACCAGACGAAGAAGTACTAGCACAGTTGTCTTCTGTTTAGTGACATGTTTGAATTCTTGCTTCTTTAGTTGAGTACGGCTTGCATGCACACCTTGTTTTCTTACCTTAGACCACAAACTTCCTTTGAACAACTTGGAAACCATCCTGAACTATTCTAACTTCCTTTTGAAATTCCACACTAGTATGTTTTTAGGGCAATGTTTGTAACACCCCTAATTTCGTGATACGCAGCGGAATTCAAACTGGGTGTTACTCGACGGCACAACAGTCATAATAATAGAAAACGATCTTTAAAGGAGTCGTTTTAAAAAGTATTTATCATTCAAATTATTTAAATATATCAGAGTTTACGAAATAGGTCCCAGTTGGTTCCATTGTTTACAAAATGCATCAATATAAAGTCTTTTGATGTCTTTCTTGGATGATAAAATAATTATAGCCTTCTTGAGTATTCGTGCTCCTCCGTGCGACCTCGCACAATATGGACGTGAAATACATGGTTAAAACCACAACACAAAGGTTGAGTGAAATTCATAGAGTTTGTTTAATGGTTGAACACATTATGTTAGTAGTGTAAGTTAATTAGACTCACACCGATGTTTTGAAAACAAAATAGTTATTATTGCTTGGTACGGCTGCCTCAAGTATATGATACTTGAGCCTGCTTTTGTATTTCACTAAGCTCATGCAACCAAGGCGTTAACGTGTTCCAATATTAATTGGAGAAATTATTGGTACCAGCCCTAATAGGTAAAATTGCGTTTTTACCTAATGTTACTCAAATATAGTGTGTTTGTTTGCCTTTAACTAGGCTAACACAAACGGGATTCGTCAATCCCAATAGATCTATTCACAATATTCGTGCTCACTCTCTCCATTGATTAATGGTTCATGATTTAGGGACTTAAGTTTGGCAAATGCGGTAACTTAGTGCTAATAAAACAATCAGATAAGCATACAGTTTGAAAGCAATGTATTCGGTTTAAAATAAAGCATGTATCTCCCCCAAGGGTTTGTAATACAATTAAGTAATAGAAAGTGGGGCTATGAACTCATTGTAGTGATCAGCAACGGATTGTAACGATATAATGTTTATCAACGTTAGAGTATGACAAGATCACGATCTTTAACGATTACTTACAAAAGCATAGTATTCGTGTTTTAGTATAGTGTACGATATAAGTGTACAAGTACATGTAGTTTGTTGGCTTTCAATATGATGTTGTACATGAATCCTTAAGTTAAAGTATTCCTTAAATGTTGTTTGGCTTATAGCCCTTTTATAAATAACCTCGCACCATCGCTCGTGCTATCAAAATCAAGAGGTCGTGAAATAGTTTAACATGTCATATGGTCATTTACTTAGTTTGTCAAAGTCTAGTGAACAAGTTTTAAAACAAGTTTCGGTCATTAGACTTATACTAGCCGTCATGGCTAATTTATGGTTAAGCAATAATAATCAAGACCATATTAAGGATGTGTCTAAGTTAGACAACCTCAAGACAACAATCTTGACTTAATCGTGGCTTTATATTAGCCTCAAATGATCAATATATCACTTAAAGTTTCTCACTAAGGTTGTTTTCTAGTCAACAACAAGTCGCTTTAGTGTTTGCCGCTTTTAGGTTTTGTCGCTCACTTTCTTCTTATGTGCACCCGAGTTTTTGTAGGAAAAGTCATTCGAGCAACTTTCGTGTATTAAACTTTTGCCGATTCGGACCGAAAAGGGTCAAAATCATGATTTAAAATCGACGCTAAGCTTTTGTTCCAAAGACTATATTTTCATCTAGTAAAACTTAACTAGGCATAACTTTTTAACCACAAGTTCTTTTTAAGTGATTCAAAAGCCCAAGTTCATATTTTTATATTCTCTAATAGCTGCTTAAGCTTAATCAAGTCTAAGGTTCAAAGTTTACCTATATCAATGGTCTAATTACAAGTATATACTTATATTTCATTGCAGAAAGTTTGGCTGCACATTCAGTCCTGCCAAAACAACCATAAGTTGAGTTCTACAACTTTTTTTGACACGCGGATTTTGCTAAACTTCAAGTTTAGGTCTTGGCTACATTTCATAAAACAGAGTCGACTTCCATAAATGACCAGAACCATGGGCTTTTCCCAAATGAAATCTGATGTGTAGATTTTGACATGTTTTGCCATTTTGGCTCTCATTTACTCATCGGGGTGAGTTATGAGGTGCGCCACCCAGAGAAAAGACCATAAGACATAGTTCTAAAAGCCTATATTCTTGAATTAACCTCTAGGTTTCTCGAGATGATCGGTTTAATCAAACTTTGGGACATTGCGTAATTTAGGTTCATAGAACTTACCTAAGACTTGTTTTAGCTTGTTTTCATGGTCATAACCTCATGTACAACATCAATTAAGCCATATTACATATACTAATTATATTAAATTACATCAAATAATTATTGAGGTTATTACAACTATATTAAATGACAAGAAAATAAACTCAAATCTTACAAGGATTAGGATGACAAGTATCACAACTACAAATCAACACCTAAACTCTTCCAATCTTTCACCCTTCTCTTTAATCTTTATCCATCTTTATAACACCTTGATAATCACCCCACCTTACTTCAGACCCTAACCTCTTGTATAACTCCAAATTTAACCATGGAATAACTAAAACAACCCAAGGATCATAACTAGCTACCTAAACCCTTCACTTTTGTAGTATAACTGGTTGTATGGTTCAAAGTGGGTGATGATGATTTATGATGAAGTATGGATAGCCAAGAGGAGGGAGATGAGAGTATTTTTGCAAGTTTGGCATGTAAGAAAGATAATGAGATGATGTTATCCTCAAGTGGGGGGAACAAGGGTGAGTATGTGGTGAGTAGTGGGGCTAGATGCACCAAGCAAAGGCCAAGTGGCTTTGTGTTAGTGCCATTGCATGCCACCTCTCATATGAGGTTGTAGTGTGTGCTCTTTTGACCATAGTTTTGGTTTATGAGGTGTAGTTTGGTCCCGGTAATTACTAATGTTAAGCACTTAAGTCACGAAACTTAAAACCTGGCAACGTAAAAATGTAATACTTACAAAATGTTAAAGTTATCAATATACTCTAACTAGGTATATTAAAAGTGTCATAAGTCTAATGGAGTGCATTTATGTTGTTAAAACCTAATAACGAGGTTCGGCATCGCGCTTTTACGTAAATAGTAAAATGTCTACGTAAAAATAACAAAGTGATAATAGTTCATATAAAATATGACTATTGGTGAAAATAGAGTATTTGGAACACATAGGCTTATCGTAGTCTTGTGTTGACTGCGAGGAAAGTTTACACGGTTTAAACTTTCATAATTAATAAAGTAACAACTTTAAATAATTATTTATAGTCATAGGTGAACAAAAATGTTCAGAGTGTAATTAACCAAAACAGAGTGAATTATTTAACTTGAGAAATTATCAGTTACTACCGGTTATAGTAATTGCTTTTACGTTATAGTAAAAGTCAAATAGTCAAAAGTCAAAGTCAAGGTCAACTTTAAGAAGTCAAAGGGTAAAATAGTCATTTTACCTTATGAAAAATTACGGGTTGCTACAATCTCAACCCCTTAAGGAAATTTTGTCCCGGAATTCAGCGTGTTTTATCCGATGTTGAAGTGTTCTAGGAAAATGTGGGTGTATGCGCCGAATTTTTAATCTTTGCGTTCTCAAGTTTCTGGTCATAGAATGTGTTATGTACCATTCTAAGTTTTTGGTGGTGGCTTAAGTTGATAATCTACAGGTGTAAGATATTGTTAATGTGAAATAGTTTATAATGATGTGATAATTGTCATTGTAGGAAAGTCTTGATAGTGGCAAGTGGTTATCCAAACCATTTCCAAAGTTGATCGTGTCTTTAGGTGGTTTCGAGATGAAGGCTATATCGTATAGTGTTTATGTCTACTAGTGTTTGACAGAAACGTGATACTGTGAAGTTTTACATACTGACTTATAATGGGGTTTAAATAATGATGTGACATGTTTGATGATTAGAAGAATGTAGTATATATTTACCATTATTCTTAGGTAGAGATATCAAGTTTGCTTTAAAATCATAAGTGGATTGTAAAGGATTATGGCTGAATGATAGCCTTGAAACCTAATCAGGCTAGTACTTCTAAGAAATGACGAAAAGATTTGATGACTATCCCAATATAGTAGTTAGGATTATCTCATAAATGAAAACTTTCAAGAATGAAATTAGGTAGTATAAATAAGTGTTAAGAAATGACGAGAAGATTTGATGACTATTCCAAGATAGTAGTTAGGATTATCTCATAAATGAAAACTTTCAAAAATGAAATTAGGTAGTATAAATAAGTGTTAAGATCTCATTGAGTGGTAAGACACTATCATGTCTCTAGATCTTTTAATGAATTATGGTAGTTTATCGAGTTTAAGTAGAAATTAACTGATCATAACCCTAGTACAACTATTCTCAAGATTTGAAAATTTTAAGTCAAACATAGTTAGTCAGACTATGTTCCACTGTCCCTAGGTTAAATATAGGTGACTAGACTATATTTAGCCGAGGTTCGATAAATTTTCCAAATACCTAAATTAGGTATACTCGTGATATGTCCATAGTTTTTGAGAAAATATCCACAAAGCAAAGGCGATATCAAACCATTCAGTTGCAAGTCCCGGCCATACAAGAGTTGTAACCTATGTTTTCACATTCCATTGCATAGAATATAGTATGGGTAGATACGTGTGGAAAGGAAATTTTAAGTAATTCTAAAATAGTTCATACTTGGCTAGGAGCACGAACCTTTAACAATGAAGGTTTCAGAAGAGAATTTTGATGAATGTAGAGAAAGTTGTTGAACTTCATCTTTTGTAGATGATGAATCAGTTTGTCCTTTAGAAATCTCATTTCTTGTATTTCCATTGGAGAAATTGATAGACTGTGACGGGTTTCATGTAAAACAATATCATATAAGGTTTATAAAATAATTTCTAGAGACTTTGTATAACTTACAATGTCTATGAAGTAAATTAGACCATCATGTAACTCACAAGGTCTGAGAAATGATGGGGAGATCATTGTGTAACTCACAATGTCTTGAGAAATGATGGAGAGATCATTGTGTAACTCACAATGTCTTGGGAAATGATGGAGAGGTAATCAGAACTCACAATGTCTTGAGAATGATAGAGACCATTGTGTAACTCACAATGTCTTGAGAAATGATGGAGAGGTCATTGTGTAACTCACAATGTCTTGAGAAATGATGAAGAGATCATTGTGTAACTCACAATGTCTTGAGAAATGATAGAGGTCATTGTGTAATCCACAATGTCTTGAGAAATGATGGAGAGATCATAGTATAACTCACAATGTCTAAGGAATAAATGAGTTAATTGCTTCATTTACGATTGTGCGGGATGTAATTGAGATCACCGTAGGATTTACAATTGTTCGAGAATGTAATAGAAACCACTATAGGATTTACAAGTGTCCGAGAATGTAATAGAGACCACCGTAGGATTTCTGATGTCCGAGAGTGTAATAGAGACCATTGTATCTCACAACGTGTTGAAAAATGAATGAGACCATTGTATCTCACAATGTCTGGGAAGTAGGAAAGACCAATGTAATCAGTTACAATGTCTTGGATAAAGTTTCGTAATCCTAAAATGCACGAGTAGATACATGATTGGGAGAATATGATTGTGCCGTAATGCCTTATACTAGGCATACGCAAATATGTTTAGTCCATCTTTTAGATAAAATGATTGAAAATATGTTGAGTGTATATATCAATATACTAGTATGTTATTGTAGCATAAATATGCTTAAAAGTCACATAATCGTCTGGAGGATGGAAGGCACGGAGAACAGAAGGCTATAACATGTTTTTGTTTGTAAAAGTAATTATAGTTTAGGTCTCAATTTAGACTCATTTATCTATAATTAAGGATCTGATACCAATCTGCAACACCCCCAATTTCGTGATACGCAGCGGAATTCAAACTTGGTGTTACTCGAAGGCACAACAGTCATAATAATAGAAAATGATCTCTAAAGGAGTCGTTTAAAAAGGATTTATCATTCAAATTATTTAAATATATCAGAGTTTATAAAATAGGTCCAAGTTGGTTCCATTGTTTACAAAATGCATCAATATAAAGTCTTTTGATGTCTTTCTTGAATGATAAAATAATTATAGCCTTCTTGAGTATTTGTGCTCCTCCGTGCCAGCCTCGTACAATATGGACGTGAAATACATGCTTAAACTCACAACACAAAGGTTGAGTGAAATTCATAGAGTTTGTTTGATGGTTGAACACATTATGTTGGTAGTGTGAGTTAATTAGACTCACATCGATGTTTTGAAAACAAAACAGTTATTATTGCTTGGAACACCGCCTCAAGTTTATGATACTTAAGCCCGCTTTGTATTTCACTAAGCTCATACAACCAAGGCTTTAACGTGTTCGAATTTTAATTGGAGAAATTGTTGGTACCAGCTCTAATAGGTAAAATTGTCGTTTTTACCTAATGTTACTCAAATATAGTGCATTTGTTTGCCTTTAACTAGGCCAACACAAAAAGGATTCGTCAATCCCAATAGATCTATTCACAATATTCGTGCTCACTCTCTCCAGTGATTAATGGTTCATGATTTAGGGACTTAAGTTTGGCAAATGCGGTAACTTAGTGCTAATAAAACAATCAGATAAGCATACAGTTTGAAAGCAATGTGTTCGGTTTAAAATAAAGCATGTATCTCCCCAAGGGTTTGTAAAACAATTAAGTAATAGAAAGTGCGGCTATGAACTCACTGTAGTGATCAGCAACGGAGTGTAACGATATAATGTTTATCAACGTTAGAGTATGACAAGATCACGATCTTTAACGATTACCTACAAAAGCATAGTATTCGTGTTTTAGTATAGTGTACGATATAAGTGTACAAGTACATGTAGTTTGTTGGCTTTCAATATGATGTTGTACATGAATCCTTAAGTTAAAGTATTCCTTAAATGTTGTTTGGCTTATAGCCCTTTTATAAATAACCTCGTACCATCGTTCGTGCTATCAAAATCAAGAGGTCGTGAAATAGTTTAACATGTCATATGGTCATTTACTTAGTTTGTCAAAGTCTAGTGAACAAGTTTTAAAAACAAGTTTCGGTCATTAGACTTATACTAGCCGTCTTGGCTAATTTATGGTTAAGCAATAATAATCAAGACCATATTAAGGATGTGTCTAAGTTAGACAACCTCAAGACAACAATCTTGACTTAATCGTGGCTTTATATTAGCCTCAAATGATCAATATATCACTTAAAGTTTCTCACTAAGGTTGTTTTCTAGTCAACAACAAGTCGGTTTAGTGTTTGCCGCTTTTAGGTTTTGTCGTTCACTTTCTTCTTATGTGCTCCCGAGTTTTTGTAGAAAAGTCATTTCGAGCAACTTTCGTGTATTAAACTTTTGTCGATTCGGACCGAAAAGGGTCAAAATCATGATTTAAAATCGTATCAGCAAGCTTTTGTTCCAGCACTATATTTTCATCTAGTAAAACTTAACTAGGCATAACTTTTTAACCACAAGTCCTTTTTAAGTGATTCAAAAGCCCAAGTTCATATTTTTATATTCTCTAATAGCTGCTTAAGATTAATCAAGTCTAAGATTCAAAGTTTACCTATATCAATGGTCTAATTACAAGTATATACTTATATTTCATTGCAGAAAGTTTGGCTGCACATTCAGTCCTGCCAAAACAACCATAAGTTGAGTTCTACAACTTTTTTTGACACGCGGATTTCGGTAAACTTCAAGTTTAGGTCTTGGCTACATTTCATAAAACAGAGTCGACTTCCATAAATGACCAGAACCATAGGATTTTCCCAAATGAAATCTGATGTGTAGATTTTGACATGTTTTGCCATTTTGGCTCTCATTTACTCATCGGGGTGAGTTATGAGGTGCGCCACCCAGATAAAAGACCATAAGACATAGTTCTAAAAGCCTATATTACTGAATTAACCTCTAGGTTTACTGAGATGATCAGTTTAATCAAACTTTGGGACTGTTGCAGAATTTAGGTTCATAGAACTTACCTAAGACTTGTTTTAGCTTGTTTTCATGGTCATAACCTCATGTACAACATCAATTAAGCCATATTACATATACTACTTATATTAAATTACATCAAATAATTATTGAGGTTATTACAACCATATTAAATGACAAGAAAATAAACTCAAATCTTACAAGGATTAGGATGACAAGCATCACAACTACAAATCAACACCTAAACTCTTCCAATCTTTCACCCTTCTCTTTAATCTTTATCCATCTTTATAACACCTTGATAATCACCCCACCTTACTTCAGACCCTAACCTCTTGTATAACTCCAAATTTAACCATGGAATAACTAAAACAACCCAAGGATCATAACTAGCTACCTAAACCCTTCACTTTTGTAATATAACTGGTTGTATGGTTCAAAGTGGGTGATGATGATTTATGATGAAGGATGGATAGCCAAGATGAGGGAGATGAGAGTATTTTTGCAAGTTTTGCATGTAAGAAAGATAATGAGATGATGTTATCCTCAAGTGGGGGGAACAAGGGTGAGTATGTGGTGAGTAATGGGGCTAGATGCACCAAGCAAAGGCCAAGTGGCTTTGTGTTAGTGCCATTGCACGCCACCTCTCATATGAGGTTGTAGTGTGTGCTCTTTTGACCATAGTTTTGGTTTATGAGGTGTAGTTTGGTCCCGGTAATTACTAATGTTAAGCACTTAAGTCACGAAACTTAAAGCCTAGCAACGTAAAAATGTAATACTTACAAAAATGTTAAAAGTTATCAATATACTCTAACTAGGTATATTAAAAGTGTCATAAGTCTAATGGAGTGCATTTATGTTGTTAAAACCTAATAACGTAGGTTCGCGCACGCGTTTTACGTAAATAGTAAAATGTCTACGTAAAAATAACAAAGTGATAATAGTTCATATAAAATATGACTATTGGTGAAAATAGAGTATTTGGAACACATAGGCTTATCGTAGTCTTGTGTTGACTGCGAGGAAAGTTTACACGGTTTAAACTTTCATAATTAATAAAGTAACAACTTTAAATAATTATTTATAGTCATAGGTGAACAAAAATGTTCAGAGTGTAATTAACCAAAACAGAGTGAATTATTTAACTTAAGAAATTATCAGTTACTACCGGTTATAGTAATTGCTTTTACGTTATAGTAAAAGTCAAATAGTCAAAAGTCAAAGTCAAGGTCAACTTTAAGAAGTCAAAGGGTAAAATAGTCATTTTACCTTATGAAAAATTACGGGTTGCTACAATCTCAACCCCTTAAGGAAATTCTATCCCGGAATTCAGCATGTTTTATCCGATGTTGAAGTGTTCTAGGAAAATGTGGGTGTTGCGCCGAATTTTTAATCTTTGCGTTCTCAAGTTTCTGGTCATAGAATGTGTTATGTACCATTCTAAGTTTTTGGTGGTGGCTTAAGTTGATAATCTACAGGTGTAAGATATTGTTAATGTGAAATAGCTTATAATGATGTGATAATTGTCATTGTAGGAAAGTCTTGATAGTGGCAAGTGGTTATCCAAACCATTTCCAAAGTTGATCGTGTCTTTAGGTGGTTTCGAGATGAAGGCTATATCGTATAGTGTTTATGTCTACTAGTGTTTGAAAGAAACATGATACTGTGAAGTTTTACATACTGACTTATAATGGGGTTCAAATAATGATGTGACATGTTTGATGATTAGAAGAATGTAGTATATATTTATCATTATTCTTAGGTAGAGATATCAAGTTTGCTTTAAAATCATAAGTGGATTGTAAAGGATTATGGCTGAATGATAGCCTTGAAACCTAATCAGGCTAGTACTTCTAAGAAATGACGAAAAGATTTGATGACTATCCCAAGATAGTAGTTAGGATTATCTCATAAATGAAAACTTTCAAGAATGAAATTAGGTAGTATAAATAAGTGTTAAGAAATGACGAGAAGATTTGATGACTATTCCAAGATAGTAGTTAGGATTATCTCATAAATGAAAACTTTCAAGAATGAAATTAGGTAGTATAAATAAGTGTTAAGATCTCATTGAGTGGTAAGACACTATCATGTCTCTAGATCTTTTAATGAATTATGGTAGTTTATTGAGTTTAAGTAGGAAATTAACTCGATCATAACCCTAGTACAACTATTCTCAGTATTTGAAAATTTTAATTCGAACATAGTTAGTCAGACTATGTTCCACTGTCCCTAGGTTAAATATAGGTGACTAGACTATATTTAGCCGAGGTTCGATAAATTTTCCAAATACCTAAATTAGGTATACTCGTGATATGTCCATAGTTTTTGAGAAAATATCCACAAAGCAAAGGCGATATCAAACCATTCAGTTGCAAGTCCCGGCCATACAAGAGTTGTAACCTATGTTTTCACATTCCATTGCATATAATATAGTATGGGTAGATACGTGTGGAAAGGAAATTTTGAGTAATTCTAAAATAGTTCATACTTGGCTAGAGCACGAACCTTTAACAATGAAGGTTTCGTAAGAGAATTTTGATGAATGTAGAAAGTTGTTGAACTTGACTTTTGTAGATGATGAATCGGTTTGTCCTTTAGAAATCTCATTTCTTGTATTTCCATTGGAGAAATTGATAGACTGTGACGGGTTTCATGTAAAACAATATCATATAAGGTTTATAAAATAATTTCTAGAGACTTTGTATAACTTACAATGTCTATGAAATAAATTAGACCATCATGTAACTCACAAGGTCTGAGAAATGATGGGGAGATCATTGTGTAACTCACAATGTCTTGAGAAATGATGGAGAGATCATTGTGTAACTCACAATGTCTTGGGAAATGATGGAGAGGTAATTCTGTAACTCACAATGTCTTGAGAAATGATAGAGAGACCATTGTGTAACTCACAATGTCTTGAGAAATGATGGAGAGGTCATTGTGTAACTCACAATGTCTTGAGAAATGATGAAGAGATCATTGTGTAACTCACAATGTCTTGAGAAATGATAGAGAGGTCATTGTGTAATTCACAATGTCTTGAGAAATGATGGAGAGATCATAGTATAACTCACAATGTCTAAGGAATAAATGAGTTAATTGCTTCATTTACAGTGTCTGGGGATGTAATTGAGATCATTGTAGGATTTCTGATGTTCGAGAATGTAATAGAAACCATTGTAGGATTTATAGTGTCGAGAATGTAATAGAGACCTTTGTAGGATTTACAAAGGTGTCGAGAGTGTAATAGAGACCATTGTATCTCACAACGTGTTGAAAATGAATGAGACCATTGTATCTCACAATGTCGGGAAGTAGGAAAGACCAATGTAATCAGTTACAATGTCTTGGATAAAGTTTCGTAATCCTAAAATGCACGAGTAGATACATGATTGGGAGAATATGATTGTGTCGTAATGCCTTATACTAGGCATACGCAAATATGTTTAGTCCATCTTTTAGATAAAATGATTGAAAATATGTTGAGTGTATATATCAATATACTAGTATGTTATTGTAGCATAAATATGCTTAAAAGTCACATAATCGTCGGAGGATGGAAGGGAGAGAGAAGGCTATAACATGTTTTTGTTTGTAAAAGTAATTATAGTTTAGGTCTCAATTTAGACTCGTTTATCTATAATTAAGGCTCGATACCAATCTGCAACACCCCAATTTCGTGATACGCAATGAATTCAAACTTGGTGTTACTCAAGGCACACAATCATAATAATAGAAAATGATCTCTAAAGGAGTCGTTTAAAAAGGATTTATCATTCAAATTATTTAAATATATCAGAGTTTATAAAATAGGTCCAAGTTGGTTCCATTGTTTACAAAATGCATCAATATAAAGTCTTTTGATGTCTTTCTTGAATGATAAAATAATTATAGCCTTCTTGAGTATTTGTGCTCCTCCGTGCCAGCCTCGTACAATATGGACGTGAAATACATGCTTAAAACTGTCAACACAAAGGTTGAGTGAAATTCATAGAGTTTGTTTGATGGTTGAACACATTATGTTGGTAGTGTGAGTTAATTAGACTCACACCGATGTTTTGAAAACAAAACAGTTATTATTGCTTGGTACGGCTGCCTCAAGTTTATGATACTTAAGCCCGCTTTTGTATTTCACTAAGCTCATACAACCAAGGCTTTAACGGGTTCGAATTTTAATTGGAGAAATTGTTGGTACCAACTCTAATAGGTAAAATTGTCGTTTTTACCTAATGTTACTCAAATATAGTGCATTTGTTTGCCGTTAACTAGGCCAACACAAAAAGGATTCGTCAATCCCAATAGATCTATTCACAATATTCGTGCTCACTCTCTCCAGTGATTAATGGTTCGTGATTTAGGGACTTAAGTTTGGCAAATGCGGTAACTTAGTGCTAATAAAACAATCAGATAAGCATACAGTTTGAAAGCAATGTGTTCGGTTTAAAATAAAGCATGTATCTCCCCAAGGGTTTGTAAAACAATTAAGTAATAGAAAGTGCGGCTATGAACTCATTGTAGTGATCAGCAACGGATTGTAACGATATAATGTTTATCAACGTTAGAGTATGACAAGATCACGATCTTTAACGATTACCTACAAAAGCATAGTATTCGTGTTTTAGTATAGTGTACGATATAAGTGTACAAGTACATGTAGTTTGTTGGCTTTCAATATGATGTTGTACATGAATCCTTAAGTTAAAGTATTCCTTAAATGTTGTTTGGCTTATAGCCCTTTTATAAATAATCTCGTACCATCGTTCAGGCTATCAAAATTAAGAGGTCGTGAAATAGTTTAACATGTCATATGGTCATTTACTTAGTTTGTCAAAGTCTAGTGAACAAGTTTTAAAAACAAGTTTCGGTCATTAGACTTATACTAGCCGTGCGGCTAATTTATGGTTAAGCAATAATAATCAAGACCATATTAAGGATGTGTCTAAGTTAGACAACCTCAAGACAACAATCTTGACTTAATCGTGGCTTTATATTAGCCTCAAATGATCAATATATCACTTAAAGTTTCTCACTAAGGTTGTTTTCTAGTCAACAACAAGTCAGTTTAGTGTTTGCCGTTTTTAGGTTTTGTCGTTCACTTTCTTCTTATGTGCTCCCGAGTTTTTGTAGAAAAAGTTATTCTGAGCAACTTTCGTACTTTACACTTTTGCTGATTCGGACTAGAAAAGGGTCAAAATCGTGATTTAAAATCATATCAGCAAGCTTTTGTTCCAGCACTATATTTTCATCTAGTAAAACTTAACTAGGCATAACTTTTTAACCACAAGTCCTTTTTAAGTGATTCAAAAGCCCAAGTTAATATTTTTATATTCTCTAATAGCTGCTTAAGCTTAATCAAGTCTAAGGTTCAAAGTTTATCTATATCAATGGTCTAATTACAAGTATATACTTATATTTCATTGCAGAAAGTTTGGCTGCACATTCAATCCTGCCAAAACGACCATAAGTTGAGTTCTACAACTTGTTTTGACACGCGGCTTTCGCCAAACTTCAAGTTTAGGTCTTGGCTACATTTCATAAAACTGATTTGACTTCCAGAAATAACCAGAACCATGGGCTTTTCCCAAATGAAATCTAGTGTGCAGATTTTGACATGTTTTGCCATTTTGGCTCTCATTTACTCATTGGGGTGAGTTATGAGGTGCGCCACCCGGCGAAACGACCGTAAGACATATTTCTAAAAGCCTATCTTACTGAATTAACCTCTAGGTTTACTGAGATGATCAGTTTAATCAAACTTTGGGACTGTTGCAGAATTCAGGTTCATAGAACTTACCTAGGACTTTTTAGCTTGTTTTCATGGTCATAACCTCATGTACAACATTAATTAAGCCATATTACATATACTACTTATATCAAATTACATCAAATAATTATAGAAATTATTACAACCATATTAATGACAAGAAAATTAACTCAAATCTTACAAGGATTAGGATGACAAGTATCACAACTACAAATCAACACCTAAACTCTTCCAATCTTTCACCCTTCTCTTTAATCTTTATCCATATTTATAACACCTTGATAATCACCCCAAAGACAACCTTACTTCAGCCCCTAACCTCTTGTATAACTCCAAATTTAACCATGGAATAACTAAAACAACCCAAGGATCATAACTAGCTACCAAAACCCTTCACTTTTGTAGTATAACTTGTTCTATGGATCAAAGTGGGTGATGATGATTTATGATGAAGGATGGACAGCCAATAGAAGGGATGTCTACATGGTTTAAACTTTCATAATTAATAAAGTAACAACTTTAAATAATTATTTATAGCCATAGATGAACAAAAATGTTCAGAGTGTAATAATCCAAAACAGAGTGAATTATTTAACTTGGGAAATTACCAGTTACTACCGGTTATAGTAATTGCTTTTACGTTATAGTAAAATTCAAATAGTCAAAAGTCAAAGTCAAGGTCAACTTTAAGAAGTTAAAGGGTAAAATAGTCATTTTACCTTATGAAAAATTACGGGTTGCTACAATGTTCACCCTCATGCCCAAACACCATGCAAGTTTCACATCTCGAAGGTTTCCATTCGAATTCCATTCAAATTGTATGCAAGGTATTACCTTTACCATCCAACATAGGGATTGAAATCACCATTGTATCCTTAAGAGCCCGATCAACCCTTATATCAACTAAAGCATGTGCAAAATCCATATGTCCCCATGATTGCATATACGTAGTAACAGTGCATGCATCCAACATAATGGGGGTGCCCAATCTAGTAGCTATAACACTCAATCCGTCGGCTGTAAAAGCAGAAAGAAAAACATCATGGAATTTAACCCAAACAGAACCGAAAGTAGCTCGTCTTTTAACAATCTGGAAGTTGGAGTCCACTTCTTTAAGATCAAAGGAACATTTTGATTCAAGTAAAGACCATTTTCCAATACTCCTTCCAATCCAGCACTAGAAGATAATTTAAAGAAGATAAATCCCTTTTTGTCCCCCATAACTATAATAATACCATGTTTCTTCCATGCATTTAACATATAGTTTTCCACAATAGGAAAAACAACTTTTTTACCAAGAAAATAAGTAGATATAAATCATCCAATAGTAAGACACGCATCTCAAAAAATATATTAGCAAATAAAATCACAAGTGAGGCATCAGCTTGGCAGGCAGGCACGTGGCAGTCATAGGGTTATGTTTTCGTAAAAGTAGTTATATTATAGGTTTTAAATAAAAACATAGTTCTCTATAACCAAGGCTCTGATACCAATCTGTAACACCCCCAAATCTGGTACAGTGGAAGCATTCAGGTCATGGGGTGCTACTAAATTGGAATCACACCACATATATAGAACAACGAATTTACCTTAAGAAATTTCATAATCGAAAGTAATAAGTTTACATCTTTCAAAAATAGTGCGGAAATACAGGCCCTTAAAAGAATTTTAGCGGTTCTAAATATATCAAAGTAATCTATGACCATGCCATGCCAGAAGCCTCCAAAGGTAAGCTAACACCTTGAAAACCTGAGAAATACATGCTAAATGGGTCAACACGAGGTTTGTGAGTTCATAGGTTTATTTAAATAACAATGTGGAGTAAAAGAAATATGAGTTCAAAGAAAGCTTTGTGACCATTGTGTCACTCATGATGTCATGAAAACAAAGTTTACCTTTAAGTAAATTAGTAATGTGGATCACAAGGTTTTCCAGAGTAATTATAGAACACATATAAAGTCAAGTTTAGAATTAGTAACCACTGCTTTACTCACATCGTCACGAAAAGTATCAGTAAGATAGACCATAAGTATTAAGCATAAAGTTGGTGTGGAAAACTAGAAGGGGGGTTGAATAGTTTTGCCGATTTTAAGTTAGTTTTAAAAACTTTAGATTCGATGTTATGTGAAATCGTATGGATGAAGATAAAGTATAGATCTAAGAGTAACGAAAGTAAATAAAGTAAAGCAAGGGAAATAAATGACAAAACCGATTTATAGTGGTTCAGCTACAAGGACACCTTCCTTGCCCTACTCCACTCCTCGAGTCACCTACTCGAGAGTTCAAGCACTATGTCAACAAACTCCTTCAACTTGGCGGAGAAGCTTACACAACATTGCTTACACTTTTTTCTGGTACAAAGCTAAATCTTGAGTACGTAACACGGAGGACCAAACCAACACGACTATTACACAACAACTATGTGAAATATCAAGTACAAGATCTTTGCTACATAAATCTTGTGGAGGAACAAATCAATCAAGGACCCTTGCTTGGATGACTTGTAGTGAGCTCGTGATCTCGCCTTAGAGAAGGACCTATATGAGAATCACAATAGAAGAAAGAATAACAACTCTCTAGATCAAGTGATCTTTTGTTAGAAGAGAGTAAGAGTATATGAGAGATTTAGGAAGAAGAGGGGTGAGAAGAAATGAAGAAATGGCTCTCTATTTATAGGCAAAATCTTGCCACTGTTCCACGGATCCCACGAATCCCTCACTTAAGGGATCTGTCTAGTGTAAAGCTAGGGATCCGTGGGACGCTCCTATTTGCCCATGGGTTTTTTGGTTATGGGTCATGGGTCATGGGTTATAGGTTGGTCAATGGGTATTTCATTAGATACAATGTATCTAATAGATGCAATGCATCTAGTCAAATGGGTATGGGTCAATACCATGGGTTATGGATATGCTCCATGGGTTGTGATTTTTACCCATCCTAATAAACTATTACAACAAATGATTTATTACAACAATTTGTATTAAATAACTATATGTAAATGCTTTACAAAAATAACATGTATTCTTATAATTTTACTTATGATAACATTATATTTGTTATCAACAAACACAAAAGATCGCAAAATATTAATAAACGTTTTACGGTTTATTTGTATTAACAATCTCCCTTTTGTTGATGACAAAACATAATGTTATGATGAGTAAAACTTAAGATTAGATGTATGTTTTGAAAGCCTAAGTTTTATTTCTTCTCCCCCTTTTTATCGAAACAAAAAGTTAACCCAACGAAGAAATAAGATGTGGAAAAATATTCCACGTATCGCTTACTCTCCCTTGACGGTAGCTCCCCTAGTTTGGGGCGTCAAGTGAGAAAAAATAAAAAAATATATTACAAAGAAAATGTTAGTAGTAACATGCATAAATAATCTTGTGATTGACGAGAATCAAGATTGAGAGCCAAGGTATGTAAACAAGGCCTTGTAATAAAACAACAAAATGTAGTGGTATTTATGCCACATACAAGCATGTAAAAGTAAGAACAAGACTTGTTCTTAAAAATGACTCAAAGAAAATACTAAGAAACATAAAAATAGTAATAATGATTCCTTTCATGCTTGCATAAGGTTATGGATGGAGGGTTTGATGAGTAATGATATTGATGCGATCAAGAATGAGGTTTAGTATGACTCGCATTTCTTTTCTAATTTCTATTGCAATATCCCTAGTGGATTGGCAATGTTCACAATGTAAGTGATGTGGGTAATGAGTGCGGAAGTTTTCCGGGTTGTTTTGATTTGTGAGATGCGGAAGATGTGGTGGAAAAGTAGGAAAATATGGATCAAAGTCCGGAATGTTTGGAAGTGGTGGTGGAAAAGAACCTAGATGTTCTTGTAGCTCAATGGGAGCTAAGGGTGGTGAGGTTTCAAGGTCTTTGAAAATTGTGTTTGGAGAAGTGGGAGGTGTCAAAAAGGCTATTTCTTTTTGTTTTGATTGTTGAGATCTTGTTGGAGTCTTAAGGAGTTCCAAAAGAGTGACTTTAGGTGGTGAGTTGATGGGTGATGAAGTTGGTGTACTTGTTGGTGATGAAGGAGGTGTTATAATGGAAGCATCTTGTGGTGAGTTGGTGGTTGGTGATGAGCCATTCGATGATGGTTTTGCTAAGCAACAAGGCCGGATGCTAATTCGTGCGGATTTCCTAGATTTTGATTGTGATATTTTGGAAGGCGGGAGGACAAAATTTTGGATTTCTTGACATGGATTGTTTGCACTAGGTGATTCATCTAAGTTGGATGATCTTTTGGAAGACATGGTGGTGTTTGTTTGTGAGGATGAGATGAATAAGCAAGCAATGTTGGGAATCCTACTTATAAAAAAAATTATGCATTGTAATGAATGCTTGACCCAAAATGTGGATTAAAATCTAATGACTAGATATGAATTTAAGGCATGTGATCATGAGAAAACAAGCATTAAATCACATAATCCAAAATAAAGTGACTAAAATAGAAGATAAAACTAGCTTCTATCTCACGGATCCCATGGATCCTTCCCTTGAGGGATCCGTCCAGCATTAAGGCTGGGATCCGTGGTACTGGTGATTCAGGCATCTTAAAATTTTCTTTTTGGAAACATTTGTGCCTAGTGTGTGCCTATATGCAAACCATTTGGAGTTGCGGTTATCTCGACTCCTAAAAAGAAAAGAAAAATAAACTAGAAGTGAAAAAGCATACTATTATATGAGATAACCCGAGTGCTCCTAATTCATTGTTGCTTAAATGAATGTACCCGAAAACACATATTAGTTATGTGTCCCCTTTAGCATTCAAAAGACATGAGATGCAATGAAAACGGGTTTTTTTACTTTGTATTAATAATGAAAAAGTGATTTGTCCTAGACGTGAGAAATGGCTTTTGTGAAATTAATACGGGAAGAGGTATCATTTTAGAAAAAAAATTTAAAAGGGGTTTCTATGTGTGAATAAAAACGTTTATCCTTTTGAAAAAAAAATGTGTATGTAATTACGTGTTTGCAACTTGTACTTATTTTGAAAGAAAATAAGAGAAAACTATGAGTTATAAGTGAAAAACTTATCTTGGGTTTTGAAAATTCCCGTATTGTTTGTGAGTTGTGCGTGAAATAGAGATCCTAGACTCAGAAGGAAGAAGGCTAGTGTTTACATACCTTGTAGAGTCAAAAAGCAAATTACGACGATTGTTCCATGAGACCAAGACCAAGACGAAGTAGGTTGAATTGTTCCCGCTTCAACGGTTTGGTGAGGACGTCGACTATGTTGTCTTCGGATGCTACCTTCTCAATAGAGATGTTCCCCATTGAACATTGTCTCTTAAGAAGTGATGACGAATCTCTATATGCTTTGTGCGAGAATGCAATACCGGATTCTTGCTTAAATCGATGGCACCTTTGTTGTCACATAGAATGGCTATGTCACTTAGATGAATATCGTAGTCAACTAACGCTTGTTTCATCCATAGTGCTTGTTGGCATGCTTTGCCGGTGGAGACATATTCGGCTTCGGTTGTTGATATTGCTAATGCCGTTTATTTCTTTGAGAACCAAGATGTTAAACAACATCCCATAAAAGTACATACCCCACTTGTACTTTTTCGGTCAACATAATCACCTGCATGGTCAGAATCTGCATATACAATTGTTTCTACTCCCGTACCCTTAGGATACCATAATCCTAATTGAGTTGTACCCTTAATGTATCTAAATATCCTTTTGACGGCTTCTAGATGCGATGTTTTAGGATCTTCTTGAAACCTAGCACATAGACAAACACTAAACATGATATCCGACCGACTAGCCGTGAGGTAGAGAAGACTACCAATCATGCCATGATATTTTATGTTATCAACAGATTCGTCGTCTTCATCTTTTGTGAGTTTGGTGTCGGATGACATTGGTGTCCTAATTGGTTTTGACTCTTCTAAACCGAATTTCTTTAACATCTCCTTTATATATTTAGATTGATTAAAGAAGATACCATCTTCTACTTGTTTGATTTGTAGACCAAGAAAGAAACTAAGTTCTCCCATCATACTCATTTCGAACTCGTCATGCATGATTTTAGAGAAATTATCACACATGTCTTGACAAGTAGATCCGAATATAATATCATCTACATATATTTGAACAATGATTATACATGACTCCTTTTTCTTAGTAAAAAGTGTGTTATCAACTAACCCTATGGTGTAGTTGTGTTTGATTAAGAACGACTTGAGTCTATCATACCAAGCTTTTGGAGCTTGTTTAAGACCATAAAGGGATTTCTTTAGCTTATACACATGTTTAGGTTTTTCAAAATCGATGAAGCCCGGAGGTTGAGCTACATATACTTCTTCATTAATAAAACCATTTAGAAAGGCACTTTTGACATCCATTTAGTAAAGCTTAAGAGCATTAGCCCAAGCATAAGCAAGAAGTATTCTTATAGACTCTAATCTAGCCACAAGGGCATAGGTCTCATTAAAGTCTATTCCTTCTTGTTGATTATACCCTTGGGCAACAAGTCTAGCTTTGTTTCTAGACACTACACCGTTTGCATCTAACTTGTTTTTATATACCCATTTGGTTCCTATTATGGTTTGATTACTAGGTGGAGGGACAAGTGTCCAAACATCGTTAGAAACAAATTGATTTAACTCTTCTTGCATAGCCATTACCCAACTTTCATCTTTTATGGCCTCTTGTGTATTCTTAGGTTCTATGGTTGTGACAAAACAAAATAGGCTACTTTGGTTTTGGACTTGAGACCTTAAGGTTCTTTCGTTTAA
Organism: Chrysanthemum lavandulifolium; assembly: GCA_022545495.1. Classification (NCBI taxonomy): domain Eukaryota; kingdom Viridiplantae; phylum Streptophyta; class Magnoliopsida; order Asterales; family Asteraceae; genus Chrysanthemum; species Chrysanthemum lavandulifolium. The sequence continues at coordinate 142,678,579 of CM040246.1, read as the reverse complement.
CTTTCCTATGACCTTATCTACGGGGTGATCTTTGGACTCTTTAATATTAATGATTTCATTATTTAAAGGTTCTTCTTCCTCATTTATCTTTTTCTTTATTACAATAGCTTCACTTTCGACAATCTCGTCATCGACAAGAGGTGGAGTGGGTTTGGTTGGACTTTCATCAAATTTAACGTTTAATGACTCTTCAACCTTCATTGTTTCTTTATTTAATATGACGTAAGCTTTGCTATTAGGAGATTAACCTAGAAAGATACATTCGGTTGATTTAGGATCAAATTTTGTAAGGTAATCTTTAGTGTTAAGTAGAAAACATTTGCTACCAAAGACTCTAAAGTGATCTAACGTAGGCTTTTGCCTCAAGTAACTCGTATGGAGTTTTACCTAAAATTGGTCTAATTAAGACTCGATTAAGTATGTATGTTGAGGTATCAACGGTATTGCACCAAAACTTTTGAGGTATGGATTGCTCATTTAGCATGGTGCGACTCATTTCTTGTAGGGTTCTATTCTTTCTTTCAACTACCCCATTCGATTGTGGAGTGCGAGAGGCGAGAAGTTGTGAGTAATACCATTAGCGTCACAAAAGCTCCAAATTGCACTTCATTATCGAATTCCCTACCATGATCCGTTCTAATAGACACTATAGGACTTCCTAGTTGTCTTTGGATTTTCTTGCTTAATATTTCAAAGTAATTAAACGTTTTAGTTTTGTTCTTTAAAAATTTAGTCCATGTGTACCTAGAGTAATCATCCACTATAACCAAAGTGTAGTAGTTGCCTCCATAACTTTGGATAGCGGATGGACCAAATAAATTCATGTGTAGTAATTCTAGACACTTAGTTGTAGACACCATGTTTTTAGCTTTGTGACTAGAATGAACTTGTTTTCCTACATTACAAGCATCACAAAAGTGATGTTCATATTTTAATTTAGGTAGATCTCTTACTAGATCTTTGGATGATAGCGATTGAAGAAGTCGCATATTGGCATGACCCAATCTTCGATGCCATAGGGTCGAAGTATCATCCATAGAAGTAAGACAAACTTTGTCTTTAGGTTCATTACCAATTTTAATGACATAGACTCCATGTTTCCTAATTCCTCTTCCTATGGTTATGTCATTTTTAATATCTTACTACCGGTTTAGTTAAAAGTGCGTTGCACTTTTTATCACATATTTGTCCTATACTTAAGAGATTAAAGTTTAGGTTTTCTCGTGGCACACATCGTTAATGGTTAGAGATTTGTTAGAAATCGTACCTTACCGATGATTTTCTTTACTATTTTCAAATACCACATTTCCTCCATTAAAGGATTCATATGTGGAGAATAAGTCTTTATTGCGGTCATGTGCCTTGTGCACCCGCTATCCTTGATCCATTCATCCGGATCTAGGTCGACCTTTAAGCACACCTAAAAAACAATTAACTCAAAAGTTTGGTCCCCATTTGTTCATGGGTCCATTAGTGTTAAACATTCCATTCATGTTAGACATGTATGGATAAGGTGAATATGCATTCCATGGTGCAAAGTTTTGAAATGGAAAACCATTTTGCATATTTGGGTTCCATCCCATTTGATGGTTACTTCTCGGGTAAACATTATTAGGTCTCCTAGATGTATTTGGTTTTAAAATGATGGACCTTTGTCTCTTACAAAACTTTGATTATATCTTGGGGTGGTTGTCTAATGGTATCATGAGTTGGTTTCTTCTTATTAACAATAACAAAATCGGTTCTAGAAGAAGCTATGTTTTACCTTTGTTTGCTTGAGACCCATGGATCCCCAGGGTGTACACTAGCGGTTCCCTTTTGTGGGATCCATGGGATCCGCCACAACATGGCTTTGTTTTTCTATTGCTTTTACGAATTGTGTTTCTTTGTTTTCACTAGTTGACGCATCAAGTTGCTGAATACCTAAACCTTTTTTGTTGTTTCCAGTTTTAACACTATCTAGTATCATATCTAGAGTATTAGTACTCATTCTAGCAATCTTAGAATATAGTTGATCAACTAGTGTTTGAAGTTGAACGCAAAGTTCACATTCGCCACTTGTAATTTTGCCCTTTTCTAGATGTTTCAATTTTGACTTTAACTATATGACTTCCTTATCTAAACATTGGTTTTGATTTTTCAAAAAATTGTTTTTTTTAATTACTTCTAAGCTAATTTTGCAAAGTTTGTCATATTCATTATGCAATGAATCATCATATAATGATGAGCTACTATAGTATTCGTGACATACCTCGTCATTTGCTATGAGACAAATTTCTTCGTCCTCCTCCTCACTCATTCCCCACGAACCGCTCACAAATGCCTTTTGATCATCCCATTTGGGACACTTACTAATAAATTGGTTTGGGTCCCCACATTTAAAGCAAGCACGATCATCCCTTGGCTTCTCGTCCTCTTTTCTTTTCCGGAATCCTTTCTTGTTGTCATACGGTTGTTTGACGTATCTTCCCTTCCTTCTAAAGAACTTTTTAAAGTCCCTTACCGCCATGGCATACTCTTCGTCATCACTATCCGAAGAGGAGTTCTCTTCATCTCTTGAGACCTTCTTGGCTTTAAGGGCAAGAGATTTGTGTTTCTCTATCACTTTTGAGGCTTCGGAATCTTTAGTGAGGACAAGCTCATAGACTTTTAAATTGCCTATGAGTTCATCAAGGGTGAGGATTGACAAGCCTTTAGATTCTTCGATTGCCGTCACCTTAGATCTCCACTTGGATGGAAGTGCCCTTAGATATCTCCTAACATGATTACGGTTGAGAAAGATTCATCAAGTGCTTGTAAAGATGTAATAATAGTATTAAAATTAGCAAAGAATGATCTATAGTATCCTCATCCGATATTGAAAATTGTTCATTTTGTTGAACAAATAGATCAATTTTATTATTTTTAACTTGTTGATTACCTTGATGAGTTACAACTAAAGAATTCCAAATTTCTTTAGAGGTTTTAAGCATAGGAATTCTTTCGAATTCCTTTTTGGGTAAAGCATTATATAAAACCATTTTAGCTTCACTATTTTTGGAAAGCTTTTTCTTAATATCATCGGTGAGTTTATCATGAGGTATGTTAACTAAATTTCCTTTATCATCTTTTGATGTAGCTTCAAAATCGCCTTCAACAATGATGTACCAAAGATCAATATCTTTTGACTTCACATACGTTTCGAATCTATTTTCCCAATATATAAAACTATTAGTTTCAAGTATTGGTGATCATTGCATAGATTGCCTTTCCTTGTAGTTTTCAGAACCCATATTGATCGAAATTTTTTTAAAATACGGTTTACTTTAAAACTTTTATAAACTTAGCTCTTAATGCCAATTGTGGAAAACTAGAAGGGGGGATTGAATAGTTTTGCCGATTTTACGTTAGTTTTAAAAACTTTAGATTCGATGTTATGTGAAATCATATGGATGAAGATAAAGTATAGATCTAAGAGTAACAAAAGTAAATAAAGTAAAGCAAGGGAAAGAAATGACACAACCGATTTATAGTGGTTCGACTACAAGGACACCTTCCTTGCCCTACTCCACTCCCCGAGTCACCTACTCGAGAGTTCAAGCACTATGTCAACAAACTCCTTCAACTTGGCGGAGAAGCCTACACAACATTGTTTACACCTTTTTTCCGGTACAAAGCTAAATACCAAGTCCGTAACACGGAGGACCAAACCAACACGACTATTACACAACAACTATGTGAAATATCAAGTACAAGATCTTTGCTCTGAAATCTTGTGGAGGAACAAATCAATCAAGGACCCTTGCTTGGATGACTTGTAGTGAGCTCGTGATCTCGCCTTAGAGAAGGACCTATATGAGAATCACAATAGAAGAAAGAAGAACAACTCTCTAGATCAAGTGATCTTTTGTTAGAAGAGAGTAAGAGTATATGAGAGATATTGGAAGAAGAGGGGTGAAGAAAATGAAGAAATGGCTCTCTATTTTTAGGCAAAATCTTGCCACTGTTCCACGGATCCCACGGATCCCTCCCTTAAGGGATCCTGTGGAAAACTAGAAGGGGGGTTTGAATAGTTTTACCAATTAAAACTCGTTTTAAACTTATTTAGATCAACTTATGTCAATATATTTGGATGTGTGTTGGATGTTGATAGACAAACATATAGAAATATAAATATGTAATGAAAAAGATAAAGAGTAAGAAGCACAAAACCACAACGCGAGTATTTATAGTGGTTCGGCTACAAGGACACCTTCCTTGCCTACTCCACTCCCGAGTCACCTACTCGAGTTCGTAATCACTACACAACACCGACTCCTTATGGTGGAGAAACCTTCACAACGTCGCCTACTCTTTTTCCGGTACTAGGCTAACCACCGGGTTCTTTCACACCAAGGTGAACCACACCTATCACAACGTTGCCTACCCTTTATCCGGTACTAGGCTAAGTACTGAGTTCCATTACAATGGAGGAACTACTACCCAACACTACACAACACCTAATCTCAAAGGAGACCAACTCCTTATTACAGCATCAACAAGGATATCAACGTCCTTGGATCCAATACTAATCTATATTGTACATCGAAACATACCATATCGAATGTACATCTTAGGCACCTTTCACTAATGCCTTTTTCTAGATCTTCAAGACACCCTTCACTAATGTCTTGTGACTTGACTTCTAGGCACCCTTCACTAATGCCTACAATACGGACGATCGACACCCTTCACTAATGTCTTCGTCTTAACGCTTGAGACATCTTTCACTAATGTCTTCAACACTACACTCTTTAGAGAAAGAACCATCAATAAGATAACTTCAGTAGTCTTGATGATGAGGAAGTATGGCAACTCATGGACTTGAGCTTGCTTGACTTCAAAGGTGGTGATCTCGCCTTTAAGAGGAACCTAGAGAATCACACAAAAACAAAACTACATGCATAGATCACTTGGATCTGGGGTTAGGGAGTTTTTAACTCAAGGAGAAAGTATATGAGAAAAAGGGTGAGAAACAATGAAGAAATGACTCACTATTTATAGAGAGAAAATACTACTGTTCTCCGGATCCCACAGATCCCTCCCTTAAGGGATCCGTCTAGTGTAAAACTAGGGATCCGCGGGATGCTCCTCTTTGCCCATGGGTATTTTGGTTATGGGTCATGGGTCATGGGTTGATCCATGGGTCTTTTATTAGATACAATGTATCTAATGAGTGCAATGCACCTAGTCAAATAGGTATGGGTCAATACCATGGGTTATGGATATATTCCATGGGTTGTAGTTTTACCCATTTTATAATACATACTAGTTATGTATATATTTGCCCAATATGTAAACACTAGTTGTTGTACATATGTATTACTAAATCATAAAATCACTTATACTTGTTTTAGTGTTTTATGTGAAAAGCGTAAGTGTGTTAGAAAACTATTGGCTCAAACTATTTACGTATTTTATTTGTTTCGTTAAAATGATTTTATGTTTGTTATCGACAAAACATTAGAAGATCGTAAAATATAAATAAAAGTTTTTATGGCTTATTTGTATTAACGAGATAGTGTAAAGCTAGGGATCCGTGGACGCTCCTCTTTGCCCATGGGTTTTTGGTTATGGGTCATGGGTCATGGGTCATGGGTTGGTCTATGGTTATTTCATTATATACAATGTATCTAATAGATGCAATGCATCTAGTCAAATGGGTATGGGTCAATACCATGGGTTATGGATATGCTCCATGGGTTGTGATTTTACCCATCCTAATAAACTATTACAACAAATGATTTATTACAATAATTTGTATTAAATAACTATATGTAAATGCTTTACAAAATAACATGTATTCTTATAATTTTACTTATGATAACATTATATTTGTTATCAACAAAACACAAAGAGATCGCAAAATATTAATAAGCGTTTTACGGTTTATTTGTATTAAGCTGTTGGGCCATAAGTAAAGTATATGCACATTACAACGAATATAATGCAATATATAAAAGAGAGTGACTATTAGCTATCACTAAGTTCATGCAACCAAAGCTACGAAAGTGGTGTATACAAAATGTAGTCATACTAAAATGAGCCCATTGCAAGTGCTTATCCCGTTACACTCGATTCGATATGATATCGTTTCACATTGATCCATGTATGGGCAACCGAGCGAGAGTCACCCCAATAATGTGTTTTAGAATTTGAAAAGTTATAAGTTACATCTATAAAACCAAGTTCACCATTTAATGTGTTTTAACATAGTGAGCAAAAGACCACACGCTCTTGACACAAACATAAACCAAACGCAACCTTGTGTTAGACAGTTGGGCTTCGATTGTGTTGTTGGTAGGGCCGGCTCAACAGCCTTGACACACACAATATAAACCGAAACCATATCATTCTAACCCAAGTCCAAAAATAAAACATTTAACCCATATTCATTAGATTTACTAATTAGCTTGAGATGAAAATTTGAGTGTAAAAGAAAGTGAAAAGGGACATGGTTACCCACTGTTGGTTTGAGCAATGGGTCGACCATAACAAGAACAAGCCATACCAACTTCATTTTTAGTTATTAAAATATGCTAAACCTATAAAACATTTTTAAATTTGTTAATCCCTTGGACATCGCACAATGAAACAAAGTTGAGCACAACTAAATACTACCCCACTGTTGGACAGTGGGGGTCTTGACACACCCTTAATGCAACCAAAAAATAAGTCTAAACCACTCAACCAATTAATCTATTTAAGCTTCTGGAAATGTATTTGGAGTATGAGTAAAACATAACCAATTCCAAAACATATTTATCATGCCAAAAAAAATCAAACCCAAGACTTTTACTCTAGTTTGCAAGTAAAAACTTAAACGTAAAGTAGCAACAAGAAGAAACAAATAACTACCCCAACTGTTGGGTTGTCCGAACAGTGAGTTCAACCCAAACCACACAAACCAAATTCAAGTCACAAACCATTGAACAAAATAAGCAACACAACTTTCCAAAATAAAAATTAATTCAACACCAAAACGTTGAGCCAACACCTAATCTTTATAGATCTAGTCTTCTTTTGTTCATTTTATGTTCATTAGTGATGTTGTAAATTCTTAGTACCACACAAGTTCAACAAGAACAAAATTAATCATACATTTACAAATATAAATTATTGTCAATTGGTACATTTAAATCAAAACGAAATCACAACTTGTAAAATAATCAAATCAACAAGTTTAATAACAAATTAATGTTAGTAAATTATGAAATAGGAGGAAGTTAAGAAAACACTTACTAAGGGTGTGAGTAATTCGATTAAGAGGAATACCAAAACAGAAAATAAAAATACAATATAACTAAACTGAATCCAAGAAAAACCACAGCAACCAAAGCTATATCAAACTCTTGTAAGATCTTGTTCTTGTAAAAGTTTTGTAAATCATATTTGTGGGTGTGTGATTCATCCTTGTGATCGACAGCCTTAAAAGACAGAGGAAAGGAGATAAATTGACCATGCTTTTGAGATACCCAACTTGTGAATGAGCAATATTGGCCAACACCTCTTTCCAATTGCATCTTCATAAGTACTCATGTGATTTCATTTGGGAAAGAGAGAAAGTAGGAAAGCGCGATATGAAGTACACATGGGGATGGGGCGGTGGAAACAAAGGAGTAAAAGAAAAGATGACTTTTATTTTTATGAGTGTGTATTGTGTACCCCGTGTCCCGTTAAGCTAAAGTGAAAACGTGGTACGCCGTTTTGGTAAAAATGCGAGAAATACATTTAAAGCGTTTTTATAAAACAATATAAAAACAAAATTGTTGACTCCGAAAAAAAATTATCGAATTTAAACCATTACTAATGCGGTGTTGGTACGCGTGCGGTGTCGTTTTTCAGAAAAAATGAGGTAACTTATCGTTTTTGAGTTTTAATCAACAATAAATGTCAAAAAATAAATATTTGATATTTTCTGATAAATATAAATAGTAGTACTACTAAAATAATATTCTGAAAAATTACGGGTTGTTATAGCCTTGCCTCCTTAAAAGGAATCGCATCCCGCGATTCAGTTCGTGCTATCCGATAGTGTGGTGTCTGAGATGAGGTGATGGTACTGGTAGTAGATTTGAGTTTCACTGGGTAGTATAAAGGCTTTTCCTTTATTTATGGGAGAGTACTTAGGTTGTCTAAAATTGGTATGTCCCTTTTTGACCATCTGGTTAGGTATAATGAATTCAGGTGCAAATTTAATATGACGACGTTTCTAGTCGTAATGTTATATATGTTTGTTAGTGCGGGCACCTCGAAATATTCGTGGTCTTAATCCAATTTATGGTCTATACCCTAGTGGCATAAAGTTTCCAACCTATTGTGATGTAAAGTGGAAAAAGGGTATGATGGCTGGTCTCCAAGATTTGTTCTGGGGTTGTGTGTTTTTCTTCTTATAGGGATGGAGAAAAGTTTTGTTCGAAATCTTTATTTGAGTAATTGTCTATACGAATTTGACCAAACAGCTTTTCAAGTATTACACATTTCTTGGTTGGGGATTAACAGTTACGTAAAATGACACGGTTTAAAAATATTTAAAATTTTGTAAAACGGGTCTTTAATCATAGTGTGGATAGAATAATTCCGACAAAATTTAACATTTAGTCATTTCGTTACTTACAAAAGTTTGATAAGGTCGGACCAGAAAAGTTTTATCTCATCAAAATGAGTATTTCAGAAAATATTACTACGAGTTTTAGGAAAGATTCTTAAAATTAAGAACATCAAATAAGAAGGTGTAGTCGGGTGGGTTCGTCTATATATGTTGAAACGTTTAAGGACAGAGTCTAGTTGTCAAGGCTGAATAAATTTCGATGTTTAATATCAGGCAGAACTCATAGATATAAGTATTCAACTTGCTTAAGATGTACTAGGAGGTATCACGACTTAAATTGTTGCACTAGTGGTCTGAAAGAAATAAATCATCCGGATATTAATTCAAGAAATATATAGATCTCTTGACATCCCGGTGTAGGAGTGGGGTCAAATAAAAAAATGTATTTTGGGTCTGAGTTGTCTAGAACTCCCAAAGGGAAAAATATCATAAGGTTGATGGTATATTGATAACCTAGTTCAACGCATTTGCTACCAATAAGGGAATCTCATTGTATGGATCGAATGGGGTAATCATGTACAGTGATGAACCAGTATCAAGATTTGGTAGATTATTATCTATAGTTTCAAGACAAAGGTGTGGGATTTACTCCTCAGGTTTGGTTTATTTACAAAGGAAATATTGGTTGTTCTGTTTATGAGATAGTAGCATAAGATACTTTTCAAGGGAGTAAATAATTCACCATGTAATTGTAGAATAGTTTATAAAATGGTTTGTAAAACAGCTTTTAGAGTAATAGAAAAACAATTTATTATTTACAAAATAGTAGCAATGTTGTAGTTTAGTTGGTGATTTAATAGCAAAACAGTTCATAGGGTGGCAGCAAAATAATTCGTAAAGTAACGGCGAAACGATTTATAAAGGGATTAGTAGCGCAATGTTATTGTTTTAATCAAACAATAGCTAAAGCAACTCACATGAGGGTAAAATAGTTCGTAAGTAGTAAAACTTGTAGGATAATTGTAACATAGTTTACAAAATGCTAGCGAAACTGTTTGTTTTTTTTTTTATGAAATAGTAGTAAGGTAGCGAATTAGTTTATTACATAATAATAAAATAGTTTGTAAAGTGATTTATAAAATAGTTTATAGGACTGTAGGAAAACAATTCATTGTTTATAAAATAGTAGTAAGGTCGAAGTTTTGATTTCATGAAATAGCGATAAAACATTTTGTAGAGTGACCATAAAATGGTGCAGAGGATAATCGAAAACAACTTGTATGTTAATAGCAACACAGTTTATTATCTTATAAGAGGGTAGCAAAGATAACTGGTATTCTCGAGGAATGAGTGAAGGGTTAGGTATTTGTCCCAAAGATAGTGGTTCAGGTTACTCCTTAAGGTCTTAAGGTTTCTGTTGGGCATAAAATCTCTGCTTAATGGGGGGTTTAGCAAGTTCAGAGTACGACTCTGAAGAAGGGTGTTGATTGCTACTAGCAATCAGTTGGCTGACTTAGTACTTAAAGCCGAAGGTACAACATCGATTGAGTGTAAGGTTTGAGGTAGAAGTGACTGTAACATGACCTGACTGTGATAAAAAGTATCCCATACAAGGGAAAAAGTATTGCGATGAAAAAGTATTGTTATGCCAATGTGTTGTGTGTAGAGGTAAACTTTTATGATATTCAATACTCGTGCACGCACACAAAATTTTTACCAGTCTTAGAAACCAAGTAGAAAATCAATGGGCATAACTCTATTATAACCACTCCAAATATCGCAAAATTTACCTCTGAGTCGGACATAGGTGATCAAGCTATGTCCCAATATCCCCAGTTGAATATAGGTGATCGATCTATATTCACCCGAGGTTCAATGAATTTTAAAATACCCGGCTCGATTCGCTAGTAATATGTCCCATACTTTAAAAGTCGTTTTGAAAGACTAAGGTGAGTGTTCAAACTTGAGGCCCAATGATGAGATTACGTAAAGAAAAGACGTAAAGCGTTGACATATGCGATCGTAAGCATAAGTATATGGAAGATACTTATAGTAGATAACGAAAATAAGTGGATATAAATCATCCAATAGTAAGACACACATCTGATGTAGGATTTCTGACTAGGATTTATATATATAAAGTCTTGTCTACCTATGGTTTACTTATTGCACTAACGAGCAGTGAACCCGATCGTGCGTAGTATAGAATGTGGTAAAGCCGAGGTCGTTCCCAAGAGCTATGTAGTTTTGAATCCTATTTAAGTCTAGTGTCATGATTCTAAAAGAGAATAATAGTTTGAAAGATTAATTAAACTAATAAACAAGAAATGAAATGAAGTTTTAAACAGTAGGGAGAAAGTGTTCTAGCCTAATTATTCATCCTATCATTTTATGTCTATGTTTTCTTATTAATACTTCCTATCGCTTCAAGTGGGTTTAAATTCGCCAGACTCCTTTGGTTAATTCATCTAGCCTATTACACATAAATCTCTACCCGATATCAAAGGTATTACCCTTCGGATTGATGAGGTCCCCGGTAATCTATGGTAAGTCATTAAGTGCCCCACATGTAAGAGTCATAACAATGTATGTTCGGCCGCTAAGATCTTAGACACACATCCTAACAACTTAAGTTCCTCCCTTGGAAGGTATTCCTTTGGTCGATTCGCACGAGAGGATTGATAGTCCTTTGGTAAATTCTTATCAAATCTACATGAACCTACTTCCCTAGGGTCCTTTGGTAAATTATCCTAAACAAGCAAGTACAACGGGCTTAAAACTACCAAAGCAAGGGTGGCTACCAACGAATTATGCATGCATACACTAGAAGCAATAATAGAAGTGCGAAAACATAAACAAAACAATTAATGAATCATAACTAAGCTAGCACCAAAGGTGCTTAGCCGATCATATTAAAATGAACACTCAATTCAATGTTTGATATAGTAAATGAAGACATGGATCGAAATGTAAATGAAATAAGAAATGTTAAAGCTTATCGATCAAATGTTGTGACTTCTCCCTTGGAAATGGCTCTGTATGTTGTGTAAGATCGGCCTTGTGGAACCCCTTCACGTTCTCTAACTTTTGGTGTTGTGTGAATGATCTAAAATGCAGAAACTAGGGCTTGTATTTATAGGCCCGATCTAGCTACGGCGTAACCTTATGAATTGGTTACGCCATAACTAATATATCCTCCTTTATACATGTTCGTAGTTGTGGTTACGGCGTAATATCATAGATGGTTACGGCGTAATCTCATAGATGGTTACCTCGTAACCTCTTCAGCTCCATCGTAATCTTCAATGTGGCTACGCCGTAATCTAATTAGATCTTATCCGAACATTCTTAAGCATGATTGCGCCGTAACTAGATTTGTGGGTCACGACGTAACTCTTGGAGGCGCGAACTTCATCTTGACCTAGATGGTTATGGCGTAACTTGAGTTGATAGTTACGCCGTAATTAGTGTTGACTTGGTCTTCATATTTGAATTCATAGCTACGGCGTAAGTGAGAGTGTGAGTTATGTCGTAGCTTTTCATGAGCATACTAAGGTAAAAATCATCAAAGTGCATCTCGATACCGCGTCTCTTCAACTCCTATGCTCATATATAACTTGAAAATGAATTATAAAGAAATAAGAGCATATATCCATATAAACAATATAAATATGAGCATAATCGGGAAAATTGACACTTAAAAATCGGGATAATTTGATGTTATCAACATCTCATAAAATATATTAGCAAATAAAATCACAAGTGAGGCATCAACTTGGCAAGCAAACACGATGTCGGCATAGGGTTATGTTTTCGTAAAAGTAGTTATAGTCTATGTTTAAAAAACCGGTTCTCTATAACCAAGGCTCGATACCAATCTTTAACACCCCTAAATACGGTATAGCGAAGCATTCAGGTCATGAGGTGCTACTAAATTGGAATCACAACAAAAAGTATAGAACAACGGATTTACCTTGAGAAATTTCATAATCAAAAGTATTAAGTTTACATATTTAAAAATAGTGCGAAAATACATGCCCTTAAAAAAATTTTAGCGGTCCCGGATATATCGAGTAATCTATGACCATGTTATGCACGAACTACGAAGCCTCCAAAGGTAAGCTAATGCCTTTAAAACCTGAGAAATACATGCTAAAAGCGTCAACACGAGATTGGTGAGTTCATAGGTTTATTTAAATAACAATGTAGAGTAAAAGAATGTGAGTTCAAAGAAAGCTTTGTGACCATTGTGTCACTCACAATGTCATGAAAACAAAGTTTACCTTTAAGTAAGTTAGTAATGTGGACCATAAGGTTTTCCAGAGTGATTATAGAACACATATAAAGTCAAGTTTAGAATTAGTGACCACTGCTTTACTCATAGCGTCATGAAAAGTATCAGGAAGATAGATCATAAGTATTAAGAATAAAGTTGGACCATAAGCAAAGTATATGCATGATAAGGTTTTAAAAGTACCATTTTGAGGGTCATTTAAGTCCTTTTTGATCACTTTGTATCCGTTATTGCTTAATATCGTTCCTTTTCACTTTTAGGTCTCGTGAAGGCAAAATCTTGGAATGGCACTTATTTGGACGAAAAGCGCGAATATATGAAGAAAATGGCCAAAGTCGAAATCGAGACACTCGCGATCATTTGAATGTAGAAAGCGGCGGCGTCGGGAGCAATTCTGCGCCATCGGAGGTATTGTGACGGGTCGAACTCAAAACTCGTGTTTTCAGAGGCGGCGTCTGGTTGTGAAAGAGTAGGCCGTCGCTACTCGGACGGCCTAGATGCGATCAGACGGCGTCGAGGCGAAGAGCGGCGTCACGGACATAAGGTGCGCCGTCGCAAGATTAACGTGGCGAGCGAAACCACAATGGCGGCGACACGGCGGCGTCACTAAACATAAGGTGGCCGTCGCAATTGTAATCTTATATATAGAATCCGAATTTTCGGTCTTTGTGTGGAGAGTCTTTAGGTAAAACCTAAAACCGAACCTAAGGTGTCTTATACGGTATTTTAGGGTTTTAACCTATCTTACACCAAGATAAGTCTTTGCTTCATTAATTCAATTATGTCTTTGATTATTTGTGTGTATGCTTGCATGTTCTCCATGTCCGGCTAATTTATTTGTGTGTTTGCTTAGGAAGTATGAAACTTAATTATTGAATATTGATTGGTTGTTTCTTATCTTAGTTGACTAATGATCTAGTAATGCGATAGGTCATTCGTTGTGTACTTAATGCTTGATTCATCTTTGTGAACCTTAGAGTATGATTACAGGTGATTGTAGGCTAAACCATCCGAAGGCGCCTTAGAGTAGGAGTCATAATCTCAAGTGGTTTGTAGACAAGACCACTTTGGTAAGTTCAAAGAGTTAGGGAGAAAGCATACCACAACTTTAGAAACACAAGCTGACTAGGAATAAGGCGTGACACTCGACCATCGATAGGAGATAATTAAGGAGTAATACAAACTAAGTAAACACATCTTTAAACTATCATACGAGCACATTAATTAGACATAGACTCCCACGACCTTAGTTTAGATAATTAGATAATAGTAGAGTAATCGGTAGAATTACCAATCCCCAAATCAATACAGAGATTCGTACCTTTCCATTTCATAAAATATAAAAGATAAAAATAATCTTTCTCAACCTTAACCTTAGCGTAGTAACTCCTACTAGCATTCCTATTCCCTGAGAACGATATCAATACCCGTGGCTTACCTAATTACTACACTACAACGATTAGGTTCCTTTGCCTAGGGTGTTATAAAACTTGCTCGAAGAAAGGAAGTTCCTTTGACCCCGAGCAGCGTGTGGCGTTATCAATGCACATTACAACGAATATAATGTCATATAAAGAGAGTGACTATTACTGTATCACTAAGTTCATGCAAGCTGGAGCTACGATAATGGTGTATGCAAAATGTAGTCATACTAAAAGGAGCCCATTGCGAGTGCTTATCTGTTGCACTCGATTTCGATATGATATCGTTTTGCATTGACCCATGTATGGCTAACTGAATGGAGTCACCCCAATAGATCTATCTATAGCAATCGCGCTTCCAGGAAGGCTGTCGGTTCATGAAGCATATATGGGATTGGGGCTTAAGCTCTCAGCGTAATAGTTTTAAGAATGATTTTAGTCCATATAAGTTTTGCATGTTTCTTGACCCCCAAGGTTTGTAAAGCAAGTATAAGTAGAAAGTGGGGCTATAAACTCACATATATGATTCAAGCACTTGTGTCCATAATAAAGTAATCCAATATGTAATGAGTAAATAAATCATGCTTTCAAGTAAGAACATGTAATGAGTTTAAGTATAAACAAGCATGTATTCTCCCCTAAAATAGTTTAAAAACAAGAAAGTAGAGGGGCCATGAACTTAAGGTCAAACAATATAAGTGTGCGACACCGACACGCTACCTAAATTAGTATGTCAAGTTTAGTTCACAATTTCAGTTTAAGACTCGATGTGCGAAGTCTAAAGAAGTTTAAAAGTTTAAAAGTCTTTGTGTTCTTGTCTCTCTTGTGTGGCGTTTAAATTTAAATAGTTTTCTAAGTGTACGAAAAGTTTTCCACGGTTCGACGATGTCGAAAGGCGATGTACGAAAAGTAGAAAGGCGATGTCGAAAAGTAATCACAGTTAAATATTAGGCGTCGTTCGAATATAAAAATGATGTTATTTAATAGTTTATGTACATATGTATATATGCATAAGTTAGGTAAGTAAATACTTATTAATTGTTTATACATGTATAAGATTATACATATATATAATGATTTAGTGAAAAAAAAGTTGTTAGTGGGTTTTATAGATAATATGTGTATAAAATAGATCATTTTTTTCCTTTAGTCGGTTTTGTGTAAAATAGGCCAAGTACATTGATAACGCTACACGCGTCGTTCGGGGTAAAAGGAACTTCCTTTTCGTCGAGCAAGTTTTTCAACACCCTAGGCAGTGAACCTAATCGTTGTAGTGTAGTATTAGGGTAAGTCACGTGAATTGATATCGTTCTCTGGGGAATAGGAATGCTAGTGAGAGGTTACTACGCTAAGGTTGGGGTTGAGGAAGATTATTTTTATCTTTTATATTTTTAGGAAATGGAAGATCACGAATCTCGGGGTTTGGATTTGGGGGTTGGTATTTCTCCGATTACTTCTCTATCTAATTATCTAATTAACTAAGGTGAGGGTAGTCTATGTCTAATTATTGTGTGCTCGTATGATATTTTAAAGATGTGTTTACTTAGGTTTTATTACTCCTTAATAATCTCTATTGATGGTTGAATTCTCACGTCCTTATTCTTAATTGCGTTGTGTGTCTAAGGT
This sequence comes from Chrysanthemum lavandulifolium, assembly GCA_022545495.1. NCBI lineage: Eukaryota > Viridiplantae > Streptophyta > Magnoliopsida > Asterales > Asteraceae > Chrysanthemum > Chrysanthemum lavandulifolium. The sequence continues at coordinate 142,662,669 of CM040246.1, read as the reverse complement.
TATAGGGTGTGCATTTATCCCAACTCTTTGAAACTACCAAGGGTCTAAATCTACAAAATCTCTAGGATTTATAAACTCTAACTCTAAGGTACTCTTTGGATGGTTTAGCCTACAACTACTCTATGTGTTATGGTCTAAGGTTCACAAAGATTAATCAAGCATTAACTACACAACGAATGACCTATCGCATTACTAGATCATTAACAATTAAGATAAGAGACAACGATCAATATTGATAGTTAAGTTTCATATTCCACTAAGCAAACACACAAATTAATGGGACATGGAGAACATGCAAGCATACACACAAGTAATTGAAGACATAATTAAATTAATGAAGTAAAACACGTATCTTGATATAAGATAGGGTTTGGAACCCTAAAATCTTGTACAAAACTGACCTTGGTTCGGTTTAGGTTTTACTCCAAAAGACTACTGAAAACTAAAAATTCGGATTCTATATATAAGATTACATTCACGACGGCGTCACCTTTTAATTTGTGGCCGTCGGTCGCCGTTACTAGAGTTTCGTCTTGGCCACGTTAGTCTTCTGACGGCGTCACCTTATGCTTGTGACGCCGTCCCTTGACCTCGGCGCCGTCTCGGATCAAATCTAGGCCATCGAGTTCGACGACCTATTCTTTTAAAGCTGACACCATCACTTGAAAATAAGCAATTTAGCTCTTGTGTCGTCACAACATGTGCTCGACGGCATCGCGAGATAACACTGACGCCGTCCCTTGTGTTTTTGACTTAAGTGTCTCGATTCTTGACTTTGGCCATTTTCTTCAGTATATCGCGCCATTTCGTCCAAATAAGTGCCATTCCGACAATTTGTCTTCAAGAGACCTAAAAAGTGAAAAGGAGCGATATTAAGTAATATGAGATACAAAAGTTATCAAATAAGGGCTTAGCGATCCTCAAAAGGTACATTTTAAAGCGATGAGTGTCTAAATCTCATCGTTTTATCTTGTTAAAATGCAAAAACATCCGAAAACACTCGAAATGCTTCAAAATGATAAAATATCACAAAACAGTGTTTTATATGTTTTAAATGCAAAACATCAAAATCACGGTGAAAAGCGTATTAAGTTTGCATAATTGGCGGTTTAGTCCCCAAGTTTGAAAAGTTGTCAAAATCGGTCCACAGTAATTCAAAAACTTGTAAAATATCATTTTAGGTCCTTGAGATTCAAAAGTTGTCAAAATAAACCCTTTAAAGTTTAAAATCACAAATTTACAACTTTGGTCCTCAACTTTGAAAATGTCAAAAATAGTCCTTGGTTAATTTAAAAGTGAAAATTATCAAGTTTTAACCTTGTTCTATTAATAAATGACAAAATGGTCCTTATGATAAACTTTTGAGAATTTACAATATTGGTCCTCAAGTTTTAAACTTGGCAGTTTTAGTCCTGGATTTGTAAAATAGAAATTTTCAACAATGGTCCTTGAACTAATTTTACTTGGCAGGTTTGATACTTATGATATGCTTGAAACTTGTCAAAACCAGCCTTCAACTTTGGCTAAATTGCATGATTAGTCCTTGTTGTTAGTTTACATACCAAGCGGACCCTATATTAATAACTAGCCCAACCTAAGCCCAAAAGCAATGCAGGCCCAAATTTTAAATCAAAATAAACCATGGCTTTGTAGCCTCATCTCTCCCTTTGGTTTAGCCAAAACCGGTGGTGGTTTTCTCATTTTCAACAACTCAATTTGTTACACCACTTGATTACCTTTCTCCTTCCTCCACACCAATCCAAAAGCCATTAATTGAAAAACCCGCTCAAGACATTTTTGGCGCCAAAAGTGACATTTGGCAAATATGATTATCGGCTAATTTCAAGGGTCGATTTGGTGGGATATCTTCGAGGTCGACAAGGAAGATATTTGAAGTCAATAAATAGAAGGGAACCAATGTAATTAGATATCTAGTATAATTTTAATTTTCATTGTCGTTTTAGCTTAAACTTTAATATCGGTGCATTTTAAAGCTTTAAATCTTGTATTTCATGTTTCTGTGTAACCTAAAACTTTTGATATCATCAATTCGGTTTGAGTTCTTATCTCGTATTATGCGATTTTACGAATTAAACCAAAATCTCAATATAATGAAATGTTGTTAGAAGATGTTAGTTTGAATGAGAATCACACATAAGCTCCATATAAAGCTTATACAAGCTTTTAGATACTATAAAAAGCATTTTGTTAGCGAAGTCGAAATTCACAAAATAACAAATAAATAGCTTAAAATAAAAATCCATGGTGAGTGTGTTCAAGTTGGAGCAAGGTAGCTTTTGGATTGCCTTGGGTATAGTGCTTATTGGTAAGCTATAGGATTGGTTATTTGGTCTTAATTCTCAGTTTGTGACCTCAATCCATTTGTAAGCAATTTTATCCATTTGGCTTTTAACTTTAAAAGTCGATTATAAACAAATCTTTGTGTTTACATTGATTAAGTGTGGTTAAGCATATTTAATAATTAAAATCGGTGGCTTGTTCTTCTAAATTGGTAGTTACTTTAAAGCTTATTTTACAGATTAATTTAGCTTATTTAGTAATTCTTAGTTTAATGTTGTTATGGCTAGTGTTTTATGTTTCATCGGTCTTATAAAATGATTATATAAGGTTTGAAATCATGTTCATGATACGAATCGGTGAAACTCTTTGTAAAACACCAAATCGATTACATAAAAGGGTTGTTTGGATTTGTGTGTTTATCATGCGAGAGGTTGTGCGATCCTTGCTTTTGCTTGTTTCATATCTCATATGGTCTAAAGAACTCAAACAAACAATAAGACCAAGTCCTTATTAGCTTAAAAGTCAAAATCTTTCTTTTTGGTCTTGAATCGATCCTTTGTTGGGATTTTGATTTGCAAGAATCATCATATTAGCTCAAGAGTAGTTAACATAGCTTAGTATAACTTTATTACACCCTAATACATCAATATCGGTGTTTTAGATCATTTTAAAGTTCATAAAAGTCAAACTAAGTGTGTCATTAAAAAGTCAATATCATCACATGCATCGGTTTGATACCCGAATCATAAGCTTCTAAAAAGCTTATTAGTTGGCCAATATCGATGATTTTGTTTCTTTGGATAGCCAAGCTGGTCCTTTTAGGTTCCAAGTTAAAAATCTCAAATTGGAGCTTATTTACGGTGCATAAGCTTATCATTACGTCCCATTTTACTCAGTATTAGCGGGTTTTACTCGATGGGTTTCGATTTTGGAAAAGCTTCTCAAAAGCTCATGTTAGCTTATTTGGTCATCATATTTGGTTTATAGGTAGTCAACCAGGTCTTTTCCAAGTTCCAATCATTTCTTTTCACTTTTAGCTTAATTTGTGTCTTGTCTGATAGCTTAAAGTAGTATACCAATTCTGTTTTGATCAAAAGTTCAAACCTCAAATCGTGTTAAACTTGTAATCTGAAGTTCAAGCTTGTTGTTTTGATTGAAATAGAGTTATTTTAACAATATAGCTTACGTGTAGGTTTGGTAGCTTTTGGTTATCAATTAGCTTTTCAAGTCTTTATTATTAGCGATCCAAGCTAGATTGCTAATTTCACCAAATAAGCCTATGTTTTCTATTTTCATAGATTCAGGATATTAAAATAGATTTTCCTGAAATTTTCATAATTTTTATAACTGTTTGCTATTTTTAGTAATTAAAAGCAGTTTTAGGTATTTTAAATAGCTTTTAATACAAATAAATTATAAAAGTCCAAAAATGATTTTTCAATTTTCTTAGGTTTAGATAAATATAAATAGCCTAAAAGTATTTTTCCATAATTTTCTTAGTTTAAAAAGTATTTTTAGCATTTTAATTAGTTTTAAATAGTTTTAAATTAATAATAAATACATAATAAGTCTTAAAAATATATTTTTAGTTTTAAAATAAGTTTTATCATATTTTAGATTTTCTAAGTTACAATTTCATTTTCTAGGTTAATTTTGTATTTTCTTGTATTTTAGTGCATTTTAAATACTTAATAAATAGTTTTAATTAATAATAATTAAATAAATAGTTGTAAAATAATTTTATTTTTCTAATAATTTTCTTTTATTATTAGGATTCCAAAAGTATAATTTTATCTTTTAGGCCTTTTATTTCTTTAAAACTCACTTTTTATTTTGTGCGTGAGGCGTAATTTTATTTTAAGCGTAAGTTTTAAGTTGTAGGTTTTAAGCGTTCATCGCCTTTAAAAATAGTGATAGCGTTTATTTAATAGATTTTATCTTTTAATCTTTTAATTTGCATTTAAGTCGCTTTAATTTGTAGATTTTCTCTTTAGGTATAATTTTCCATGAAAACCCTCTTGATTCTTATCCTTAGTGATCATTCTACTATCTGATTAAGTGTTTTAACACCAATTCATCCTCCGTGGGACTTAACGACCGAGAATTCCTATATTCCTCGATCTTAATTGCATTTCGTCTGAATTGTTTTAAGTCTGTTAAACTTGTTTGTTTGGACGCGATCAAATTTTAGCGCCACGGGGAGTCAGTATAGCGTGTTTCTAGCATTATCGGACCGTACTTGCACATATACCACGTTTGTAAAAGTTTTACGTAAAGTTAATATAAATCAAAAGTTCATTAACGCTTTTCCTAAAGTGTTAAAACCCAAAACAATATAAAACAACAAAACAATCGTAACGTTTTCAGATTGTGTTTCTTTTAAGGTGATTCTTAAAGAGATACGATTTGGTTAAGCGGGACGATACCAAAATATTTCCAAAAGTTTTAAACCCCATCGGACAAATCATACCTCGTCTTTTCGGTGGTACTTAATTGAATACATAAAATCAACCACCATGAATCAAGGCGATCGACTACCTAGCGGGGTGCGACCATTAATAAGTTCCGAACATCAGTTTAAAACTTGCCTTTGTGTCACTTGTGATTTGGTGTACCTTTTCAAAAAGCCATTTCATACGTGATTATTGGTTAAGTTCACTTGTGTTTTGCCTCATTTGTTTTGAAAATTGATTTTATACTTAGTCATCTTGACTCGTTCTTCCATTCTACAAGTCCACTTTCCGAACTTGGAAACATTCCTCGCAGACGTAGGGCGTTCGGCTCCTTCACCGTGGTGAGGCGTCTACCACCACCACCACCGTCGAAATGGCGGAAGACAAACCTATGAATGAGCTTCCAAGCACCCATCGAGGGTTACGGAGATGCCATTGTTGTCCCGACCATTGTGGGCGATACCTTCGAACTCAAAACCGGGTTACTTAACTGTAACCCAAAGCCAATTCTATGGTTTTGAGAGGATGATCCTCATGCACACATTCGATGGTTTAACAAGATAGCATCTACCATCAAGTACAAGAATGTCCCATCCGAAGCTATCAAGCTTCTTGCATTCCCATTTTCTCTGAGGACAAGCCGGAATTGGCGAGAAACAACCCCTCGTTCTATAGAGACATGGGAAGATCTAGTTACCAAGTTTGTTAACGAATTCTATCCTCCATCTCGAACCACAAGTCTTAAGAATGAGATAATGAAATTTTCTCGGAGATTTGATGAATCATTCGGGAGGCATGGGATCGTTATAAAGAATTGCTCATGATGTCCACATCATGGTTTTACCGAGTTAATGCAAATGGATACTTTCTATAATGGTGCGAGACCGGTGACCAAGACTCTTTGAATGCCTCCATGGAGGTAATTTCCTTAGCAAAACCACCAAAGAAGCCTTACAAATCATTGAAAACAAGTCCCGGTCCGTCCTTTCGGAGCTAAGACATATCGGTCTAATCTTTGGACCTTCTACTTCATCTCTGTGAGTACATCTAGCACCGATGCTAAGATTGATAAACTCACGAGATCTTTATTCGAGCTTTGGTTCTTGCTAACCAAAGAAAGTCACCTTCACTCAAACACCATCACATGGTGAAGTGAAGAAAGTTGAAGTTTGTGTCACTTGTGGTGGTCCTCATGCATACTACAAGCTGATCGCCACCGATGGTAGTCCGTTTGAAGCAAATGCTATAGCCGGTACTTCAAATCAAGGAGGTAATCAATACCGTCCTCGAATGAACCAAACTACCGTGCTAGCAATTATCGTGCACCACCGGTTTTAACCGAATCCTAACAGGAATCGAATCAACCTAGAATAAACCAAGGTTATCAAAACCAAGGTAATTTCTATCACGGATCCAATCAAGGTTTCCAACAACAAGGAACCTTCATCAAAACAATTTCAATCGTGGGAATCAATTTCATGGGAATGTGAATCCTAATCAAGGAATTTTCAACAACAAGGTCATAATCGAATATCGGACCTCAAAATTTCCTCTAATCCACCTCCCATCATTACTCCTCCGGGACCATCATCGATGAGTTCTTGAAGCGGTTTATGAAGTCCCAAGATGAGATGAGCAGTTGTTGGTCAATCGGATCGATCGAAGAAGTCTTTAAATGATCGACCCTCGGGCTCGGTGCTTTATCGAGCAACACGATCGCTAACCCGGGGCGATGTTAAAGGCGATCACGACCGTAAGTGGTGTTTCATACAATGGACCCGCTACTCCTACTACTTCTTCTTCTTCTTCTCCTCCAAAGGTAGTGGAGAGTGAACAGGGACTCACAATGGACCTCGACTCCAATGCCCCTCCTCGCGTGGCAATGAGTCAAGTTACCAAGAAACAACGGACAAAGTGCATTATTCAAGTCCAAGTAATTCCGACAAGTCCCACCTTGGTAGTCCATCCTCGAGTTGTCCGAAACCCAAGTCTAATCCAGAGTTGTTTTGAACCACAGTAGCTCCGTTGAAAATATCAAATCCAAATCTTCTATTCCATATCCATCACGTTTGAATGAGCAAAAGCTCCGTGAAAAGGCTAGTCATCAAATGGATAAATTTTTCCAAATTTTCCAAGAGTTACACTGACATAAGCTTTGCGGATGCTATCATCTTGATGCCCAAGTTTGCATCAACTCTCAAACACATGTTAAGCAATAAGGAAAAGCGCTTGAAATGGCTAAGACTCCTCTTAACGAGAAGCGCTTTCTGCGGTTATCTGAAGAAGCTTCGAGAAAGCTTGGAGATCGGGAAATTTCTCTTACCTTGTGTATTCCGGGAATGGTTGAATGCTTTGCCCTAGCGAGATCTTGGTGCAAGCATTAATCTTATGCCATATTCGATGTGGAAGAAACTTTCTCTTGGAACTTACTCCTACATGCATGACTCTCGAGCTTGCGGATCGTACAATATCCCGTCCTCTTGGCATTGCCGAGGGCGTGTTGTAAGTAGGAAAGTTCCATTTCGGTGACTTCGTGGTTGTTGATTTTGATGCCGATCATCGGGTTCCTCTCATTGTTGGTCGAGGATTCACGAGAACGGGCCGTGCTCTCATAGATGTATTTGAGCAAGAAATCACATTACGTGTTGGAAATGAAGTCATCACTTTTAACCTTGATCGGACTTGAGGTACTCCGCAAATTATGATTACAATCGGTTAACCGAATAGATGTCATTGATGTTGCTACGAAGAGTACTCAAGAAGTTCTTGGTTATGATCATAATTCTTGGTGATAATCTCACTCATTCATCTCAACCTATCATCGCCAATTCTACTCCTTCTATTACCCCATTTGAGGAAAGTGACTTCATCTTAGAAGAGATTGAAGCATACTTATCCAAATGATTACGTACCATGGGAAATTGATCACGCTCAATTGACATTGAGGAGACATACTTCTCATTGAGAAGTTGCTTAATGATGATCCATCATCGCCCCTCACTCTAGTGATTCAATTCTGGTGAGATTAATCAAAATGAGATTAATCGGAGGAGATTTTCTTGAGAAATTGTTAAATCATGACATTTCTTCTCCTCTCCTTCCATCAAACTTCATAACAAGGAAGTCAAATCGGTTGAAAAGCGAAGAATTTCACGAGGTTGAGCTTAAGGACTTACCACCTCATCTCGAGTATGCATTTCTTGAAGGTGATGATAAATTACCGGTCATTATTGCTCGAGATTTGAGTAAAGATGAAAAAGTCGCTCATTAAAATCTTAAAGTCACACAAGCAAGCAATTGCTTGAAACTCTCCGACATCAAAGGTATAAACCACGAGTTACGTACTACAAAATCTTGATGGAGGATGACTTTAAGCCATGATTCAACATCGAGGAGAGTAAATCCAAAAATCCATGATGTTATCAAACAGAGGTTATCAAACTTCTTGATGCGAGATTGATTTACGATCTCGAGATAGTCCTTAGGTTAGCCCAATTCATTGTGTCCCGAAAAAGGGTGGCATCTTGTTATCACAAATGAAGATAACGAGTTAATTCCAACTCGATTGGTTCGGGATGGCGTGTGCATTGACTATCGTAAGTTGAATGACGCCACTCGTAAAGACCATTTTCCTCTACCCTTTATGGACCAAATGCTTGAGAGATTAGCGAGGAATGAATACTATTGTTTCCTTGATGGTTTCTCGGGTACTTTCAGATTCCCATTGATCCAAAGGATCAAGATAAAACCACATTCACCGCCCATACGGAACTTTTGCCTATAGGCGTATGCCTTTTGGCTTATGTAATGCTCCGCACGTTCCAACGTTGTATGATGGCAATTTTCCACGACATGATCGGAAACAATGGAGGTGTTTATGGATGACTTCTCGGTCATTGGGGATTCGTTTCAAACTTGTCTCTCCCATTTAGATAAAATGCTTCAAAGGTGTGAAGACACCAATCTTTGTCTAAGCGGGAGAAAAGTCACTTTATGGTCAAAGAAGGCATAGTCCTTGGCCATAAGATTTCAAAGAATGGGATTGAGGTAGATAGAGCAAAAGTCGATGTTATTGCTAATTACCTCATCCTACTACCGTCAAAGGTATTAGGAGTTTTTAGGTCATGCGGTTTCTATCGTAGATTCATTCAAGATTTTTCCAAAATCGCCGTGCCAATGACCCATCTTCTTGAAAAGGATGCTCCTTTTATCTTCTCACCCGAGTGCATCGTAGCTTTTGAGACATTGAAGAAAAGCTTATCAAGCACCCATTCTCGTTGCTCCGTGGGATTTACCTTTTGAACTAATGTGCGATGCAAGTGATTTTGCTATCGGCGCAATCTTAGGGCAACGAAGGAACAAGCATTTTCACCAATTCACTACGCAAGTAAGACTATGATCAAGCTCAAACTCATTACACCACCACGTAAAAAGAGCTATTAGCCGTGGTGTATGCTTTTGAAAAGTTTCGGCCGTACTTAATCTTGACCAAATGTGTAGTGTATACGGATCATTCGCTCTAAAATATCTCTTTGCAAAACAAGATGCAAAGCCGAGATTGCTTCGTTGGGTTCTCCTCCTCCAAGAATTTGATATCATCATACGTGATAAAAAGGAGCCGAGAACACAGGTCACGATCATCTGTCGATTAGAAAACCCTCACCAAGATGTTTTCGAGAAAAGGATATTAATGAAACATTTCCTCTCGAGACACTCAATGCGGTTTCTTTTCGTGAAACTCCTCTACCCCATGGTTTGCGGACTTTGCAAATTACCATGCGGGTAACTTCATTGTGAAAGGGATGTCGACCCGGCGGAAGAATAAATTCTTCAAGGATGTTAAACACTATTTCGGACGACCCTTTCTTATTCAAAATCGTGCGGATCAAGTCATCCGACGGTGTGTTTATGGACAAGAAGCTCTTGACATTCTCAAAGCTTGTCATTTGGACCACCGGGGCCATCATAGTCAAACTACACCGCGAAAAAGGTGTTTGATTCCGGTTCTATTGGCCCACAATCTATAAAGATGCCCATGATTTCGTCAAAACTTGTGACGCTTGTCGTCATCATGGAAACATATCTCAAAGGAATGAAATGCCACAAAATGCCATTCAAGTTTGTGAGATATTTGACATCCGGGGTATTGATTTTATGGGGCCATTTCCATCTTCTCGTGGTAACAAGTACATACTTGTGGTGTTGATTATTTGTCAAAATGGGTTGAAGCGAAAGCTTTACCTACAAATGATGCCCGAGTAGTTGTGAAATTTTGAAAGCTCTTTGCGGTTGGAACTCCTCGTGCAATAATCGGTGATCGTGGTACACATTTTGTAATGACCAATTTGATCGTGTCATGCAAAAGTATGGTGTTACCCACCGCCTATCTATCGCATACCACCCCAAACAAGTGGGCGGTGGAAGTTTCAAATCGTGGTATTAAAAGAATACTTGAAAGGACGGTGAGGTGAAAATCGTGCATCTGGTCGGATAAACCGGATGACGCACACGGGCTTTTCGTGCAACACAAAACACCAATTGGGTGTACTCCATACAAGCTAGTGTACGGAAAAGCATGTCATCTTCCGATTGAACTAGAGCACAAGGCTCACGGGCCTTAAAGCATGCAAACTTCGATATACGACGGTAGGTGATCATAGAAAAGTTCAAATGAATGAACTAAATGAACTTCGTGATCAAGCTTACGAGAACTCTTTGATCTATAAACAAAAGACAAAGAAGATTCATGACTCTAAAATCAAGAACCGCGTTTTCAACGTTGGTGATCGAGTCCTTCTTTTCAACTCTAGATTGAAGATTTTCTCGGGAAAGCTTAAGTCCTTGATCGGTCCATTCACTATCGCTAAGGTTTATCCTTATGGCACCATTGAGTTATCTCACTGATGGTCCTAATTTTAAAGTAAATGGTCATCGAGTTAAGCATTACTTTGAGAGGACATTCCATCCGTGGTTGTCCGGATCTACAAACATTCCCCATGAACCAATGAATGCGGGATCGAGTCAAGCTAGTGACTCGGGAATCAAAACATTAGCACACACAATATGGGTTTTCACCCATGTTTCATTTTCTTATCCCTTTCTACCACCCTAGTGTGGGGAGTCTACCCACATTGTTGTATATTCTCAATCTTTCAAAAAAAAAAAAAAAAAAAAAAAAAAAAAAAAATGTATATATCAAAAACAAAATAATGGCCGTAGTATTTCCCTTTTTATGTTCTTTGTTTCGCATAACCAGGTACTTTGAATATTGAGGGCAATATTCATTTCTTAGTGTGGGGGAATTCTCGAATTTCATGTAATTATTTCACCCAATTCCCGTTTTGGCCAAAAATTTTTTTTGGAGTAAGTGTTTTTCACTTACTCAACAAATGGTAATCAGTCCACCATGTCTAACCCACATAAGGATTGGCTAATCCAGGAGCAAACGGCTCTTGGTAAAGATATCTCAAATCCGTTTATATGGCTTGCAATTTGCCTAAAATTGTATGGTGTTCAACTCACCATATCTTTAAACTAGTGAAAAGTTGGCTAGCCCGCAAGTTTATGGCTTGTGGTAAAGGCAGGTGGAAATCCATAATTGGTAATCGGCTCACCAAAGATAATATTGATAATTTATCTAAGAGTTGGCTAGTCCAGTAGGGTACGGCTTCTGGTAAAGACAAATCAAATCCGTTGACAGCTTATGATTTGCTCAAAATCATTTGGTTATCATTGTACCAAAGTTCTTACTTGAAGCGAAACAATTGGCTACTCCGAAGTGATGGCTTTTGGTAAAGAGTTTTCAAATCCATCAAAGTTTTCTCAAATCATTGCTAGGGACTAGCAATATCTTAGTAATGGGATTGATGAGTGTCAAATACTCATCATTTTTATCTTGTTAAAATGCCAAAACATCGAAAACACTCGAAATGCTTCAAAATGATAAAATATCACAAAACAGTGTTTTATATGTTTTAAATGCAAAAACATCAAAATCGGTGAAAACGTATTAAGTTTGCATAATTGGCGCTTTAGTCCCCAAGTTTGAAAAGTTGTCAAAATGGGTCCCGGTAATTCAAAAACTTGTAAAATATCATTTTAGGTCCTTGAGATTCAAAAGTTGTCAAAATAAACCCTTTAAAGTTTAAAAATCACAAATTTACAACTTTGGTCCCTCAACTTTGAAAAATGTCAAAAATAGTCCTTGGTTAATTTAAAAAGTGAAAATTATCAAGTTTTAACCTTGTTCTATTAATAAATGACAAAAATGGTCCTTATGATAAACTTTTTGAGAATTTACAATATTGGTCCCTCAAGTTTTAAACTTGACAGTTTTAGTCCCTGGATTTGTAAAAATAGAAATTTTCAACAATGGTCCTTGAACTAATTTTACTTGGCAGGTTTGATACTTATGATATGCTTGGAAACTTGTCAAAACCAGCCCTTCAACTTTGGCTAAATTGCATGATTAGTCCTTGTTGTTAGTTTCTATACCAAACGGACCCTATATTAATAACTAGCCCAACCCAAGCCCAAAAACAGTACCCGGCCCAAATTTTAAATCAAAATAAACCGCGGGCACTGTAGCCTCATCTCTCCCACACTGGTTTAGCCAAAACCAGTGGTGGTTTTCCCTCATTTTCAACAACTCCAGCTGTTACACCACTTGATTACCTTTCTCCTTCCACCTCCACACCAATCCAAAAGCCATTAATTCAGAAAACCTGCTCAAGACATTTTTGGCGCCAAAAGTGACATTTGGCAAATATGATTATCTGGCTAATTTCAAGGGTCAGGATTTGGTGGGATATCTTCAGAGGTCGACAAGGAAGATATTTGAAGTCAATAAATAGAAGGGGAACCAATGTAATTAGATATCTAGTATAATTTTAATTTTCATTGTCGTTTTTAGCTTAAACTTTAATATCAGTGCATTTTAAAGCTTTAAATCTTGTATTTCATGTTTCTGTGTAACCTAAAACTTTTGATATCATCAATTTCGGTTTGAGTTCTTATCTCATATTATGCAATTTTACGAATTAAACCAAAATCTCAATATAATGAAATGTTGTTAGAAGATGTTAGTTTGAATGAGAATCACACATAAGCTCCATATAAAGCTTATACAAGCTTTTAGATACTATAAAAAGCATTTTGTTAGCAGAAGTCAGAAATTCACAAAAATAACAAATAAATAGCTTAAAAATAAAAAATCCATGGTGAGTGTGTTCAAGAAGCTGGAGCAAGGTAGCTTTTGGATTGCCTTGGGTATAGTGCTTATTGGTAAGCTATAGGATTGGTTATTTGGTCTTAATTCTCAGTTTGTGACCTCAATCCATTTGTAAGCAATTTTTATCCATTTTGGCTTTTAACTTTAAAAGTCAATTATAAGCTTAAATCTTTGTGTTTACCTGTTGATTAAGTGTGGTTAAGCATATTTAATAATTAAAATCAGTGGCTTGTTCTTCTAAATTGGTAGTTACTTTAAAGCTTATTTTAACAGTTAATTTAGCTTATTTAGTAATTCTTAGTTTAATGTTGTTATGGCTAGTGTTTTATGTTTCATCAGTCTTATAAAATGATTATATAAGGTTTGAAATCATGTTCATGATCTGAATCAGTGAAACTCTTTGTAAAACACCAAATCAGTTACATAAAAGGGTTGTTTGGATTTGTGTGTTTATCTGTACCAGAGGTTGTGCAGTCCTTGCTTTTGCTTGTTTCATATCTCATATGGTCTAAAGAACTCAAACAAACAATAAGACCAAGTCCTTATTAGCTTAAAAGTCACAATCTTTCTTTTTTGGTCTTGAATCAGCCACTGTTGGGATTTTGATTTGCAAGAATCATCATATTAGCTCAAGAGTAGTTAACATAGCTTAGTATAACTTTATTACACCCTAATACATCAATATCGGTGTTTTAGATCATTTTAAAGTTCATAAAGTCAAACTAAGTGTGTCATTAAAAAGTCAATATCCGTCGTGCATCGGTTTGATACCCAAATCATAAGCTTCTAAAAGCTTATTAGTTGGCCAATATCGATGATTTTGTTTCTTTGGATAGCCAAGCTGGTCCTTTTAGGTTCCAAGTTAAAATCTCAAATTGGAGCTTATTTACCGTGCATAAGCTTATCATTCATCCCATTTTACTCAGTATTAAGCGAGTTTTACTCGCTGGTTTTCGATTTTGGAAAAGCTTCTCAAAAGCTCATGTTAGCTTATTTGGTCATCATATTTGGTTTATAGGTAGTCAACCAGGTCTTTTCCAAGTTCCAATCATTTCTTTTCACTTTTAGCTTAATTTGTGTACTGTGCAATAGCTTAAAGTAGTATACCAATTTCTGTTTTGATCAAAAAGTTCAAACCTCAAATCTGTGTTAAACTTGTAATACAGAAGTTCAAGCTTGTTGTTTTTGATTGAAATAGAGTTATTTTAGCTTAATATAGCTTCTGTGTAGGTTTGGTAGCTTTTGGTTATCAATTAGCTTTTTCAAGTGCTTATTATTAAGCGATACAAGCTAGATTGCTAATTTCACCAAATAAGCCTATGTTTTCTATTTTCATAGATTCAGGATATTAAAATAGATTTTCCTGAAATTTTCATAATTTTTATAACTGTTTGCTATTTTTAGTAATTAAAAGCAGTTTTAGGTATTTTAAATAGCTTTTAATACAAATAAATTATAAAAGTCCAAAAAATGATTTTTCAATTTTCTTAGGTTTAGATAAATATAAATAGCCTAAAAGTATTTTTCCATAATTTTCTTAGTTTAAAAAGTATTTTTTAGCATTTTAATTAGTTTTAAATAGTTTTAAATTAATAATAAATACATAATAAGTCTTAAAAATATATTTTTAGTTTTAAAATAAGTTTTATCATATTTTAGATTTTTCTAAGTTACAATTTCATTTTTCTAGGTTAATTTTGTATTTTCTTGTATTTTAGTGCATTTTAAATACTTAATAAATAGTTTTTAATTAATAATAATTAAATAAATAGTTGTAAAAATAATTTTATTTTTCTAATAATTTTCTTTTATTATTAGGATTCCAAAAGTATAATTTTTATCTTTTTAGGCCTTTTATTTCTTTAAAACTCACTTTTTATTTTGTACGTGAGCGTAATTTTATTTTAAACGTAAGTTTTAAGTTGTAGGTTTTAAACGCTCATCGCCTTTAAAAATAGTGATAGCGTTTATTTAATAGATTTTATCTTTTAATCTTTTAATTTGCATTTAAGTCGCTTTAATTTGTAGATTTTCTCTTTAGGTATAATTTTCCATCGAAACCCTATCGATTCATATCCTTAGTGATCATTCTACTATCCGATTAAGTGTTTTAACACCAATTCATCCTCCGTGGGACTTAACGACCGTGAATTCCTATATTCCTCTGATCTTAATTGCATTTGCGTCTGAGCTGTTTTAAGTCTGTTAAACTTGACTGTTTGGACGCGATCAAAAACCTTATCAGATATCCCTACACTTGGTATTTGCTTTTCCTCAAGCTAATGTGCTTTTAGCCAATTAATTTATAAGTTAGGGGTCATGAAGCATTGGTTTAAAACAATCCACAACACATATAAGCCCCGCAAAAGTCATAACAAGCACGAAAATTATATACTAGCACCTCACATGGGGTGTTTGGATACTCACATCTCTCGGGTGTATATGAAATATAACAAGTTGGAAATGGAAGATAAACACTCATTAACCGGTCCTAGTACATAGATTACCATAGGCTTGAGACTAGATCAAACCTCCATCGCTTTGGCGTAAGCACCTAGGAAAGACTATCCAAGAGGACTTTTAAAGGGTTGTAATGTTAGCTTACGGTAGGAAACAAAGGGTTTGGTAGGATAGGCTATTTAGTGGTGGCAAGTCAAAATCTTTTTGTTACAAGCATGCTAAGAATGGCATGCTAAGCCAAGACTCGACACTCTAGATAACCGAAATAAACAAACATAAATTAAAGATAGATGTAGGATGGTAGGCGTATGTTTTTTTTTTTTTTTTTTTTTTTTTTTCATACACTTTTACTCTACCATCCTCTATAGTAACATCAAAGGGTAATGATACTTCCACGGAAGAAATTGATTCATACACAGAATTTTAATATGTATTGACCATTATACCCCTATTATATATTTGGCAAATCTTTGTAGTTTCTAGTTTGTTTACTTTCTGTCTCATTTACCGGGTACACAGCCATTACAACCCAAACCTAAACGCTTTACTTCATCACCCAGTCATTCAAGCTGTGATGAATACAACGATGCCTGCATTATAAAATATAGTTCGCATGTGGAGCCCGAATGAAACTTTTATGTTGAATACCACCATCTTCTGTCTTTGTTTGTGTAGCTAGACTGGTATCGCGGAAGGATCTCCACAATCACTCGCCATATTAAGCACTATCTCCGTTGCTGACCAATGACCAACGTACCCACCACTTTCTATCCCTCTCAAAGGTTTCCAGCGTCCCCACATCTATCTACAGCCACTATATCGTGATACAATCATATACATGTATGTCACACGGGAAATGTTTGCGACTTAGCGATGAATATACCATGCCACCATTGATGCACCAGTGGTCGAAGAAAAAAACATGTTAATTAATTCGCGTTTCAAACATGATGTGAGGTGGTGCCGGTCCCGATCAAAAAGAGGCGGCCAAGAAGCGGAATAGACAGAGACAGGGATTTACTGTTTCGTGTGTTGATGAGAAATTTAAACTTGTCTAATGACAGGGGTATATTTGTCAATGGACGTTAAAGTTCTGTGTATGAATCAATTTACTCCGTGGAAGTATCACTTCCCAACATCAAAATGATAGGGATTTATAGGCACATCCCTACACTTGAGTTTTTATTACTCTAACACTAATTTGACCCGAATTGAAAAGATCAAAACACTTGGAGTACATTATTACGCAAATAAAGGGAATTTGAATTTAACGTTCTCTTCCCGTCATTTCATAAACTTTAACTTTTCCCGTGAGTCCCAATCGTCCCAAAACTGTGTACAAAAGATATGACTCGACTTAGTAACTTATGCAAGCAACTAGATAATTGAACCGAGGGTTTTAGGGTGATAACAATAATGCATCGAAAGTGAGTGCATACAAGGTAGGCTAAGGCGATTTGGGTGTACATTTGGGGTGGGGTGTAAACAATGTTTTCATTGATATTTCGAAAACCGAAACATCACGAGAACCGCGAAAAGGATAGGCTCGAGGGGTTAACTAGGGTATCGTGTACTAAAGATGAGTACAACGCAAAGGTGTGGGGAATTACTCAACCGATGTGGAAGAAGTAATTATATTACGGGTATAAAACAAGGGTTATCCTAATGCCTCTTATCATTTAGTTATTCCTAACTACACAAGTGTAGTCTTACTAGCGATCTCGGGATGCATCACAAAACAAGTTCTAGAATCTAATATACTACCGGTTTATACACTAAGCATTAAACATGAATGCTTTAATTCCTACTAATCTAAGGGCGATCCTCACATTTTGGGTGGAATTTAAGTGGTAAAGGGTTTTTTGTGCTAGTCATATAACTTCCTATTCATGAGACGCTTTTGTTAAGACTAATGGCCCACTCCTATATGTCATGAAAAATTTTAAATTTGGTGCCAAAATTACCCTAACCGACATTTTCTCATGGTTTATTACACAAATGAATTTGGACAAAGCAAATAATTAAGGATAAGCATAGTTTCAAAGTTCTCGTTTTATTTTCCCTCCCTACACTTAAACTGAACATTGTCCCCAATGTTCCCCGAAAGTATCAAAGTTATGATAATGGAAGGTAATAAAGATGAAAGAAACTAGTACTCCCCGATTAGCTCGGTAGGATCGATTGTAAAGTGATGGTTATATTTTTCTTCAAGAAGAACGTTTGCGTGAAAAGCTCCTTCTCATCTTATGTATCTCCTTCTTGATAAATTAAAACGCACACTTGAAGAAAACAAACGAAACCTTCGTGTAAAATCGTGATAATAATATATATAAGACTCTACTAAACTAGGATATAATGCTTGTGGAATGGATGTTTCTGAATTTCGAAAAATTAAGACACGGAAAATTCCAAAAATTATAAGTAGCTCGAAACGAGAAAAAGTAATCGATTATTTTTGCTCCTTCACGGCGCCATCAAGGTTGCGATCTCGATGCCGTCAAAGTTATCTGACAAAAGCGGTGCGATTTTTGGAAAAATTCGGAAAATTTACATCTTTAGAATCGGAAAACTTCCCGCAAAACATCCATTATGACTCGATACAAGCATTTGACTCGAACTAACACACATGTATATCTTTTAATCAATTGAAATTCTCATGTTTACGTTTCCTTTGAAAACGTGTGTAATCCTCCCTACACTTATCCTTTATGTAAAATACCTTTATATGTAATTAAGACGAGGTTAAAAACAAAATAAAGCATTTTTACAAATTTAAACATGAGAATAAACAATTAATAAAAGATATATGACACAAACAAGCAAATAATTAAGCATGGGTTGCCTCCCACGAAGCGCTTTTCTTTATTTATGAGTCTTGTAGCTAGACTCGTAGTCGTGCTCCTACGTGACTTCAAGACCGCCCCTTTTTTCACTCTCCTTCGTCAAAGGGCGTGAGCGTTGTATGCTTACCGTGGACTCCTTGCCAACGTTGTCTATTATGGTGACGGTTTTATCCTTTAGATTGGTTTCCTTTATCGAAAAAGGCCCAAACCATCTTGGTTTGTTTCTACCTTGTAATGCCCTTATCCGTGATTTGTATAAGAGTACTTTTTCTCCTTCGAAATTCCTTAGGGTTCCTTTGTGTTTTGGTATCAAGTGGGATTATTTCCTAACTTTTATCCAAGCCCACAATGTTACATGCGGGCCTTGAACCATAAAATCTCTAAGCCCTTTTTCCCAATCGTTCATTTTCTTCTTAACCACATTGCTAGGGACTTGTGGACTCTCACCCGTGATCCTTTCCATGATCTTAAGAGGATACCATGGAACAATGGGTATTCTAGTGTACCCTTTTCCACTTTTAAGTATCATGATGCCCTCCCCGCATTTGATGGTTGCTTTGGCGGTGGCCAGAAATGGTGTCCCAAGAATGAGTGGCATGTTTCTATCTTCCTCAACATCTATGATCATAAAATCTACCGGGTAAACGATATTAGCCACCTCTATTAAAACATCCACTGCGATTCCTATAGGGTAAACATAGGTGTGATTAGCTAAGGAAAGTCTAAGATCGGTCTTGGTCGGCTTTTCCTAGTCAACTTATTATAGATTGATAATGGCATTATGTTCACATCGCACCCTCGATCAACTAAGGCATTTATATTATCAAAATCACCTATGCTACATGGTATCACGAAGTTCCACATGGTGTCTCTTTTTGTTCTCGGTTTTTTAGAACCATCTCATGAGAGGTCCCATATGCGTGACGTCATACTCTTATTCTGTTATTTTTCCTTCAAGGGCTTCCCTAAGAACCTCATTGTACCTAAAGTTGTTTACTTGGTTTGCAATGGTTTTTGTTAATTTCGTGCTTAAGGTAGTACTCGATGGTCTCGGGCTCATTATTAGGTTCGCACTCCTCCTCTTGCTTTCCTCGTTTTCTTCACCTCAACATTTCCATCCTCGGGCATAATGGAAATGGCGTTAATAAACAAGTGGGAGGATAATCGTCGCTTCTTACTAGTACCTTTTCCGAACTTTTGTCTTGGTATATTCTTTTACCGGGTTCATCATTTTGTCATTTTGCTTGCATTTCTCTCTTTACCTATAAACCTCCTCTTCAAATTTGGCTAATCTCTCCGTATGAGTCGCTATGTACTCCTCATTTGTTCCTTAAAGCTTGGTGAGAGTGGTATTGGGAAGTAGAACAGGCGCCTTTCGAATGGGGTTTTGCTCATGACTTGAGGATTTCGAAAAGGGTGTTGGGTGGTTGGTGGAATTGGCGGAATTGACTGCTTCGCGAGGGATTTGTACTAGAGCTCTTCTATGCCTTTCCATCAGATAATCAATCCTTCTCTCAATATCACTCATTTGCTCCTCGGTGATGTCGGAAGATTCAAGAGGAGTTGATATGGCATTAACTACTTTAACAGGGGTTTCAGGAAATTCATTCCAATCTTCGTAGCTTTGATCAGCAAGCTCTTCTATAATATCCCAAGATTTCTCTGCATTAAAGTCATTGAGCCTTCACCGGCGGCTTGATCAATGGATCGTCGGTGATGAAATCAATATGGTCATAGAAGATTTGGATTGAAGCCAAAGATTAATGCCATGATGAGGAGTTTGGAGTAGGTCCTTGAATCGAGTCCATGCTTTGTAGAGACTCGCCTTGAAGTTGTTGAAACGCCAAGATGTCTCGTCTAAGTTTAGTGGTTCTCCCGTTGGGAAAAATTGAGCAAGGAAGCGGGAGGTGAGATCATCCCAACTTGAGATGGAGTCGTGGAAGTCGCTCAAGCCAATTACTAGCTTGGTCCCAGAGAGAATTGAAAGAGACGCAGCGTGGTCTCCCGAGTAGTAGCATCGAGGTCGACGGAATCGACAATTTTAAGGAAATCCTTAAGATGCTGATTAGGATCTTCGAAACGAAGTCCATGGAATCCACATCCGTTTTTCACCAACCGGATGGTGTCGGATCGCAGGGCCATAGTTTGGGCTTGATCGGGAAGCTCAATGGTGTTCTTATAGCCTAGGTGGCTTGGTATCGAGTATTCATCAAGAGTACGGCCTCTTGGCGGGTCATTTGGTGGTGGGTTGATGAATGGTGGTAGGTTATCACCTTCCATGATGAAGAGTGATGGGGTTTTACGAACAAAGGTCACGAAAAAGGGGGATAGACTACGAGGAAGCTAAAATTGAAAAAAAAATTACTTGATAGGAATCAAGCAAAGAAACCTAAGTGAAGTGAACTCCTAACTAGCTATTCTATTCCCCGACAGCGGCGCCAAAAACTTGATAACGCTACACACGTCGTTCGGGGTCAAAGGAACTTCCTTTTCATCGAGCAAGTTTTTCAACACCCTAGGCAAATGAACCTAATCGTTGTAGTGTAGTATTAGGGTAAGCCACGGAATTGATATCGTTCTCTGGGGAATAGGAATGCTAGTGAGAGGTTACTACGCTAAGGTTGAGGTTGAGGAAGATTATTTTTATCTTTTATATTTTTAGGAAATGAAAAGTACGAATCTCGGGGTTTGGATTTGGGGGTTGGTATTTCACCGATTAATTCTACTATCTAATTATCTAATTAACTAAGGTGAGGTAGTCTATGTCTAATTATTGTGTGCTCGTATGATATTTTAAAGATGTGTTTACTTAGGTTTTATTACTCCTTAATTATCTCTTATTGATGGTTGAATTGTCACGTCCTTATTCTTAATTGCGTTGTGTGTCTAAGGTCATAGGGTGTGCGTTTATCCCTAACTCTTTGAAACTACCAAAGGGTCTCGTCTACAAAATCTCTAGGATTTATAAACTCTAACTCTAAGGTACTCTTTGGATGGTTTACCCTACAACTACTCTAGGTGTTATAGTCTAAGGTTTACAAAGATTAATCAAGCATTAACTACACAACAGATGACCTATCGCATTACTAGATCATTAACAATTAAGATAAGAGACAACCAATCAATATTCAATAGTTAAGTTTCATATTCCCTAAGCAAACACACAAGTAAATTAGCCGGACATGGAGAACATGCAAGCATACACACAAGTAATTGAAGACATAATTAAATTAATGAAGTAAAACACGTATCTTGATGTAAGATAAGGTTTGGAACCCTAAAATCTTGTACAAAGATGACCTTGGTTCGGTTTAGGTTTTACCCAAAAGACTACACACCGAAAACTAAAAATTCGGATTCTATATATAAGATTACATTCATGACGGGCCACCTTTTAATTTGTGGACGCCGTCGGTCGCCGTTATTAGAGTTTCGTCTTGGCTGTTAGTCTTGCGACGACGTCACCTTATGCTTGTGACGCCGTCCCTTCACCCTCGGCGCCGTCGTATCAAATCTAGGCCGTTTGAGTTGCGACGACCTATTCTTTAAAGCGACACCGTCACTTGAAAATAAGCAATTTGGCTCAGATCGTCACAACATGTGCTCCGACGGCCGCAGATAACACCGACGCCGTCCCTCGTGTTTCAAAGAACTCGAGTGTCTCGATTCTTGACTTTGGCCATTTTCTTCAGATATTCGCCATTTCGTCCAAATAAGTGCCATTCCAAACAATTTGCCTTCAAGAGACCTAAAAGTGAAAAGGAACGATATTAAGTAATAACGGATACAAAAGTTATCAAATAAGGGCTTAAACGATCCTCAAAGGTACATTTTAAAACCTTATCATACATATATTTTGACGAAAATCGAGCATGACCCGTGTATACGTTTTAGTGACTAGATGCCACAATTTTTATATTTGAATGATAAATAGTTTTATATCGTTTAGTAACTCGAGTATGTTTTTATAAGTTTAAAACATGTCACAATAAGTTTAAATAAGTTAAAATAGGAAAATATCAAAGATCTTAAAACGAGTTTAAAACTTATATCTTTTGTTTAGTCTAGTTTTTATAAATTTTAAATATATATATATAAGCTTATAGTCTTATGTGTTGAGTATATTTAGTTTTGATTGTAAAAATACATTTTAGAAAACTAGTCGCGTAGCTCGAGATCGAATAGATTGCAATAAGCCGGAAATCAGGTCGTGAAATAATAAGTCGAATAAGCCGGAAATCAGGTCGTGAAATAATAAGTCGAATAAGCGGAACTAAATAAATATTTTCGAATGCTAGTTGGGCTAGGTGTGGGCTTCGACCTACATGTACCATGGCTCACTCAAACAACAAAATCAAATTTTAAAATTTAACCGCCCATTTAATGTGTTTTTAGAATTTGAAAAGTTTTAAGTTGCATCTATAAAACCAAGTTCACCATTTAATGTGTTTTGACACAGTGAGCAAAAGACCACACGCTCTTGACACAAACATAAACCAAACGCAACCTTGTGTTAGACAGTTGGGCTTTGATTGGACTGTTGGTTGGGCCGACTCAACACCCTCGACACACAAATATAAGCCCAAATCATATCATTCTAACCTAAGTCCAGAAATAAAATATTTAACCCATATTCATTAAATTTACTAAGTGTCTTGAGATGAAAATTTGAGTGTAAAAGAAAGTGAAAAAGGACATGGTTACCCACTATTGGTTTGAACAGTGGGTCGACCATAACAAGAAAAAGCCAAACCAACTCCATTTTTAGTTATTAAAACATGCTAAACCTATACAACATTTTTAAATCTGTTAATCCCTTGGACATTGCACAATGAAACAACGTTGAGCACAACTAAATACTACCTCAACTGTTGGACAGTGGGGTCTCGACACACCCTTAATGCAACCAAAAATTAAGGCTAAACCACTCAACCAATTAATCTATTTAAGCTTCTGGAAATGTAATTGAAATATGAGTAAAACATAACCAATTTCAAAACACATTTATCATGCCAAAACAAAATTAAACCCAAGACTTTTACTCTACTTTGCAAGTTAGAACTTGAAGGTAAAGTAGCAACAAGAAGAAACAAATAACTACCCCAACTGTTGGGGTTGTTCGAACAATGAGTTCAACCCAAACCACACAAACCAAATTCAAGTCACAAACCATTGAACAAAATAAGCAACACCACTTTCCAAAATAAAATTAATTCAACACCAAAACCTTGAGTCAACACTTAATCTTTATAGATCTAGTCTTCTTTTGTTCATTTTATGTTCATTAGTGATGTTGTAAATTCTTAGTTCCACAAAAGTTCAACAAGAACAAAATCACAACTTGTAAAATAATCAAATCAACAGGTTTAATAACAAATTAATATTATTAAATTACAAAATAGGATGAAGTTAAGAAAACCCTTACTAGGGGTGTGAGTGATTCGATTGAGAGGAATGCCAAAACAGAAAATCCAAATACAATATAACCAAACCGAATCCAATCAAAATCCACAACAACCAAAGCTATATCAAACCCTTGTAAGATCTTGTTATTGTAAAATTTTTGTAAATGATATTTGTGGGTGTGTGACTCATCTTTGTGATCGACAACCTTAAAAGAGAGAAGAAAGGAGATAAATTGACCATGCTTTTGAGATACCTAACTTAGGAATGAGCAATCTGGGTCAACATCTCTTTCTAATTGCATCTTCATAAGTACTCATGTGATTTCATTTGGGAAAGAGAGAAAGTAGGAAAACGAGATATGAAATATACCTGGGGATGGGGCGGTGGAAACAAAGGGGTAAAAGACAAGATGACTTTTATTTTTATGAGTGTGTATTGTGTATCACGTGTCCCTTTGAGCTAAAGTGAAAACTCGGTACCCTGTTTTGGTAAAAATGCGAGGAATACGTTTCTAGAAACGTTTTTATAAAAACAATATCAAAACAAAATTATTGACTCCGAAAAATAATTATCAAATTTAAACCAATTACTAATGCGGTGTCGGTACACGTGAGGTGTTTTTTTTCAGGAAAACGAGACAACTTCTCGTTTTTGAGTTTTAATCAACAGTAAATGTCAGAAATAAATATTTGGTATTTTCTGATAAAAATAAATAGTAGTACTACTAAAATAATAGTCTAAAAAATTACTAGTTGTTATACATTATACCAAAAAACCAAACCTAATGCGATTCAAATAGCAACAAACCAAACCGACTACAAACTAAACTCTAATCGCAAAACAAACCCTAGAAACTAAAGCAATGAATCTTTATTAACAAAACAACTAACCAAATGATTAGTAGATGACAGAAACATATTAATTAATCATATTTGGAGATCAAATCACGATTTAAAGGCTGGAACTGAAGAAACGATCAAATTTAGGGTTAGGGTAAAATCGCCTAGGAGAGAGAGAAAACTAGTGGTTCACTTTTGGTAGAAGTTGTAACATGACACGTTAGTTTCTTACTCCATCATCTAAGGTTATAGTAAGACCAACAACATCATCACCAAAGCATACCCTATTTTAAACACATATGTATCCCACATTATAACTACACACAAAACAAATAGAAACAAGTTGGTTGTCTACACCACCGACATCTCACAAAAAAGGGAAAGGAACGTGCAAATGGTGGTGGTGTGTCAAGGAGGACGGTTCTTTAGTGGCCCTCAACGCTTGGTTGAGAGGCTTTTGTGGTTTATTTTGAAATCATGTATTTCTACTATGCTTGTTACAACATAATAAATTTATATAAGCTTGTAAGTTCTAGAATTAGATAAGAAGATTGACTTATATAAAACCACTATGTTTTGCTAAAGTAGGAGTAGTTGCAGGCATATAACCTAAACATTTTGAAGTGTTAAGAGAAAAAGCTGAAAAAACCGATAAAAGTCGATAATACATAGTTATGTTGCACATATATGAGTCAAAAACCCGCCCTTGTCTTATAACTTGATCATGAAACCAAATTAACATCCATGAATTCAACTAAGAGAGCATTTGGTTTGTATTAGAGAATCACTATGTGTATAGGTATAGGAATGAGTTTATAAACTCATATTCAATAGGAAGTTTATAAAATACACACTTATTTATGAAAATAAAACTCATAAACCAAACGACTCTATTAAGAATATAATTCATTCACTCATTTTTATATCCCTAAACCAAACACAGTCTAAAAAACCCAATCTTTATCGAAAACTAAATTATATTTATTTATTTTACAGAAAATAGTATTTTTGATTATCGATTTACGTATCCCAATCCTAGTACTACCAAATAAATAAATAAAAAATAAAATTATTCATAATAAACAATAGTCAACATTTTGAGGTCCTGACCAACTAACCAAACTTCACCGTTTCGCGTAGCATCACCTCATCTTCACATCTCTCTCTCGTTTTTCATCTTTCCCCTTTTCTTTTTTTTATATATCTCTCTCTCTCCCGTTACCCACCGGCGTTAATTATATCCGCTAACTCACACACACACACACACACATATATAGATCTAATCTATTAATTTCCCCCAAATTAAAAAAAGCCCTAATTTAAATTACCGATCTGATCATATCGATTGACTTAAAAAATTAATTCGATGATCGATGATGAATCTGAATTTTGATCGTATCGATTGAATTATAAGTGTAATTGATGGTTGAAGGTGATTTAGTTAATAATAAAAAAAGTGACTGTTTTGATGATGATGGAGGAAGGTTATTATGTATGGGCGGCGGTTGGAAGGTGAAAAGAAGGTTAAGGAGAGTTGGCACATGTGGCCGGTCCCATCTTTCGCCACGTCGTCTGTAGCGAAATCTAATTCCTTCGTTTTTATCGATAACAAGTCCTTCACCAAAGTATATATATATATATTTTTTCGTTAATTTTTATTGTGTATTTGTATGTATGTTTAGGCTATGTGTGGAAAATTTAGGTGTAAAAGTGGTTGGTAACGTAGCTGTATCTGTAATTATGAAGTGTAATATGACGTAAAAGGTTGATGCTTTCTTTAGTGTTTTAAATAGGAGAGTTTTAATAAAATCTGAAAGATAAACGCTCCTTGCCAAACAAGCATTACAATTTGATTGTATCGTTTTCGTATTCATATGCGTAATTTATCTATGTTTAGGATATGTATGGAAAATTTAGCTATGAATGTGTTTGGTAACGTAAAATGACGTAAAAGCTAAACGTTTTTTTTTTTTGCGTTTTAAATAGTAGCGTTTAACAAAATTCCAAAGATAAACGCTCCTTGCCAAATAAGCATTACAATTTGATTGTATCGTTTTCGTTTCGTTCGTATTCATATGGGTATTTTATCTATGTTAAGGTTTATCTGAATGCTTTGAAGTGACATTTGCGGCTTCATGTATTGTAAAAAAGTGATCTTTATCAAATGGCGTCAAGTTTGTTTTATTTGGAGAGGTTGTAGTGGTGGATTGTTTATTATATGTGTGTCGATAAATGTGAAACAAGTTTATAATTTGGTTGCAGAATTGATTATGGTATGGATGTAGTATTACAAAATGGCCTTATATGACGTGGTATTTTTAATTGTTTCGTTAGTTAGGGTGTTTGGGATTGCTTATACTTCAGCTTTGAAATAAGTACATCTGGAAATGGTGTTTGGATTTGCTTGTTTTGTAAAAGTTGATAGAATACTCGAAAAAATAATTATTTGTTGAAAAATTGCAATCAAATTCATTTATACCAGTTTTAAAGTAAATATTTTTGCGTAAAAGTAATCTTAGTTTCAGCAAAAATGAACACTTTCAAATAAGCAGCTCTCTATGTGCTTATCCTAAAATTAAGCAGAAAAATAAAGCAATCCAAACACCCCTTTATGTAGATCACTTGTAAACTACCAAAACACCCCTTAATGTAGAGCACTTGTAAGTTATCGCTACTGTTACGACATTACCCATTTCAGAAGTACGATTAGAAGTTAATTAACTAGATATTTAAATAATACCCATATGGCCATATGCATGTTAAGGTTTATGTTTAATGTTTTTTGCAAGTTAGGTTAGTATACGAGTGCTGTTATTGCTTTGAGCTGGTTTGAAGTGCAAGTTTCACGTATTTTATTGAAAAAATCCTGTCTTTGTTTTCTTAATTTAAGTTAACTGTATAGGTTAGTACGTGAATTTAAATCGTTGTACTTAGAGATGTTTTGGTGGTTACTTGCTGTTTGCTTTTCAAGGTGGCTTTATCTAAATTTGCTAGTGCATTAGGTAATGTTGATTACTTTTAAGTTATTGCTACTGTTATCACATTAACCACTATTCGAAGATAAATTACTAAATGGTTATTATCTTATACGTTGAGTGTTTTTGGAGTAACATGTGGATGTGGAGTGTATATTATAGCACTTTTTAATCTTCCTATAAATGAGGTAAACGTAACATTCTTTGGTTTAATCTGATTTGTTTTTTGCAGGATGGTCGAAAGATTAATGTTGGTGACTGTGCTCTGATCCAACCGCTTAACAATTCCCTCCCGTTTATAGGCAGAATTCGTAAATTAATAGTAGGAAAAGAAAATAGTGCAACTCTGAGTGTGAATTGGCTTTACCGGCCTGCAGACGTAAAGCTCAAGGACGGTGCTTTGCTGGAAGCAGCACCAAACGAGGTCTTCTATTCGTTTCACAAGGATGAGATACCTGTTGCATCGCTACTCCATCCGTGTAAAGTCACATTCCTTCGTAAAGGTGTTGAACTTCCTTCAGGGTTATCCTCATTTGTGTGCAGACGAGTGTATGATATTGAAAAAGGGTGTTTTCATTGGTTAACTGATAAAAATTATATTAACGTGAGTGTAATACGTCAATTTGTCTTGTTTATATCACCTTTAATTGTTAAAATATATCTTGATTGGACTCGTAGTCTTATTTTACACAGGATCGACAAGAAGAAGTAGACCAGCTATTAGATAAGACGCGGATAGAAATGCATGGAGTAGCGCAGACTGGGGGTCGCTCTCCAAAACCTGTGAATGGTCCAAATGGCACCGCACAACTAAAACCTAGTTCAGATACTGTACAGAATAGTTCCTCCTCTATTTCATCACACACAAAGAGTAAGAAAAGAGAGCACGGTGTTCACAATTCAGAATCTGTCAAGCGTGAACGCTTATCTAAAGTAGATGATGCAGATTCTGGTCAACCCAGACCAGAAGATACAATAAAGACCGAGATCGCAAAAATTACTGATAAAGGAGGATTGGTGGATTTTGGGGGGGTTGAAAAGCTAATTCAGCTCATGCGGCCTGACAGTACAGAGAAGAAGCTAAACCTGGCTAGCCGAACAATACTTGTTGATGTAATATCGGTTACTGACAGATTTGATTGCTTAGGCCGTTTTGTTCAGTTGAGGGGGTTGTCTGTTTTGGATGAATGGCTCCAAGAGATCCACAAGGGCAAGATCGGTAACGGTAGTCCCAAAGTGAATGACAAATCTGTCGAGGAATTTCTTTTTGCATTACTTCGTGCCCTTGACAGGTTGCCCGTGAATCTTCATGCTCTACAGACGTGTAATGTTGGGAAGTCTGTGAATCATCTACGTAGCCATAAAAATACGGAAATTCAGAAGAAAGCCAGAGGTCTAGTTAACACATGGAAGCGACGTGTAGAAGCTGAAATGAATGTTATTCAAACAAAGTCTAGTACAAGCCCAGGAGGTTCTTGGCCAAACAAGTCTCACATGTCTGAAGTTTCTCCTATGGGTATTAGACGTATGGGTGGTTCTTCTGAGGTCAGCCCCGCTACTACTACTTCACAACCTCCAACACCGAAAGCTCAACAACCGAAGCCCAACTCCGGTGAGGCTGTCACCAAATCACCAACATCTCCTGGATCAACAAAGTTGTCGACAGTTTCTGCCGCTGGGGCTGGATCCTCAGACATGCCTTCACCAGCGACTAAAGATGGAAGGAGTGTCAGTTCCAGTCAATCTCCAAATAACAGTCAATCTTGCTCTAGCGATCATGGGAAGAACGGTGCTTCTTGCCGTGAAGATGCTCGGAGCTCTGCTGCTGGCTCCTCGAGTGCAACTAAGATCTCTAGTAGTGTTTCTCATAATAAGAATTCAAACAATGGTTTCCATGGGGTTCAAAAGGAAGGAAGTTTTGGAAAAGTTGGTACATTGAATCGGAATTTTACATCTGAAAAGGGATCACCAGCCAGACTTACCTCTGAGAGAGTATCTGATGTGTCCCTTGTAGATAATGGAAACAGCCAGAGACTCATCGTGAGGTTACCGAACACCAGTCGAAGTCCAGCGCGAACTGCCACTGTTGAATCTCCTGAAGACTCATCTACCGTATCTGGAAAGGGGTCTCAGTTGGTATCTTCTGAGAAACAAGATCATCATGATCAGAAGGTAAGTGGAAAAGTTGATACCCTACAAGGAAGCAGTGCACCCAGCGTGGGTAGGGATTTGTCTCATGGGAAAGATGAAGCTAAAGTCGCACCTGTTGGTTTACAACATGATGAACGTGATAGAAATGGTGAGAAAATGACTGACGCATCCTTTGGAAGTGGTTCATCATCAGGAATTACTCCAAAACCAGAGAAAATATACGAACCTTCTTATAGCTCTATAAATGCATTAGTAGAGAGTTGCGCCAAGATATCCGAAGCTAGTGTGTCTCCATCAGTGGGCGATGATGTTGGAATGAACCTTCTTGCCAGTGTGGCTGCAGGTGAATTGTCAAGGTCTGATGCATCACCAGCACGTTCCCCTAGTAATATCAGTGTGGCAAATGGCCATATCAAGTCCGAGCATATTAGTTCTGTTGACTCATTGTCCACGAAAGGCATATCCTCACAGCAAGTTCTGCCTCTAGCGACCCACATTTCTGGAGACAGTAAAGACGCGGTATTTGGCTCTGAGTTGAAGACAGGCAATGATGATGCACAGTTGAATTCTTCCAATGCTGCTCCTGCATCTGAGGTAAAGCCTGCTGGTTTAATTGAAGATGCTTCTGCTGTTATGTCTTTTGTGGATGCTACAAATGGTCGTAAAGAAGGTGATGGAGCTGTTCAGTGTGCTGACGATAAACCGTTGAACAACGTTGTTCCGCCCGATGTAGCTGCTACAGGTGCAAAGGTTGAGACACAGATTAATGAAGAATCAGCTTCTTGGTCATCTTCTGATATGCACCAGGATGAGAAGAAGTTGGTGCACAAGCGACCAGACAGCAGAAACTTAGTAGTTTTAGAACCCCCCTTAGCACCAAAGTCTGAAGAGGCTGAACAAAGGGTGAGACAAAATATGGATAGCGAACCTCTCCATGAAAATTTGGTAAAAGATGAAGCCCATGGTCGGGATGCTGGTGGTTCAGCGCCCACTGACGGCCCTGCTATGCAAGAAGTAAGACCGTGTGATGTAGCACAGACCAACTGCACCGAGGATCCTCTTTCCAGAGTAAACTCCTCTACCCCAGTGGCAGAAGTGGCAGTGAAATTGGACTTTGATCTAAATGAAGTTCTTCCGAGCGATGATGGGATCCAAGAAGAGGTCGACTGTTCTATTGCATTACCGTCTACTAGTTCGGCTGTTAATGGGAATCGGCCTGCTTTGATTACTGTTGCAGCTGCTGCCAAAGGACCTTTTTATCCTTCCGAAAACCTGTTAAGAGGTAAGTCTGAGCTTGGTTGGAAGGGATCTGCTGCTACCAGTGCTTTTCGTCCTGCAGAACCTCGAAAGGCTGTGGAAGGGCCACTCACGACATCTGATATTCCAGCTACCAGTAAACAGGGTCGTCCATTTTTGGACTTTGACTTGAATGTTGGAGTTGTGGACGATGCCAGTTTAAATAATGCACCATCAATACGCTCGGTGAACCGTGCTCTTACCGGAGGGGGACTGGATCTTGATCTAAATGCATGCGAGGAGAATCCCGAGGCTGTCCAACTGTCCTTCAGCAGCAGCAGTAGACCGGTCATAGCACAATTGCCTTCAAGGTTACCTCCTTATGGTGGCTTGTCTAACTCCGAATCAAATTCTTCGAGGGGTTTTGACTTGAATAACGGACCTGGTGTAGAAGAAATTGGTGGTGAATCAGTATCATTTTCCAAGAATGGCGTGCAGTTTATGTCCACCGTTCCTAATGTCAGAATGAATAATATGGACATGGGGAACTTCTCAACTTGGCTTCCACCAAACAATACATACCCTGCAACAATTATTCCAGGTAGAGGGGAGCAGAGTTACCCCGTTGTTCCTGCTGCAACATCTCAAAGAATGTCGACTCCTGTGACTGCCAGTACTTCACTTACTCCTGAAATGTTCAGGGGTCCTGTCTTATCATCCTCACCAGCTGTTGCATATCAATCGACTGTTCCATTTCAATATTCAGCATTCCCATTTGAGACCAACTTCCCGCTGCTACCTTCAATTTCGAATTCGTTTTCTTCAGTTTCAACCGCGTACATGGATTCTTCATCATCTGGTGGACCTCTTTGTTTCCCAAGTATGCCCTCACAGACGCAGCTGGTGGGTCCTAATGGTGTGGTATCAATGCCTTATAGACCATACTTTATGAGTCTACCTGGTGGTTCAAGTAATGTTGGTCCTGATGGTAGAAAGTGGGGAAGCCAAGGTCTAGATTTAAATGCAGGTCCTGGTGCAGATGACAAGTCGTTGAGACAGATACCGCTTACTGGCTCTCAAGGTCTGGCAGATGAGCAGCAGTTAAAGATGTATCAGCAAATGGCAGCAAGTAGTGGGGTATTAAAGAGGAAAGAGCCCGATGGCGGGTGGGATGGAGATAGGATTAGCTACAAACCTCCGTCATGGCAGTAACAGAGGTGTTTTTGCGATGCCTGGTGAGTCTTGTTTTTAGATTTCATCATTGTGACATCATGAAACATTGGGGTGGCAGTTCTGGCTTATTTACTTGTGAATGAGTTGATTGGGGCTATGTTTTATCACCAACGAGTTATGGTATTACAAAACAATTGAGCTAAAAAATTGTGAGGCAATTGGGTCAAAAGCCATTAAAGTAGAGGAATGCTATGTCCACAGAAAGATTGACAAAAAAAGTTCCACACAATGTGTGGCAAGATCACTTGTTCAATCAAATAGATTATTTCTTTTTTATAATTGTTTTTATTGGACAAGTAATCATGCGACATCATTGTGTGGAATTTTTTTTTTGTAAATCTTCTGTGGACATAACATTCCTCATCGAAGTATAGTTAATGAGAACAGCAGTAAGTTGGTTTTTTTTCGAAAAAATGTATTATTCTATAAGAAATAAAGTATAATTTTCTGTAATCATATTATACACACTATCTATGTAACAAAAATTACTTATAAATTTTGACAAACTTTTTGGGCCCTTCTAGACTCGTAACTTAAATAACCTGTAGGTACTTAAATTTGTTTTCACTGGTATTCAACCATAGTGCGGCCCTGTGTTCAATTGTTAGTCTTATCTTCATGCGGTTGATGACTTTTGCAGGTAATCTGCCGGAGACCCCCCTTCAGTGGTTTACTCACCGAACTGTGTTGCGTTTGATGGGTTTCCTGGAAATTGTGCCCCCCGACTTGTTTATGACACCTTCTTGCTTGTGGGGGTCTGTAATGCATAGCGTCGCGTTGTTGCTTGAAATAGTTTAAATACCCGAAACAAAACTAGGAATTGGTTTCAGCAGATATATGTAGAGTGCCAGTTCTTCTGGGTTTAGTTTATTAAATTTTTATTCTCTTGTTTGTGCAAAGTTGGATATACTTACAGTCTTGATCGGTTACACCTTGATAAGAGGGTGGCTATATAACCAGAGGGAAATAATTAGCACACAGTCCTTTGTTGGGTTCTCGTTTTGTTTGGTCGGATGCGACATAGTAAAGCCAGGAACTAAATACCATACATGGCTGGGTAGGGCCAAATGGATGGTTTTAATAAACTGACCTCGATGGTCGAAATTCCCAATGGATAGATACATCTTTAGGGTTACTCCCTGTTATTAGGCCAATCTGTGCATAAGTCTCAAATGGTCAGATAATTTAAAGTTTATTTATTTGTTTTCTTTGATTCAAGCTGCGGTTTATTATCTGATTTTGAAAAGTGATTATACGAACAGACAGTATCCACCAGGGCATGCAGGCCTCTCATACACCCAATACATAAACAAATCAACTGCTACATCAAAGCCATGCGTTTATATTTTGGTCTATGATTCAAGCTCGTGTCATGCATGATTTCAAATAAAGCAGGAAAGTATTATTTAAACAAACAACACGTGAAAATACTTCGAGCTATGATTTGCTAAGGCCTATTATACAGCTAAGGCCTATTATACATGCAACGCATGTGTAGCCCATTATAATAGTATATTCAGATCACGATTTTCACCCATATTGTTGCATACTACTGCAACCTATCATTCACCACGAATTAGGCTTTTCACGTTTGATCCCGGATACATACGTATCCTCGTAAAGTCGACTCCTTTAGGGTTTATAAAATCGTAATGGATTGACTTTAAGTGATCAAAACATTTTTAACCCTAATTTGATCACAAGAGTGATTAAACCTTAGCTGTCAACTAAAGCAAAAACCCAAAATGCAAGAATCGATCAAACAACCACATAACCAAATTATTATTATTATTATTATTATTATTATTATTATTATTATTATTATTATTATTATTATTATTATTATTATTATTATTATTTTTTTTTTTTTGTGTGGTTTTAGACAAGAAGCAATTACTAAGAACCTCAGTTAGGTCATATATAATTAGCGTGACTCTGATACCAATGTAGCATATTGGTGGTCACCCACATGACCTATATAAAACATGCACAACAGAAAAATAAACACATAAAGACTATGCATATCAAACCCTACTATCAAGATCTCCTAATCAGAGATATAACCTAAACCTAACACATATAAAGAGTGTTTACAAAGTTACTTACTTGATCCTGCAAGATCTAAGCTTCAACTCTTGATTGCAGCAGCTGCGTGCACGTAATCGCTTCTTCTTCTTCTTCTTCTTCTTC
Source organism: Chrysanthemum lavandulifolium (assembly GCA_022545495.1). Taxonomy (NCBI): domain Eukaryota; kingdom Viridiplantae; phylum Streptophyta; class Magnoliopsida; order Asterales; family Asteraceae; genus Chrysanthemum; species Chrysanthemum lavandulifolium. Next base: position 142,628,352 of record CM040246.1, on the reverse strand, counting down.
TTCTTCTTCTTCTTCTTCTTGTTTGCAACCTTGATCGATCATCAAAGGGTTTATTTGGGAGAACACCACTTGGGTTACGTCAGATATCCACTGATACTGCACATGTAGAACTAGGGCTATGACGTATAGCTAGTGATGGTAAGCATGGGTCGTTCGTAAGGAGTGAATGAACTAAAGATAAACCTGGTAGTATTCTAATTAACCATCCTAATTATGTAAAGGGGTTCAATCTGAGAGATTGGCACAATTTTGATTACTTAAACTAATAATTAAACTAGAAAACAAAGAAATAACAAAATAAAAGGTAAGGTTGTTGTCGATGGTAGAAGAACGTGCTAGCCAAATTCATCTTATCAAGTCTAAGTGATTCGTCTACAAGTGCAATGGTCTAAAGTTACTTCCGTTCGTGAGTCAGGAAACGTAGACTGAGACTCGAGGATCATGGAGTCGGCCTTGTGAATACATTTTTTTTATCTATGGTAGACTAAGCCTGATGGTCATGGTTACTTAGCCCTATGCATATCCACCTTTAACCGAATGGTCACAACGTAATAAGCTTCAAGCACGTATAAAGTCTTTCAACTATTAAATATTACTTATCTTAATAGTCTAATGGGATTTAAGACTACCTAAACTCTCGTGAATAGTCATATATAACAGTTCTCGCGCTAACTTACTTGCCTTAATCATATATCGACTAACGTAGGGATACGGTCGGCCTCTAGTGCTAATGGAAACCATAGTAAATGTAACATTATTACCTATACCAACCATTATGATACGGATTATACATCACAGAAGTAAACTTATAATCTAGACAATAGCCAACATACTCTAAGCAAGTAAACAAAAGAATCGAGCACAATAAACATATAAAATATCTAAAGAAAATGCAATAAATCAAAGTAAACGAATCAAATAAACAAGATAGTCATAAACCTGGTTGGGTGTTAGCCCCTGATCCCAGTAGCAAAACACAATGTGATAATCAAAGTCGTACGAATAGAATCCACAACAAAACAATACGCTAACCGAATGATTAAACAATGTAACATGATACGAGATGTCCTCCTGGGTTATGGTGATGTTTCCTGGCATCTCTTGGATCTGGAATACGTATGGGAACCGACTTGGCTGGTGAAAGTTATGCTCTAAATCGAAACAAGGGATTTCATTTATAGTTTCTGGAAACTGGCCTAATACATCGTATTCAAGGTGGTGAATATGGTGTATTGGGGTATTTTTCGTGGGCTCCACTCATAAAATATTCTGGGATAATAGATAATCGCCTTTGGATACGCAGTATTTCACGCAATCCCGTCATGGGTCTTCAATCAGCTAACCGCCTTTGCTCCTATACTGCGTATGCTCAGGCATGGAAACGCTATATTCTTCAACTGTCTTGTACTCTTCAAATCGACCAAGTTTAAAATACGACACATATACGCCCTTCAAAGTCAGGCAAGTTCTTGAAATCTTCTAAATATGGAGATACGACGTTTCTAATTGGTATTGATATACTGTATTGGACAATATACTTCTTCATTTTATTCGTTTAAACCAAATAACGTTGTTTTCCGCATCTTTTCCACTTTTGATTCATAATTACTAAAAATCAGAAAAATAAACGTTTAAGTAACAATTCTTATATAAAATCATAGCATATGAGAAAAATATATGGGATAAATGAGGCATAAATATAGTACTTATTTGATCACATCAGGCTACAAACCTATGCAAGTTGGGTGAGTACGAATGGGGTAAAGTTGACTTAGGTTTGTCAAACCATAAAGTCGACCGAATATGGGAGAGGAGGAGGGAGGAATTTCGGTTAAGGTTTTTTAGGAGTAAATGGGAATTAGTTTAGGATGTATTGGTATTTATAGGGTACCAAGGAACATTCTAGACCAACTAGGATTCCCTAGCATATCCCTAAGTATATAAGTTTGACAACTTGTCAAACTTGATCCCTTGAAGGATTCGGTCGACCCATCAACCCTTAGAGTTTTTGTTTTGCCTTTTATGTACTTAATATATTTATCCCAGATAAATATATACGCCTGAAATCATTACAGTTTTCCCCTCTATGAGAATATTATCGTATTCTCATTTTCTCTTCATTTTTCATTTTATTTCGTCACTCATTTCTCATTTCTGCTTGCGTGTTCCTTTCAATGTGCACTGGTGTGACTTTTGACATTTCCATTAAGGCCAGTTGTGAAAGATATTGTTTTATGCACATAATCCTTTCAATAATAACATTTCAACCTTTTTTTATTATTACAAAAATAGCATTTCCTTAATGCTCCAATGTAATTGAGATAAATATTAAACTAAGGTTCATCCCAAACACACTCATATATTTGATCCAAAAAAAAAAAAGTAAAATTCTGCCTAAACTTTACATGACATCTTTCCTAGTCACATGGCTCTCAATAGAAAATAAGAAGAAAATAGATTAATTCAGAAGAAGCACCGGAACCTCATAGTGAAGGCAGTGGCAGTTGCAGTTATGGTGTCGTTATATGCTGGAAAAGACGGAATAATGGGCTTTCAAGTAGAATTTTCGGAGGTGTTTGGCACCTCTATGTCGGCTCTTCACCACATCTAGTATGTTCCAAGGGTTGGGTTGTTCGTCCACTAAAGCGGTGGTGGTAATATTGTCAAACAGAGCACCTTGATCACCGGCATAAGCATGTGCTTCAATGTAGTATCTTGCTGGTCATCCTTGATGAGTACATCATGGTTTGAATTGGTCTAATCATGAGAACTTTGGTTGTGAGTGGTTTTACGTATGAAGCATCATCTCCTACCACAGTGAGCGTATGGTGGTGGTGATGACAAAGAGCTGTTGACGTAGGGCTGAATTGATCACTTACATGAGACTTGTCTCTCCTGATTCAATTGATATGATGACCTTGTATCTACATTGTAAAAAGTAGCAAATTAATTTCTTGATTAAAGTATCAGATTAATTATAATTCCAATTAAAAACAAGTATTACCTTTGATGAAAGAGTTTTATAGATCATCAGGTTGACTATTGATGGTGTAACACCCCAACCCGACACGGGTCAAAATGTCACATTATGGTTTCATACAAAGCATATAAACACAAGCGGAAGTCTTATTAAATAAAATACCAAGTCATATAAACGAATGACTTCAAAAAGAAATACATAATCCAACATGTCTAGAAGAAATGAAATATAAAAAAAAATGTTCTTCAAAATGAGACCAAAATGTAAGGGAAACTAGGGTCGGTTCACTCAAATACTCCTACTCTCAGCCCATCAAAGCCCAATATCCCACTTGGTACCTTCCGGATGAAAAAGAAAATGCGGCTGAGCTTAAAAAGCCAGTGAACATATATGACAAAACAAAAGCTAAACATAATAAAAATACAATTAAAGGAAACTGATAACGAAATCGTAACGAATGAGCACAATGAGTCTATGAGGAACCTGCAGAACACAATATTAATAGATATCCAGAAAGAACAGAAATCAAAGGAGACCAAAGCAAAGCATCGCATCAGTGAACATATATAAGCATATATAAATAACCAAACATACAAGTATTGAAACATAATCAAATAGAAGTTGATGAATGGTATCATAATCAAAACAAGTAACCAAACAGTGTACAAGCACATCAGCTAGCGAATCAACTAAGCATAAATATGACAAAACAAAACAAATCAGATAATCAGATATATATAAGCTAAGCTGAATTCTATAAGCAGGCGGAAGCAACTCAATAGAATGTAAGCATGGCAATCACACAAGTCAGATAATCAACAATTAATAAACATCACAAATATCATAACAAGCGGAGATACCAATAGAAGTATAAGCATGTTAGTTACATGTATCTGGTAGGAATACTGAACGAACATCATAACTATATGTAGTAACTGAACAAGAATATAGCATGGCAAACTAAACAAGTCAACTAAACAGATAACATAAGTTGAACCAAACCCATCATTAAACGGTAGCATGAACATAAGTGTAAGCATTGCAGATCAACAAGTCAGGTGAACATCAATTACTACGCCGAACCAATATCATAAGCAACGGAAAATACCAAACAGAAGTACAAGCATGGTAGTCACAAATAGCAGATAGGAATACTGAATAATAATCATAACCCACCGAAATAACTGAACGAAGGTATAACATGGTAAACGGATGAGTAAAATAATTACATACTAGCATGGCAACTGGATTGAATCAAATAGTCACATAATAACATGGTAAACGGACAACCACATATTAGCATGGTAATAGAGGAATTAGATAATCACATATTAGCATGGTAAACAAATGAATCATGTAATCATATACCAGTATGGTAAATAGATGAATTGAATAATCACATATACCATAGTAATCAGATGAATCCAATAATCATATAATAGCACGGTAAACGGATGAAGTGGTAATCTGAAGTATAAGCTTGGTAGCCAGAACAAATGGAGTGAGAGTATAGTAAATCAATTGAACTGGAGTATACCATGGTAGACGGATGGATCACATAAGGATACTGAGTGAGTATGAAACCAAATGGATAACTGAATAGAATATGGTATAGCAACAAATGAATATGAATGTCAGATATCACATAGTCACATAATCATAATACTGCCCATGAGCTCAAATACTAAAAGAGATAATCCAATAGCCACATATCAAATCATATATAATAATCGGTCAAATCATAAGTGCACAAGGAGGGGAGACCTCTCAAGTACCAAATGGAGTAGCTAGCTCCCAAATGTGAAGGGGTGTATTGCACACACTTGCCACATCACCAAAACAAATCAAAGTACCTAGAATGCATCCATACTCTCCCTACAAATCAAATCAAATATACATATGCCAGTTCGAGACTGTACATACGTATTCATAATGGCCAAGTGATCACATATATCATATCATATCAAAAAGGAACACCGTGGACTAATCACACCGCCACAAATAGTGTCATGCCACTGGTGCATCAGTGACATGGTCATGGTACCTCCATGACTAGTTAGCTCGGGCAATTGAATTGAACAAAATGTATTCATAGCATAACGAATCATCATATCATATCTAAACATATCATATCAAACTGAATTGAATCATATCATAGAAAAAAATAGCAAACGGATATCATAACCAATGTCACAATGAAACAGATAGCATATCAAATATCATAACGAATGGAATCATATCAAATGAATCATATCAAAGGAATCATAGCAAAGGTTCATATCAAAGGAATTAAAAAGGAATATCATAAATAAAACAAAGTCAAAGATCGAGAAGTCATGAGAAAACTTTACTGAGAAAAGGTAGAATATCTGTACCTCAAACCGCAAATGAGCCACATCAGATTAATGATCGCGTATTACTTATAAGCTCATTTTATAAGTTTAGTACCTTTAGTTATCCGGATTACATAATGAGGGTTTCTTTCTATTTTTAAAAACTTTCCATATTTAGTAACTTTCCATTTTTAGTAACTTTTCATAATTAGTAACTTTCCATATTTAGTAACTTTCCAGATTTAGTAACCTTCGTAACTTCGGGTTACAATTCACAATTAATCAGCTTAGGGTTTCATTATCAAAATTAGGTTAATATATGACCAATATATCATAATTATCACTTAAGTACCCTTTCAGAGTCCAAACACATCAAATGGTATGAAATCACAAAACTCTTAGCTTTATAACAAATTTATGATTTTAGTATGTTTCAGCCTTCACTTTACGAATTTTTAAACCATACTTAGACTCTTATTTAGAAGCCACAATATTTTACCCAGGTACCTATATGTCTTATGAGCTTACATGAATTTTTACAGATTTTATTATTAAGTGCAAACACCATTTCAAAAATCATTTATCCAAACATGTCCAGAAAGTTAACTGCAGGTACATCTCGGAAGTTTATAATTATTTAACATATTTAGACCCTTCAAAAAAATCTACGAAAATTCAAGAAAGTCACACATAACTTAAACATCATGTATGTAAAAGGAGAGCTCTTAACTCATTGTGGTTTGACAACTAAGATTCAAAAACATCGACTGATTTTCATATTCAGATTCACAGATTTGACAACTTTTGTTCTAAATATCAAAAAGCTTACTTACCGACCTCTAATTGTTATGAATATTACATTTACAGAAAGTAGACAAAGAGTACTTATGTTTAGACTCAAAAATCACTTAATCACACGTTGGAATCCTCAGTTTGGACACTCATCAGTCCAACCTAAATTCTGCACAACATCACAAACAAAACCCTAACCCTAACCAACGCAAGATAAACCTCTAACACATCTCTAATTATGTTTTAATGATAAAAAATGTTTAATTACTGGGATTTAATCAACCTAATCATATCCATCAATTATAGTTACATGAAAAAAATTAAAAACAAAAGATGTTAAAGAAAGTAGGCGATTAATCATACCAAACCTTCACGGGATTACCACGCATCCTGATCTTGAGTTCTTGAAGACAAAGAATTATAGAGGCTAGGGTTTTCCTTTTTTTTTCCTATTGTATATCGATTATGGGAGCGGGGAGAAACCGATTTTTTTGTTTAATGGGTTTATCAAATTCTAGTTGGGCTTGGGGTATATGGGTTTTAATAAGAAAACTAAGCCCAAAATATTTTTTAAAACCAATTGGCCCAATGTCACATTTGTATTACTATTTATTTATTTAACTTATGGTATAATTAAAGTACATAATTAAAAAGTTAATCCAAATTCTAGGGTGTTATAGATGGTATATGTATTCGAAACATTTGGAGTTGCTCTTGTTCTTGTGGCTTCTCTAATAACGTTTATTGGGCTCTGCAACCCACCATTCACTTGATTTTTATCATCATATAACATCAGATATCTTAAATTATAAATTTAGAAACATGTACATTTTCTGCATGAATAAACTGTATACCAATAGCGATGTCTTCTTCACGCTTTGGCTCAGGAAATGGGTAGGAATATCCTTCTTCTAGGTGAATAATGATATACTCGTAAACTGTGGCTCTAATCCATGAACTATGTGCATGCCACCAAAGAATTCCTTCTTATCATGAAATTGTAAACTTGTAAGTTAACTCGCTCCTGGTTTAATTGGACATTGTATAATGAACTTTGGTCCATCCGGCTATGTTGTCAGCATTTGTCTAACACAATGTAGACTGAAACAACATATTTGCAATAAACAAAAGAGATACTGATTATCAGCGCAATGTAGATCACATAACAAAAAAGGTAAACTAAGTGCAATAAATGAAATGGTAGTTGAACATTAACAAATGATATAAAAAGTTTTGAGTAATGATGGCGATTTTGACCTATTTACTCATAAATGGGTCAGTTTTAGTTTGTTTTTTATTTTTCCGTGTGAAAGGAGTACATTTGGTTAGTCGCTTTAATTTTAGCCTTTTAATTGGTATGTCAATGTGTTAATACAAATAAACCGTAAAAACGTTTATTTATATTTTACGATCTTCTAATGTTTTGTCGATAACAAACGTAAAATCATTTTAACGAAACAAATAGAATACGTAAATAGTTTGAGTTAATAGTTTCCTAACACACTTACGTTTTCACATAAAACACTAAAACAAGTATAAGTGATTTTATGATTTAAATACATATGTACAACAACTAGTGTTTACATATTGGGTTAGCATATACTTAAACTAAGTATACTAAAATGGATAAAAACATGTATATACTAAAATGGGTAAAAACTAGCAAATGGTATTGACCCATAACCCATGATTTTATATATACCACTTAACCAAGTTCATTGTATACTTAAGATACATTGTATCTAGAAAGAAAACCATGGATCAACCCATAACCCATGACCCATGACCCATAACCAAAAATAACCATGGGCAAAGAGGCGTTCCACGGATCCACGGCTTTGTGCTAGCCGGATCCCAAGTGGAAGGGATCCGTGGGATCCGGGGAACAGTAGAGAATTTTCTCTATAAATAGAGAGCCATTTCTTCCTTTCTACTTACGAATTTACATACATACTTCCCAAGTATTACAATCCTCTAACCTCAGATCCAAGTGATCTATGTAGTTTGTCTTTTGTTTTTGTATGATCTTCTAGGTTCCTCTTAAAGGCAAGATCACCACTTCTTGAAGACGAGCAAGCTCAAGTCCATGAGTTGCCATGCTTCGTCATCATCAAGATAACTAAGGTTCTCTTGTTGATAGTTCTTCCTTTCTCCATAGATGTTGGGTTGAAGGCATTAGTGAAGAATGCCGAAAGTGTCAAGATGAAAGCATTAGTGAAAGGTGCTCATCATCCGTGTCAAAGCATTAGTGAAGAATGCTAAAGGTGTCAAGACGAAGGCATTAGTGAAGGGTGTCAAGCGTTGTGTCAAAGGCATTAGTGAAGGATGCCGAAGAATCAAATCAAGTTGCATTTAGAAAGAATGCCTAGGTCGTATAATCGATGAGGTGCATCATTGTACATATAAGTATTTGTTTATTTCCAAGGATGGTGATATCCTTGATGATATTGTAACAAGGAGTGGATCTCCTTGAGATTAGGTGTTGTGTCGTGAAGGGTAGTAGTTCCTCCATAGTAATAGAACTAGGTGCTTAACCTAGTACCTAATAAAGGGTAGGCGACATTGTGATAGGATTAGTTCTCCTTGGTGTGAAAGAACTCGGTGGTTAGCCTAGCACCGTATAAAGGGTAGGCGACGTTGTGATAAGTGTGGTTCGCCTTGGTGTGAAGGAACTCGGTATTTAGCTTTGTACCGGAAAAAGGTTAAGCGACGTTGTGAAGGCTTCTCCGCCATAAGGATATTGGTGTAGTGTTTATGAACTCTCGAGTAGGTGACTCAGGGAGTGGAGTAGGGCAAGGAAGGTGTCCTTGTAGCCGAACCACTATAAATAACTTGTGTCATGGTGATGTGCTTCTTACTCTTTATCTTTCATTACACGTTTATATATCTATCTATCAACGTCCAACATAAACAACCAAATAGATTGACATAAGTCGATCTAAATATTTAAAAGGAAGTTTTAAATTGGTAAAACTATTCAACCCCCCTTCTAGTTTTCCACACAATGTTCATGCAAACAACCTTTAATGCACTTACCAATAAACGTTGTTCTTGATGTTGTCGAGTCACCACCTGGTAACCGAGAGTGTACATAGATTTATTCAAAGGATTACTGTAAAACCCTCAATTCTGAATCATGAAATTTACACCAATTTAAAATTTTATCCTAAGTATACTAATTAATTAAACTTATGATATGTGAATAATTAATATAAATAAGTAGTATTAAAGTCTCCTAAATTAGATACATTCTACACTACCTAGAATAAATGAAAGATTACACTACTTAAATAATATTTGGCACACATTTTATTTAAACATATAAGAACCGAAAATTTGTGTTTCCCCCTAAGTTATACATTTATATTTTTTGGCCTAATCCATCTAATTTAAACTTACCAAATTAAAAAGTCCGAGTGTTTTTTTGACTCCCCATTTTATTTAAACATATAAGAACCAAATATTTGTGTTTCCCCCTAAGTTATACATTTATATTTTTTGTCCCAATCCATCTAATTTAAACTTACCAAATTAAAAAGTCTGAGTGTTTGTTTGACTCCCCACAAATCACGGCATCTATTATTCCCATATCCCAAATATATTTGGCGCTCTCCTCACTTCTCATAACCTATTTCTAAAAAAACCCTAAATCAAACTATACGTCATCCCTTCCTCTCTCAAAAATCAATCCCAAATAAAACCCTAAATTATTTTGGTATTCAGCTAGAGGATCAAGAAGAAGGTTCAGTGGTGATTGGTGTGATCTCATAGGTATTTTTCTTCTCTTGAATTCAGATCTATTTTGGTATCCTTAAACCTTTTGTTTCTTTGATTTTAATTCAACTTATATATGCATAACTATACGAAACCGAATGATAAACATGTGTAACAAAATTATATATGTGTTAAGGGATGTTGATAATCTATAATAACCTAATTTGGAACCTAAAAATTTCAGATTAAAGGTGGGAAACAAGATATGGTTCGGTTAGGGTTTTGTTTGGTTGGGTGTTCGGTATTTGGAAAGCTGTCTTTAAAAATAACGTGTAGTGTTTTATATTTCTTGTAAAATGTATAAGGAATTAGAGGTTCTCCTTCGACAGGCCTAATATATAAGATTTATGTGAACTCTTTGATTTTTGGTGGATTTTTATGAAGTGTCGAAAGGGGGTAAACATGTCTGTACTTTTAGGGTGTTTCAGCAGGTCAAAACCGATATGTTCGAGTAAATGATTTTTGAAACCATATCTACCATTGGAAATAAAATCTAAGAAAATTCATGGGTTAACTTAACAAATGGGGGCATCACATATATTTAATTTGGAATTTTTGGAGACATATAACCAGGATAGAAAAATACAAACTTTCTGGTCTAAATTGGTTATTTAAAACAAGAGACATATAAAGAGTATAACTTGTGATTTCATGTGATTAAATGATTGATTGGTTTGTGTGATTACATGCTATGTGTTATGAGTTATATGAACATGATTAGTGATTTAAGTGATGAGATTATGCATGTTTAGATAGCTTTCAATGTGATTATTAATTGTTGCTATTCCATGATTTTATGTGAAGGACTATATGCATGTTTGCTTTGTAATGACTTATGAATATGTGATATGATGGAAGTAGATCATGGTGATGTTAAAGGTATTGAAATATGCATGAATATAGTATTAATATATTTGTTTCCATGTTTGTATGAAACTAGATGGATTAGGAGTTTGATATGCATGAATGGATGTGTAAATTGATAGTTATGATTTCATGAAATGCTTGTTATGCCTTATCTTGCTAATGTATTATTGATAGAAAAGAATGTATGCATGATTAAAGGGATTGAAACACATGTAATTGGGGTCTTTACATGTTTATATGAAATGGAGTTAAATGATTATAAAGGTGATATGAAATTAGGGCATGTAACTACTTAATTGCAAGTGTTTAGGATGTTATGATGCCTTGAATGATCTTTTCTATATTTATATGAGTGAATTGATATGGCTACTAATGTCTTGATGAGATTATGACCTAAACAAGAAATGCATGAAGTATGGGAATGAATGGGTAAGTAGAATGGTGAATTTGGGTATGTTAACTAGTTGGGATATTTTGCATGCTTTGCTGTCCAGATTTTAGGTCACATTGATAGGAGTGTATTTTAATGATGCCTAAGTGTTTTAAATTGGTTCTTGAGTCTAAATGCAATTATTTTATGTATAATTTCCGAATATGAGGAGTATGTGCTTATTTGAGGCTTGGAGGTATGAGTTTTGATTTTTGCAAGATAAGTTGTTGAACCTGATAATCTGGAACTGAATTTGAGTCGGGGTATTTGATTTTTCATTTTAAAACCATCAAGATTTTAGACCTATCCTTCTTCAGTTAAGATGTCTATAATATGTTAGACCTCTGTGATTTTTTGTGAAATTTATTGAATTTAATTAATGGGGTAGTTAGGTCCAAACTTTTAGGGTATACCTCTTGTGCACTTTCTAGACATGCCTGGAAAGATGATTTTTGAAACCATACTTTTGCTTTGAAATAAAATCTGCAATTTTTTTTGAAATTACCTAACTGATGTGGAAACACCTGGGAGGAGTCCTTTTGATGGGCTATTAAATTCGTATAAAACTGGTCCAAATTTGAAGTTTAAAGGATAAAAGATATTATAAGTATAATACTTATAAAGTTAAGAAAAGTGTATGAATTGAACATGTTTGTGATATATGATTATATTCTCCTATAGATATTGTGAAGAAGGAGAAGTTTTGACTGTCTTGTGTGCTTTTCTCTCTTGCACACTGTAACATATTGGATTTAACAAACACATCAAACCATAGTATATATGGGGCGTATGGCTTAGGGTTTAGAGAGAAAAAGTTAAGAGGTTTAGGAAGCTTAGTGAGAGAAAGAAAAATCTTATTATGAGCTCCAACCCTCTACCTTGGGAGGTAGAGGGTATTTATAGTATCTTACAAAATACGCCTCCTACGGGCTGTGGATGATGCATACAGTGGGTAAAGACCCGTCCGTCCTCCACGGTGTTACTTAAATAAATATTAACTGACATAAAATAACTACGACTACGAGCTTTCTAACGATTACATATACTTGAGGTGACCAACACTTTAACAACTGGATTTTCTAAATCCTAACAATCTCCCCCTAAGGGAGGTCACCTCAGCTTACAAAGAATACAAACATATATTACATTTAATTGTTATAGGATTCTTATTTAAGTTCTTTGCTCAGTAGCCCGTAGTATTTGATTCTTCATGTTTTGCATGTTTGGTTAATCCAAGTGGAGGTCTTTAACTGATCCACGTGATGATGAGTTTTTGAGCCAGCTTTGAGATCATCAGCTATCATGAATCTCTGACTCTTCCTTTGTAGTGTTGACATTATGTGATGTTGTGACTTTCGGACTGACATGCTCACACTTTCTGGATCATGACATCTTTTCATCAGAGTAGCGGAAGCTTTTACTGATTCAAGATATTTGCAGCAGCGTAGCAGAAGCATAGTATAAAAATATTTGACCCAGGTTATGTAGATAGGCACTTGTCATGATGTTCTTCAATTAAGTGTGGATCTTTGTGAGCATGTGGCTTTGGATTGACGTCTCGATTACGATCACCATGCTTGTCAAATGTACCGCAAACAAGAGTTAGCAATAAAACACACGAAAGTGTCTTTGATCACTTCGTTGAATTGAGGTACACGCCCACGGTTCCCCGTTGATCAATACAAATCTTGCTGTGATCGGGTAGAATTCAAGAATCTCCTTGACGGGGTTTCGCGGTTGCTCTAGCCGTTCTCAAACCGCAGCGTCTCAAAGAAGACAACACGGAGTGAGTGAACCAACAATTGAGATTCAGCGATTGATGAAAAGAGATTTGAAAAACAATCGTGTCTTGCTCAATATAAAGTGTTTTTGCAATACAACGAAGGTTTTAAGGAAAATCAATTATCAATCATAAACACCTTTTATTTTAAAATATTAATACACAGTCGATGTGCTTAGAGAAAAGAATTTTAAGCACAACGACCGGTTTTTCAAAGGTATCCGTCAATCCATTTCCTGGACCAAGGTTAATTCAATAATGAATCGCCCCATTGTTTCAATCCAGTTGTCACAAGTTTGATCTATTGGATAGATCTCACATGTTGGGAATAATCTGTTACCACTGATAGCTGTGGAAGACATTGCTATGTATTGCACTAGCAGTGGAAACGTATTACCACTGCTGGCACATTATTACCACTGCTATTAGATAATTGTTAGGAAAACGTGTTTAGATAAGTATAGAAAAGATCTTGTGTATATTCTATATTGTTAGCTTTATACTTATCTTGTAAAGGACTCCTTGTACTATAAAAGGAGGTCCTAGGTCATTGTATTAGGTACTTACTTACATACGTATCATTCACATAAGCTTCAAGGTGTAACCCTAGTGATAAGCAAGATCACTCGTATTATTCATTAATAATATTGGAGCTTAGTTTTGTGTTTAATCTGTGTTCACTTACAATACATCATATAATCTGTCTTCTAAGTATTACTAAGTAAATTCCACGTGCTTATTAATAGAATACAAAATATCACTGACACAAGGTGTGTGTCCAGATCCATCAAGTGGTATCAGAGCAAAGGTTATGATATTTTGTTTTAGAAGATCCAAGGAATACGCTTAACCTACTCACTCAATGGAGATGGAAAACAACCAGTCCAACGCTTCTACTCCAAGACTTCCTATGATCAAACTTAATGAGTTTGAGATGTGGAGGATAATGATTGAGCAATACTTTCTCATACAAGACTATGCTCTATGGGAGATCATCTTAACTGGTGATTCTTTCAAGCACGTGACTAGTACTCGGAAGGTTGGTGACACGAGATGTTGTGGCAGTTTACGTGCACGAGACTAATATTGAAAAAGCGAAGAAGAATGATCTAAAGGCTAGAAGTTTGTTCTTGATGACTCTTCCTAGAGACCGGATCATAGCATTGACAAGTTCAAGACAACTAAAGAACTTTTGAAGAGATTTGCTCGGTGTTTGGTAGTAATGATGCTACAAAGAAGACTCAAAGACATTGTTGAAGCAAAGTTATGAAAACTTCTACGCTTCAGCGGTGATTCTCTTGATAGCATCTTCACCAAACTCGAAGATTGTTACACAACCGATTGTGTTTGGCATTGAGGTAGAAAAGGAAGACCTCAATTTAAAGTTTCTAAAGTTTGCCTTGAGTTTCATACTAATGTTCTTTATGCGGGAAAATAAACGGATATTGAAACTATGAAGCTCAATGATCTTTACAACAACTTCAAACTTATTGAACAAAGATTGAAGAAGGTGGGAAACTTGGTACAAGCTCAAGCGACTTGGATTTGATGTCAACCTCTGTTGACGGTGATGGTTCGAAGATGACTGTGATGATGATATTGTCATTCTTTGGTTCTCTGATTTCCTTTGGTAATGTTAGCGTTACCACTGCAGGTTCAAAGAAAAAGATTCATGGTATTAGAGATCCTACCTTTTATGCTTTTATCTCCACTCAAGTTAATGGCTCTATATTAACTCATGAAGACATAGAGCAAATTGATGAAGATGACTTGGAGGAGATGGATATTAAATGGCAAATAGCTCTTCTTAGCATGAGGGCTAGGAAATTCTACAAGAATACTGGCAAGCCTATTCACATCAATGGTGGTGAAAGCTGAGGCTTTGACAAAAGAAAGTAGAGTGTTTCAATTGTCACAAGTTGGGGCATTTTGCTAGGGAATGCGAAGACCAAGGATGAAGGACAACAGTCTACTTGGTACAAGCAAAAGAAAGAACCAACTGTGGAAGAACCAAAGGCAATGTTGGCAATTGATGGTGTGAGCTATGATTGGAGTTTCATGGTCGATGAACAAGAGGAAGAACCTTCGAGATCTTGCTCTTGTGTCTCACCGAATTTGCTCTCATGGCTTTCTCGACTACGAGGTACAAAACTTTGAAAGTTGTTCTAAAACATGTAGGGTGCTAGAGAAGTTGAAAGGCTTAATGATCTATATTCTAATGAAAGACAAGAGTTGTATCTCGCTAATTATCTTGTGTCAAACCTTAGGAGAGCTATAGGCGTATTAGAAAACCAAGTAGAGCACTATAGAAAATGAGTCAAAATAAAATGATGATATGATTCTTCTTAGAAGAGGTAGATCATAAGGCAAATTGTGAATGAGGCATACCAAGAAGAGCTTGAAAAACTTAAAAGATAAATGAAAATGTCAATTTAGCTGTAGACACCTGTTATTATCAGTCTAAGTCAATTGATAAAATTTGGAATGCTCAAATTATGAGTAAAGCTAAGTCAGGTATGGGATATCATATTGTTCCACCACCACTAAGAGGTGTTCCATCACCTCCAGGCATAGATTTAGCTCATACAGGCCTAGAAGATTTTCAAGAACTTCAGCGTGAATATGGTCCTCTAAAGGACACATTTGTGAAAAGTGAGGAAAAGGTTAAGCATGAAACTGATGTTTTTGAAAGTGCTAGTGACTCATCAGTTGTTGATGAGAATGTTAAAAAGAATGTAGAGGCTAATATCCCAAAAGTGGTTAATCTTTATTACGGAGGAACCTAGGCAACAAGCTAATAAACCTAGATCAAGCTGTAAGGTATCTTTGAGATGTATAGGAACAAGCCTCGACTCCTAGGGGTAACCAGAGGAGTTGGAATCATGTTAAATCTCAACAACTAGGTAGTGATTTTGTGATGTACAATAAAGCATGCTATATACGTGGTAGTTTTGATCATTTACATACTTATTGTGACTATCATATTGGGAGAAGGAAGTCCATGGGAATAAAAGGGTGGAGTCTATGATTTCAAAATAATTTGCACCCTAATCCACACAACAAAATGATTCCAAGAGCGGTTCAACTAAGAAGTGGCCTCAAAACTTTTGCCACTTGCAAAAGCTATTAACACTTGCTCACCCTAAGTCACTTTGTTACAAGTGCAAAATCCAAACCAACTTTTGCAAAATCGGCACAACAGGAAAAGAACTTTTCAAAATAAAAGTTTCATTATAACCAACAGTGGGTACCTAAAACCAAACCGGAGGTTTCCTTTGCTTATTCAAAAGTTCCCACTGCAAGGGTTGTAAACAAGAAAAGGGGGACATGGGCAATCTTTGTGAAGGCCTCAAAGACGTTGGGAATGGAAACCTAAAGGAATTACCTCATCAACCAATCCCAATGGTGTATCAATGACCTTTGATAGATTTAACTATATTGATACGAGGCGGATCCAAGTCAATCATGGCTTGGGTCCCTAAAAGAAACTAACTCTTTACTTTAATGTGCGGGAACTCCAAGGACAAAAAGATCGGATCAAGGTTACAGATAGTGGATGTTCAAGGCACATGACTGGCAACAAGTCATATCTCTCGATTTTGAACATTATGATGGACGTATGTCGACTTTGGAGGTGGAGTTATTGGAAAAGTTCTTTGGTAAAGGGATAATCAAAACTAGTAACTTGGACTTTGAACTGTGTACTATGTAAAAGAGCTTAAGTATAATCTTTTAGTGTGTCACAAATGTGTGACAAGAAGAACAATGTTCTTTTACCAAAGATATGTGTTTTTTCTCTCTAAGGATTTAAGATGCACGATGAAAGTCGATTCTTCTTAAGATTCCTAGAAAAGGCAACTTATATAGCTTTGATATGAACAACATTGTTGCTAAAGATGATTATGCTTGCTTGATTGCAAAGGCCACGTGGATGAATCCATGTTATGGCATAGAAGACTTGGTCATGTTAACTTCAAAACCATTAACAAGATTGTCAAAGATGGTTTGGTAAGAGGTTTGCCTCGAGAAAAGATTTGAGAATGATCAAACACGTGTGGCTTGTCTTAAAGGTAAACAACACGAGCTTCTTGCGGTCAAAGTTGATTAACTCTATTGCTCACCCACTACAAATGTTACATCTGGACTTGTTTGGTCCTACATCGTGAGCGACTTAAATCTTAAAAGTATTGTCTTGTTGTAGCGATGATTTCAATAGGTTTACATGGGTTTTCTTTCTTAATACAAAGGATGAAACAAGCGGCATCCTTAAGACCTTTATCACACAAGTAGAAAACCAATATGATTTCAAAGTGAAAATCATCGGGTGTGACAATGGGACGAGTTTAAGAATAGAGTTATGGATGATTTTTGCGAGAGATAAAGGTATTAAAGAGAATTTAGTGTTGCTAGAACTCCTCAACAAAATGGTGTTCTTGAGAGGAGGAACATGACACTTATAAATTTATTAGAACCATGTTGGCGATTCAAAATTGCGAATCACTTTTGGGCTAAAGCGATTAACTTGCATGTTATGTGCAAAACAGGGTTTTAGTGGTAAAACAAAGAACAAGACACCTTATGAGTTATTTAGGGGTAGACCACCTATCCTTGACTTCATGAGATCATTTGGATGTCATGTATCTATTCTTAATACCATAGATTATCGGGAAAATTTGAAGAAAAAGGCGATGAAGGGTATTTTGTTGGGTATTCCATGGTCGATAAAGCTTTCGAGTATTCAACTTAAGAACCCAAAGATTGAAGAAAATCGCATGTTGAGTTCTGGAGAACAAAGTGAATGTCAAAGGAACGGTCCGAAAAATTTGTTTGATCTTGATACTCTAACCAATACTATGAATTATGTGCCTATCTCTACTGGTACATCTTCTTTTGATTTTGCGAGTTCGGAAGAGTTTCTTGATGATGATGAACCAAGCAAGGATCATGGAGATGATCAAGATGAATTCGATGCGCCACTTTGGGACTATGCAGATAATGATGATATACCAAATACTGGAGATGCTCAACCTTCTAATGATTTTGGAAAGGAAGGAAGTAGCAACTTGAATGCTGAAGATCCTAAAAGCAGTGGAATTTCATATTCCAATGCTAGGCCAGAATTTTCCACTGCAACACCAGACGTGGAAATTACAACTCCAGTTACAGAAGAAGCTCAAGCCAATGATGTTGAAATCTCAAATATGCCAAATGAGATTGCAGTTCCTCAGACTCCCCATACTTTAATTCATAAATCACATCCTCTTTAAAATGTGATTGGGGATGTCCATTCACTTGTGAAGACTAGAAGACAAACAAAATTGCCTGATATTCATGGATTCATTAATGAAATATATGAATCTAAGACTCATGAAGGCAAGAATGAATGTCTCTTTATGTGCTTTTTGTCACAAATGGAGCCAAAGAATGTATACAAGGCACTTGAAGATGAAAGTTGGGTGGAAGCAATGCAAGAAGAGTTGCTCCAATTCAAGCTTCAAAAGGTTTGGGTGCTTTGTGATTTGCCTTCTAGCAAGAAGGTAATAGGTACTAAATGGGTGTTCAGAAACAAGAAGGATGAAAGAGGAATTGTTATCAGAAACAAAGCTAGGCTTGTGGCTCAAGGATACACTCGGGAAGAGGTATTGACTATGAAGAAGTGTTTGCCCAGTGCACGAATTGAAGCAATCAGTGTTCTTAGCCTATGCATCCTTTATGGGCTTTAAAGTCTATCAAATGGATGTAAAAGTGCTTTTCTATATGGGCGATTGATGAGGAGATATATGTGTCACAACCTCAGGGCTTTGAAGACCACGAATATCCAAACAAAGTATACTGAGGTGGTTAAAGCTTTTATGGCTTGCATCAGGCACCAAGAAAATGGCATGAGACCTTGACTACTTATCTACTTGATAATGGGTTTCATAGAGGTAGAGTGGATCAAACCTTGTTCATCAAGAAAGACAAGAATGATATCTTGTTAGTTCAGGTATATGTTGATGATATCATTTTTGGATCTACAAAGACAGAGATGTGCAAAGAATTTGAGAATCTAATGAAGGAGGAATTCAAGATGAGTTCTATGGGTGAACTCACATTCTTCTTGGGAGTTCAAGTACAACAAAGGCCAGATGGTATTTTCATCAATCAAGATAAATATGTGGCTGAGATACTAAGGAAGTTCAAGTTCACTGATGCAAAGTCATCCAGCACCCCTGCAGATAAGACTACACATCAACTCTTGAAGGAAAATAGTGGTGAAGCAGTTGATGTACACATGTACAGGTCTATGATTGGTTCTTTGATGTATCTTACATCATCTAGACCAGATATTATGTTTGCAGTGTGTGCATGTGCAAGGTTTCAAGTCACTCCCAGATTCTCTCACTTGACTACTATGAAGTAAATATAGATATTATTGGGTTGACTTTGGGAAGATAATGTATTAAAATAAGTCAGTTATGCATATTCTTTGTATTATACTAACACTTGCAGGTTCATAACCAAGCATAGATGAGAGTTGAACTTAAAAGGTGTATAACTGAGATACACAACAAATGGTTATTGATTCACCATGTCTAACCCACATAAGAATCAACTAGTCCGAGCAAGCGACTCTTGGTAAAGACTTATCAAATCCGTTTATGGTTGATAGTTTACCAAAACTATATGGTTATGAACTCACCATATTCTTTATGATTAAGAGTTGGCTAGTCCATAGCAAATGGCTCATGGTAAAGACATATCAAATCCGTTGATAGTGGTAGTTTGCTAAAAACTATGATAAAGCGATCTATTTTTATATGTTTTCTTTACCACTACTCTTTGCAAATTTTGTGAAAAATTACCCTTTGCTAGTTCACAGTTTCCACTAACGGTAGTATTTTTACCATTGTTGATCTAGCCGTTACAACTATTGTGTCGATAACTAATTTTTTACTAGCCGTTGTAGAAAAATTGCTTTCCATATATATAGGGTAACTTTTTGAAGATTATCTACTTTCCTATTTGATATTTATCCCTAAAGATAAATACTTTTCTTAGATAATCTTTCTTATGCAAAACTCTTAAACCCTACTTCTATATATCTTTTGTCTCAATTGGCTAGTTATTCCTTCAATTCTTCTTGACATAATATCTTTTCATCAAAAGTTTCTATGGCACCATTACAATTTGAGATGAGCACAACCAAGTGGCCTACTTAGAAAAATCAAGCGAGAAGAGTGGCCTTTTTCATCGATTGTGGACTTTCTCAATACTACCCATATAAGGTATGCTTTACTTTTAAATCCCACAATCTATATCTCTCAAATCAAGCAGTTTTGGACTTACGCTCGGTCCATAACACTTGAGAATAGAGATACACATGAAGCGATGGATGCTCTAAGAGCCCTTGTGGATGGGGTAATTATTGATGTTCTTGAGGCATCTTTGAGGAGAGTTCTCCAATTGGATGATCTCAATGGTATCATCACATTACCTATGCCAGAAATACATGAAAATTTATCATCCATGAGGTATGATACCACTGACAAAAAGGCTACTTTCAAAAAGAGTGGATTTTGTCCCCATTGGAGATTTTTGATACATACTCTTTTACATTGTCTTAGTCCAAAGAAAACATCTTATGAGCATTTTAGTTCAACCATGGCTTACCCTTTGGTTTGTCTAGCCAGCGATAATGTTTTTAATCGGTCAAAATATATTTTACAAGTATGATTGGCAATGTAAAGAGTTCAACAAAATTTTAATGTATCCAAGGTTTGTGTAGCGGTGCTAAATGAATTTCAACTGCAACCCCATACAAGAACTTATAAAATCCGTTGCCTTAAGTCTAAAGTTTTTCAAAATATGAATAAAGATGGCAATATTGATTTTACACCTCTCTTTCCTCAAATGCTTGCAAAGATTTCACAAGTACAAACTACACCCATAATCTCTGTTCACACATTGATTATACTCACGATTTCTCACACCTATGAGAGGAGGCAAAAACAACCAACTCCTCCCATTACAACACAACATGCACGATCCTTTTGGTTTAGGCACAAGCGGTGGTGGTTCCGAGCTTCAATCTAGTCCAACTAGGGAGGAACTCGAACCAATGCCCTATGATTCACCTCTCCCACGGGTTACATAGTTGGAAGTGTTGAGGCGGTGGGCAACCAATGGAATTGATGGAAATTTGTACAACATTAGCAAAGCGGGTTAAATCTCGGAACAAGACTTGGCACAACTTAAGGAGCAACATGCCAAGGATATTACATCTTTGAAGGAGGAGATTCGGACCTTGAAGGAAGAGTTGTAGGGGTTAAAGCAAGGAAGAAGCGCAAAGATTGTGCTATCATCTCCACCTCGCCTCGATGGTGATTGATGAGTGTCTAAATACTCATCATTTTGTACCATTTAAAGCGCAAAACATCGAAAACACTGAAATGCATCAAAATGATAAAAATATCACAAATAAGTGTTTTATGTGTTTTAAATGCAAAAATATCAAAATCGGTGAAAAGCGTATAAAGTTGGCATAATTGGCGGTTTAGTCCCCAAGTTTCAAAAGTTGTCAAAAGCAGGTCCACAGCGAAACAAAATAAAGAAAAATGTTATTCAAGGTCCCTGAATTATTCTAAATTGTCAAAATGGTCCTTGAATAAATCTTTTGTTAAATAGCGAAAAGGTCCACGAACTTTCATGAAATGTCAAGTTTGGTCCTGGAAAATTGAAATTGTCAAATCTAGTCCTTGTACTATTGAAGGTTGTCGGTTTAGTCCTTGTGTTAACCTTGGAATAATGGCGAATTGGTCCTTCAAAATTTCGAAATTACAAGTTTAGTCCTTGTCATTTAAGCTTAAAACCTAAGCCTTGTCATAACTCAAATTGACCCTGCCATATACCCTTTTGACCCCTGTCATTTCCTCATTTTGAACCTCTGGTCAAACTAAGTCAAACCCGCCCACTTTATCCTTACCTCCCACCACTGACTTGTAGCCTGCCTCTCGCAACACCTCACCTGATCACTCTCACCTTATCCTGCAACACATCTCACCCTCATCATCACCTCTACTCATCCAACCCCTAGTTGCGGTTTCGAGACCATAAGTCAAAATAGGCTTTCCGCCAAAATGCATAAAATGGCCAAAATGCCCAAAACTCATCTATTGGCTCGCTGAGGGTGGTGGGAAACACTCATAAGGACACGTGGAAGCAAATGGGAGTATAAAGAGAAGAAGAAGGAAGACACGACGGTAGTTAGTTTTAAAATTTTTATTTTATGTCGTTTTTTTTAGTTATCTTAATTAAGTGTTCAAAAATGTAATTCTAAGCTTTAATGTATTAAACTTTAATCACTTTATCATTGTAATTCACTTTTGAGTATCAATTCAAGGTTCCAATTATATTTCATGTTTTGAGGTTCACTGTTGAAGATTTGATTTTCAAACTCTTGTTTTAAAGCTGCTATTAGCTTATTTTTAAGTTCCATTAAGCTTACTTAAGCTTATTTAAGATTTTGGAAAGCTTGGAAACCAGTTCCAATCAAATATGGTATATGGTCAATAAAAGTCAACTGAGAAGAAGATTGGGTTAAACAGGTATGGAAATGGTGTTTTGGTGATGCAGTGTTTAATCAGGATTGGGAATGGCTTAGTGTAGTGGTTTTTGGTTTTGGTTTAGCCTGCAACACAGTTGAACTCATGTGAGTGATTTTTCACTTTCAAATTTCAAGTCATTTTGCATTTTATGCCTATACTTGTACCTGTGATCAATAGTAGTTCTAACTTTGTTAATATAGTTATATTATGGTCAAGTAAACTTAGTTTGATCGGTAGCTCTATCACGGTTCGATGTCTTTGTCGGTTTAAGTTTGCATTTCAGTTTAAAATGGTGTTTGGATTGTGCATGTAACCTATCTATTAGGCTTGTTTAGTGATTAACTTCTATTGGTTCATGTTTGTCAAGCTTATTCATGCTCTTATCTGTCTTGGTTTGTGCCTGCAACATACTGAAAGTCAAAATCCAACAAAATTGGTCTAACTGTCTTCACTGTTGAGATTTTATCCAAACAAAATCTTATTTTGTGTTTGAAATACATAAACATAGATTGTAGTAGTCTTATTTCATCAATATAGATCATAATCAATCCACAAAATCAGCTCAAAGTTGGAAAAAGTCAATTTTCCATGTCTTTATCAAAAGTCAAATTGTGCAAAACTCAGTTTTGGCCTAACTAAGGTGATTTTTATTGGACTCATTTCTGAGTCATTCTCAATGAAACTTATGGTTTTAAAATCTCATGCTGGTCAATTTTCTTATGTCTATTTTTGTACAATTTTGTGATTTTTAAAAGCTTCAAATAGGCTTGTGATTATGAGCCTAAGTACCTGTCTGGAGGCATTAAGTCCTTACGGGTTTTATCTGAGATTTGCGAGCTTGTGCAAAGCTCATAAGAGCTTCCCAAAGTCTGAGCTTTGGATTTTAGATAGTCACCAGGTCTTATTCTAGTTCCAACATTTGCTTTTGGTTTCCGACTTATTTAAGTGCTTGTTTTAAATTGCAACTGGTACCACTAATTGTTTTCGACCATAAGCTCATTACATCAAATCTGTGCTAGCTTGTAATCCAGAGGTTATAGCTTGTTGAATCTTGTTGCATTTTAGTTCTTTTAGCATATTTGAGCTTCTGTTTTGGTTTGGTGCTTATTGGTCTCCATTTGCTTATTCAAAGTGCTTATTTCTTAGCACATTCCACATCAGTTTCAATTTCTTGCACATAAGCACCTGTTTTTCCATTTTTCCTAGATTCCCAATATAATTTTAGAGTTTTCCTGAAATTTTCAGATTTTTCCAAGCTTGTTTGGTATTTTTCTT
Organism: Chrysanthemum lavandulifolium; assembly: GCA_022545495.1. Taxonomy (NCBI): domain Eukaryota; kingdom Viridiplantae; phylum Streptophyta; class Magnoliopsida; order Asterales; family Asteraceae; genus Chrysanthemum; species Chrysanthemum lavandulifolium. Next base: position 142,604,534 of record CM040246.1, on the reverse strand, counting down.
AATTTAAATTAGTTTTTAAGCCTTTTTAAATAGCATTTAATACAAAAAAATTCAGAAAAGTTTCAAAAAAATAATTTTTCAATTTTCTTAAGTTAAGATAAATATAAAAAGCCAAAAAAATATTTTTCCATATTTTTCTTAGTTAAATTTGTATTTTTAAATAATTTAAGTAGTTTTAAATAGTTTTTAATTCCTAGAAAATACAAAAATAATCAGAAAAATACAAAAATAGTTTTGAAAATTCTATTTTGTTATTTTAGATTTTTCCAAGTCTTAATTTTATTTTTCTAGCTTTATTTCCTATTTTCTTGTATTTTAGGTAATTATTTATTAGTTAAAAATAGTTTTTAATTAATAGTAATTAATTAAATAGTTATAAAAATAATTTTCTTTTTCTAAAAATTTTCTTTTATCATTAGGATTGTAAAAATGCTATTTTCATATTTTTAGGACTTACATTGTTTAAAGTTTGACATTTTATTTGTACGTTACGTAGTTTTTAAATTCAGTTTTATAAAAACATAAAAACAAAAACATCATTTTAAATATAGTGATAGCGTTTATTTAATATTTTTATCTTTTAATTTTCTTTAATTTGCATTTAAGCCCTGTAGTTTATGGGCTTTCTTTAGGTATAGATCAATCACAATCTTTTCCCGTTCAAATCCTCTCGATCACTTTCGTTTGACTATTCTCGCACAAATTCGTTGGGACTTAACGACTGGGAAACACTATACTCTCACGGACTTCGTTGCATTTGTTTCCAGACTGTTTTAAGTTTGTTACAGTTAGCCATTCACAAGTGGTTAACTTGCGTGATAAAACTTGACCGTTCGGGACTCAACCAGTGATTCAGAAGATTTCAGTGCAGATTTGGGTAATTCTCCCAAACAGGGGAGGAAAACATGTGCTGAAGCTAAGGAGAGGAAGCTAGATTTTAGAGATGAAGGTGTTACAACATGTTTTTCAAAAATACCAAAAATATTCCTCTTTACCCTCCTACCCTTTTGATTCTTTATCCCTTTACCCTCTATACATTTGATTCTAAACTTCTATTCTCATGGAATCTCTCGACTACGGCGATGCGGGACGGTGAAAAGCTTGAGACTTTATCACAAATGTCAAGAATTCGTGTTGTTCGTGATGATCCATTAATTGCGTAGGGAAATGGAGCGAGAAACCGGGGTGACAAAGGACCGGTACTTCCTCGATAATGGAAGTACTAAATCGTCCAACCTACGGTTATCAAAGATCTAATCCTCAATTGCTCCTAAGCCGTCTAGAATTGATTCTAAACTTTCACGATTTACGGTTAAAAGCAAACATGCGAGATTTAGACGGTGACTAGCAAGAATGACTTGCCTAATCTTCACGTTTCTCAAGAACCGGCAGGAGACCATAGCGGAGTGGTGGAAATTGCTAGCTCTCGAGCACACCACTTGTCCCACCTCCGGATTTTTCAAAATGTTCTTGAGACTTGATAGTCATTGAGATCACCATGTTGGTTTTGTTGATCCTTTGAATAAACCGATTCCTTCTCATAACTCTCAAATAGAATCGTTTATTCCTTGTGTCGGTTGTGGTGAGCCTCTTTTCGGTTCACCACAGTCGTTGGTGTGCGTGTGTACAATGTGGTAATGATATCCGTAGCGGGAGTTGTTTGTTTTGTGGTTCGAGGAATTCATTTGATTATGATCCTAATCGAACTCATTTAACAACCCCTCAAATTTTCCAATTACCCACCTGACCCGACTTATCTTCATATAACCAACATTCTTCTGTGAATTTTGTGGAGGTCCTCACCAAGGATTTGAGTGTCAATCCGGAAACACGTTTGTCTATGAGCAGTTTTACGGTGATGCTCGAGAACTTTGGTTATGACCAATATCCATATGATTCACCATTCCGGACTCGGCAGTTCTCTTGTTGTAGTCTTGTGGAGGTCCCATTTCACTCGATTGTCAAGCAGGAATCCATTTCCTTGTAACAATTACGACTATCCATATCACGACCAACCTCCACGAGTGCCAAATGAATCAAACTCCTCGGCAAGCCCAATAAGACACTTTTCTAGAGCTTACGGAATCGGTGAAAAGAACCGAGGAGTTGTGTAAAGCAACATTTCAAAATGCTCGATATTTCTTGTGTATATTGTGGGGGTCCTCATGATGATTATCAATGTCAACCTTCCGGTTTTGACAAATCTCCACTCCCACAATGTCCGTCATTCAAATTCGCATGAGAAATCCATGGAAGAATTGCTAGGCGAAGATCAGTTGCTAAAATAAATTCCCAATTGCCTTTGAAAAATCTATTAGGAATCAATTGCAAAAGAAAAAGCGACGGATCTAGCTCTCAATTTCGTTTATTCACGATGACGGTGATGATGAGGATACGCTTGATTCATCAAGTTCATCGATGATATCGGCGAGTTGAGATTCCATCTCAAACAATGCTATCACACCAAGCTCCACTCACTCTACGAACATGGGGGCGAGCATCTTGACTTGTTCACGAAAAGGAATCGGACGAATTCATAAAGTCTAGTGTTGAGAACATTGTCCCAATCCCGAGAGAGTCACGGGGAACTTCGATCATGTGTGATTCTATTTCCCTCTTGAGTGTTCAAAAGATCATTTTGAAACTTTCTCCGATGTTAGCGACGATTGTACTTCTCATGAAAACATCGAGTATGTTGAGGCATCACTCCACGATCGATCTCGATCATCATCTTGAGGAGTTCACCAATGAACTCACTCACATCAATCCACTCTTTGATTTGAAGCCGATCCGGGAGACCGAAAGTCTCATTGATAATGATCGTTCACTCACTTCTTATCCCAACGGTCCAATAGAGAATATTAATCACTTTGTTCTGAAACATTCAAAACAACTCTCACTAATCCTCTATTTGAATTCAACCCTGAATTCACCTTAATTCGAGAATCCACTCTTTGATACTCAGTTGAGGATAGTGATGAGTCTATAGTGGAACAAGAATTCACAGAGTTACATCTTGTGATTGATTCTCTTCACGAGGAGTTCGCCGGTGAACTCACTCATATCATATCTCCGCGGAGTATGATAACTTCAATTTGATCATGACACACCCGAGATTTGTCTTGATCACATAAGCTAAATGATGAGATTCATAATCACGAAATTATGGATCCTCCTATGGATGAAGATGAGTTAGTCATGATGTTTATCATGATTTTCTATCTCTTCTTCACTATCCGTGGCTTCTCTGTTCTTCACTCCTTGAGAATGAAGACATTATCTTTGACCCAGCATTTCCATGTGCCATTTGGCTACTCGAGTAATGGCTTTTGGTAAAGAGATAAAATCCATTAATTTTCTCAAAACATTGCTAGGGACTAGCAATATCTTAGTGTGGGGATTGATGAGTGTCTAAATACTCATCATTTTGTACCATTTAAGCGCAAAAACATCGAAAACACTCGAAATGCATCAAAATGATAAAAATATCACAAATAAGTGTTTTATGTGTTTTAAATGCAAAATATCAAAATCGGTGAAAAGCATTATAAAGTTGGCATAATTGGCGGTTTAGTCCCCAGTTTCAAAAGTTGTCAAAAACAGTCTCTGGTAAAACAAAATAAAGAAAAATGTTATTCAAGGTCCCTGAATTATTCTAAATTGTCAAAAATGGTCCTTGAATAAATCTTTTGTTAAATGGCAGAAAAGGTCCCTGAACTTTCATGAAATGTCAAGTTTGGTCCCTGGAAAATTGAAATTGTCAAATCTAGTCCTTGTACTATTGAAGGTTGTCAGTTTTAGTCCTTGTGTTAACCTTGGAATAATGGCAGAATTGGTCCTTCAAAATTTCAGAAATTACAAGTTTAGTCCTTGTCATTTAAGCTTAAAACCTAAGCCTTGTCATAACTCAAATTGACCCCTGCCATATACCCTTTTTGACCCCCCTGTCATTTCCTCATTTTGAACCTCTGGTCAAACTAAGTCAAACCCCGCCCACTTTATCCCTTACCTCCCACCACTTGACTGTAGCCCTGCTCCTCTGCAACACCTCACCCAATCACTCTCACCTTATCCCTGCAACACATCTCACCCCTCATCATCACCTCTACTCATCCACCCCCCTAGTTGCAGTTTTCAGAGACCATAAGTCAAAATAGGCTTTCCCGCCAAAATGCATAAAATGGCCAAAATGCCCAAAACTCATCTATTGGCTCACAAGGGTGGTGGGAAACACTCATAAGGACACGTGGAAGCAAATGGGAGTATAAAAGAGAGAAGAAGAAGGAAGACACGACAGTAGTTAGTTTTTAAAAGTTTTTATTTTATGTCGTTTTTTTTAGTTATCTTAATTAAGTGTTCAAAAATGTAATTCTAAGCTTTAATGTATTAAACTTTAATCACTTTATCATTGTAATTCACTTTTGAGTATCAATTCAAGGTTCCAATTATATTTCATGTTTTGAGGTTCACTGTTGAAGATTTGATTTTCAAACTCTTGTTTTAAAGCTGCTATTAGCTTATTTTTAAGTTCCATTAAGCTTACTTAAGCTTATTTAAGCTTTGAAAGCTTGGAAACCGCCCAATCAAATATGGTATATGGTCAATAAAAGTCAGCGAGAAGAAGATTGGGTTAACGGTATGGAAATGGTGTTTTGGTGATGCAGTGTTTAATCGAGATTGGGAATGGCTTAGTGTAGTGGTTTTGGTTTTGGTTTAGCTGCAAACAGTTGAACTCATGTGAGTGATTTTTTCACTTTCAAATTTCAAGTCATTTTGCATTTTATGCCTATACTTGTACCTGTGATCAATAGTAGTTCTAACCTGTAAGATATAACTTTTCACATGCACATCAAACCATAACACAAAGTAGCATATAGATGGAATTCTAGAGAGAGAAAGTTAGAGGTTTAGGGAACTTAGTGAGAGAAAGTGAAAGATATTATTATGAGCTCCAACTCTCTACCTTAGAAGGTAGAGAGTATATATAGTCTTACATAACTCGCCACACTTTGGGCTGTGGATCAGGCATACAGTGGGTAAAGACCCGTCCGTCCTCCACGGTGTTACTTAACTAAATTACTACTTAACTTAAAAGAACTACTACTACGAGCTTAACGATTACATATACTTGAGGTGACCGACACTTTAATCTTGGGAATTTCTAATTCCTAACAATCTCCCCAAGGAGGTCACCTCAATCATGTACCAAAATTACATAGAATACAAATAGATAATACATTAACAATTGATCTTGCATTCTTGATGTAGTCCTTTGCTCCTTTGCTCGTAGTCATTGATTCTTCACATTGCATGTTTGGTTATTCCAAGTGGAGGTCTTTTCTTGATCCATGTGATGATAAGTTTGAGCCATCTTTGGAGATCATCACTATCAACAATCTCGACACATCCTTTGTGGTGTTGGTATTTTGTGATGTTGTGACTTTGGGACCGACATGCTCACATTCGGATCATGAAATCTTCTCATCGAGTAGCGGAAGCTTTAGTTGATTCATGATATTGGCATCGGTGCGAAGCATGAAGTGAAAATATCGAGTCATTGATGCACTAATCATGATTTCTTTTGAGATGAATGTGTTAAGTGAGCATGCGGCTATGGATTGACCGCTTCATTACGATCATTTAAACGCCGGAGTACTGTGACAACGATTAGCAACAAATTACTTTTCAATTACAAGTCTCGCTGTGATCGGTAGAATTCCTAAGAATCTCCTTGACGGGGTTTCGCGTTGTTCTAGGCGTTCTCAAACCGAACGTCTCAAAGAAGACAACACGGAGTGAGTGAACCGGTAATTTTAAGTCCACCGATTTATGAAAAGAGATTTGAAAACAATCGTGTATTGCTCAATAGAAATTGTTTTGCAATACAACGAAGGTTTTATTGAAAATCGGTTATCAATCATAAAAACACCTTTTGATTTGAAAAATAAGTACACGGTCGATGTCTTTGAAGAAAAGAGTTTTAAGCACAGACCGGTTTTCAAAGGTATCCGTCAATCCATAACTGAACGGGTTTGATTCAAGAGATTGAATCGCCCATTGTTTCTGTTCGGTTGTCACATGGTTGATCTATATAATAGATCTCACATGCCACCTACCGAGAGCTTGTTTGATGTTGGCTCGAAGGCTTTCCATCTTCATTGTGAATATGTAAACACATCACTCGGATGTTACGGCAATACCACAAGGATAATGCGTGGGACTCAAGATATAATCTCTCTTTCCACATTGTGTGAAGCAGAGAGTCTTCATTGAAAGTGTCCTAATGAGATTTATTGATGATCTCGTGGCTCTAGACTCAATTTGTGCATATTTGGATCCTATGGCGGAGACTAGGGAGAGGGTCTCCTTCTTCAATATCAACAATCTCTAAGAGAAAGTCGATAGATAATGTCGGTTCCCGTGAGAATGAAACAAGTCCTTTTAAGAGGAACTTGAGTGGTTTGGAAAGTTGAAGTGCGGTCGTCCTTTGGGTCCATGACGTCTTGTCTTCAATACCGATGTTACCATCGGTAGCATATGAATTGAACCCGGTTTACGCCCTAAGGTTGACTAAATGGAGGGCTATTTGTTTTCACCCTTTTCTCATTCGGTTCTTTTAATTCTTCAACCCTTCGGTGCTTACCGAGACTTCATAGCTAGAACCTTGTTGGGTTTATTCGGTACTAGCTCGGTCTTAGTCCGCACTCTTCCCATATCTCATTTTCTCCTTTTATCATCATACCTAAGGACTTCTACACTAACTAGTGGATTGTCCTGGGTAGATCCCTCCGGTTCGGCGGATCATGGGAACACATACCTAACCTTATCATCCTTATATCACCGTACATGAAGTAAAGTTGGTCGGTCTATTTGGTATTGTTCATCCGCCATCGGATCAATTGAAAACCATTTGAAAATCAATTCGGATACTTGTGATATATTATCAAAGCATTTTGTACACGAATTGTTTTGATATTTTAAACGAGAACTCCCCTCAACATGTGCATCAAGTATTTGAAAATATTTTGCACACGGAGGCAAGAGAAAGAATTAACTTCTTTGATTACCATTTTCTAAAAGATATCAACATCACTTCCTCAACGGATCAAGTGGGTATAGCATTTCCGGGAAGGATGAGGTTTCCATGAATTTGCTCCCCCTCAATATGTGCCTCAAGGTTTGAAAAGAGATTTGCACATACTAGAGGGAACCTGCACATTAGGATGAATGATCACGTTTCAAAGGTTTAAGATAGATGCTCCCCCTCAACATGTGCATTGAAAATTTGAAATCGTTTGTCACATGTGGGAAGGACATCATTTACATTCATGTGAAACCATTTACCTTAATATCAGTTTAAATCCAATTTAAATCACACATTCTCCCCCGATCACAATTATCAAAACATTTGAGATTTGTGATCTCTTATAGATTTAAATTGATTTTGAAAGCTGTTAAGGAGAATTGTGACTTGATTGTGCGAGTGTTTTAACTGATACGGATCGGATTTTGAGACTTTAAACTCCATTTATAAATCATGCATGTATATCTTTTGAAAAACAATTTAATGCCAAATAACTTTTTAATTTAATTGAAATCATTCTCCCCCTCAATCAATGACATAGGTTGTTGATTGAGAGATAGAGATTTTGACAAATAAGTCCTGATGATTTTCAGAAATAGAGATCGAGTTATTTTTCAAAGCATTTTAGTTTTCAATGAGATAAATGTTTATAGAATCGAGCATGGAATTTTGAAAACATGATAAAACATGGCTCGTTCTTTCTTTAAACCGGGTTATTGCACGAAGATGACAATAAACCATTTCTCTTTCTCCCAAAAAATATTTTTGATTTTTTTTTTTTTTTTTTTTTTTTTTTTTTTTAAAGAATTCGAACAACATCTAATGACCCGTGTCATTCTTTGAATGATGACATAAAGACCGTAGATATTATCGAACCAGAAAATATGACAAAATGACAATATTATATATATATATATATATATATATATATATATATATATATATATATATATATATATATATATATATTTTTTGAATATTTTTGAATTTTCAAATTTTATGGATTTTGAAAGTTTTATATTTTTCTATTTGATTTTTGAAGGTTTTGTAATTTTGTATTTTGTTTTCGAATAAATATTTACAAGAGATAGATGAAGATAGACCTTTACTCCTCGTCTTCCTCACGAAGGCGTTTGAGAGTTACGGTTGAAGGCTTTTCAAACCAAGGCGTGGAAGAATAAACTCAAACGTTCTCTTGGAAGAGCTTTGGTGAAGATGTCCGCTAAGCGATATTCGGACCTCACAAAATATAGTTCCACCACACCTTTTTCCACTGTTCTCGATGAAATGATGTCGAATGTCGATATGCTTTGCTCTTGAGTGTTGAGCGTTGTTGCATGAGAGAGCAATAACACTTTATTATCACGATGCAGAGGATTTTGTTGAATTCAAAGCCATAGTCGGATAATTGAGATCTCATCCATAAGATTTGAGCACAACAAGATGACATGGCTATGTATTCACCTCTGTAGAGGAAATAGAAGTACTCATTTGCTTCTTTGAAGACCGACTCACAAGCTTATCACCCAAAAGCGAGCACCTCGACGTGCTTGACGTGTATCTTGACAACTGCATGATCGGCATCGTGCATAGGCCGTTAGTGACATACCGGTGTCCTTGGTACCATAGTCCCATATTGATGGTTCCTTGAGAATCCGAAGACCCGTTTAATCGCTTCAAGGTGCTTTTTAGTAGGCTTAGCACGGTATCTAGCACACATGCACACTGAGAGAACAAAATGTCTGGTCTACTAGCGATGAGATACATCGGGGATCCAATCATACTCCGATATTTAGTTTGGTCAATCATGATCCACGAGAGGTCCTCATCTAGTTTGGTTCGGTCAATCATGGGGTGTCAGCAGGTCACATGAATCAAATCCAAATTTCTTTAAAATCTCATTGCATATTTAGATTGATTTATGAAAATGCCTCGGGACTTTGTGAAATTTGTAATCCCAAGGAAAATGACATTTGTCCCATCATTGACATTTGAAACTTTGAACTCATTTCATTTGAAAACGATCACATTCCATTGGGTCGATCGAGGCAAAATAATATCATCAACATAAATTTGAACATGAATCAAATGTTTGCGACTTCACGGTGAACAACGTAGGATCAATCGCTCCTTTGATGAATCCGGTTGATAGAAGAAACTTTGACGATGTATCATACCATGCCTTGGAGCTTGCTTTAAACCGTAAAGAGCCTTCTTCAAGCGATAAGCGTGGGTAGGATGCTCTTGATTCACAAATCCTTCGGGTTGGGCGGCGTGGCGACTTCTTTAAGATCTCCGTTTAGAAATGCCGTCTTTACATCCATCGATAAACTACCATGTTCTTACTAGCGACGATTAGCCGAAAGATTACGATTGCCTCGATTCGAGCAAGCTGGAGCAAAAGATTCTTCAAAGTCTATACCCTCCTCTTGACGATATCCTTTAGCAACTAATCGAGCCTTGTTCTTCAACACATCACCATGCTCATCAAGTTTTACTTTGAAGATCCATTTTAGAGCTATAATCATAGCACGATGCAGAGCGAGCACTAACTCCCATACATCAAGACGATCAAACTCATGAATTTCATCTTGCATAGCATTGAACCGGCTATCTTCATTCATAGCGTTTTAACATCTTTTGGTTCGATCTTAGATAGTACGGAGTTGAAGAAGCACCATAAGGCATCGGTTGCGAGTTGCTTCGGGTTGATCTGAGACGAGAGGATTACCAATGATGTTGTCTAATGGATGATCGTGAGTCCATTTTACGAGGTGTTCATGTGGCATTTGTTGAGGAACTGAGGTAGGCGAGTCGATGTCTCTGAAGAAGATGGTTACGATGATGATTCGGGAGTAGCAAATATGTTTTCAAATGGAGCATCTTCGAGAGTCGCAAAGGGATTAACTTCATCATTGATGCGAAACATTTCCATGATGTACATTTGAAGAATGATGATTTGTTGGTGAGGCGAAGGATCGGCGGTGCTTCTTGACTTCTGAGATATTGAGGCCGATGGATTGACTTCATTCAACGGAATATGAGCATCCTCTGTTGTAGGGATCGGCACCTCATTAGTAGTAGACTCATACAGTTCATCAAACATGGGATCAAACAATTTCTTTACATCATCTTGGATGGAGGTACATATGGAGTTTCTTGAGAGGAGTTTGGAACAAGGGATGAACCAATAGGACTGTTTTGAAGTGCGGGTCTGAGTGGAGTGTCCAGGAGCCATTTGACCGGTCGACTCATCAAGCGTAACGTGAATTGTTTCCATGATATTTCGGGTTCTTTTGTTGTAGATTCGGTATCCCATTTTGTTTGGTGCATATCCTACAAATACTCCAATGTCGACTTTAGCCTTAAGTTTGCCCAAGTCTTGACCCTCATTAGTTGGATAGCACAAGGCACCAAACACACGAAGGAAAGATAGATTAGGTTTTTGTTGTGGACAAGTTCATATGGAGTTTTCCATGAATGGTGTGAATCGAGGAACGATTTTGTGTGTAGCATGCGGTGGCAATTGCTTGACCAGAGAAACATTGGAACCTTTGAGTAGATCGGCATTGTTCTAGCGACTTCAACAAGAGTACGATTTCGTCTTTCAACTACACCGTTACGTTGAGGGGTTCGTGGAACACTTCTTTGATGGTGATTCAATGCTTTCATAGAATTCACTAAGTTGTTTGTTGACAAACTCGGTTCCATTATCTTCTAATAATTACAGCGGTTTTGTTTAGTCTAACTGCGGTTGTTTGATGAGTTTGATGATGATATCGGGAGTTTCATCCTTTGTCCTTAAGAACTTGACCGGTGAATCTAGAATAATCATCAACCACAACTAACACATATTTCTTCCCAAAGATATTCGCACCCTCATTGGTCCACATAAATCCATATGAATCATATGAAGAACTACGTGATGAGTTAGTAGGTTTGGGTTTATGGGCATACTTCTTGCTTTTCCCAATTGACATCTTGAACAAAGATGATCCTTTTCATACTTTAGTCTAGGTAAACCTACAACTAAGTCCTTTACGGAAAGATCGTTGATGGTGCCGAAGTTCCATGACTTTGTTTTTGAAGCCTTTGATAACAAGCAGTTGGTGAAGCTCTCATCATGTCATCGATAGAGATGGTGTAAAGGTTTGAGCCACGAGTTCCTTTCAGCAGTTCCTTACCATTAAGATCTCTAACGAGCGGTATGTTTTCAAGGCTACTTCTAGATCGAATCACGAATTGACCAGCGAGAAGATTATGACCTAAACCTTCCATATAATACACTCGGAGATGACACTATCACCAACAACATAATCTCCATAACCCATAATAGCACCGAAATGATCATTACCAAATCTAACGGTCCGATGAATTTGCTCACGAAGTTCATGAGCCGTGACGGTCTCCAATCATATGCTTGGAGCGATGCGAGTCCGGTACCATAGAACGATTTGAGCGATCTGCGGTTGAACACGACAAGAATGGATAATCGGATAATTGGGATCCCCATGCAAGAATGGGTTCCATTTGGTTAGTTACAATGGTTGGACCACCCACATCGAAATAGAAGCATTCATATCAGAAAATGAGGTAATGGAATCATTGTGAATAGATGCAATACTAGTGTCGTATTAGCCCTATTTACGGTGTGACCACTTCTTAAGGAATAGTTCTACGGTGAGGCATCCATTTTCTAGTGGGCTTAATCGATTAGTCTTATGACCAACGGTATCCAATAAAGCCTATTCTTTGAATGTTCTTCTGTGGGTTTCCATTGTTTTCGACTCTCTTTCGCTTTTGCCTTTTAGCCTTTTAGCATGAATTTTAGCATTAACAAGATTAAGCGGGCAATTAACATCATTAGGCGAACATTAACATCACATCCAAGATTAGAAAGCGTAATTCAAGCAATCATCGGTACAAGGTTTGCAAATAGTATCGAATTCGAATTAATTACGAGACGCCTATGGCTAATACTAGAATCAACACGATTCGTTTTATTCGATTCAAACTTAAGGTTCCTAGATTGTTCTTCTACTCTCTTCCGGTGCACATTCTTAGCTTGAGAGGTCCTATCATTCCTTGTATTGTCTTAAGACTTTGACCGCTCCCTTTAGTGTCATGATTACTCTGTAGAGGAATGGGAACATTAGTTTGTTTTACTACTCTTTGCATCACTGTTTAGATGTCTTTGGGATCGAACTACATGCAGTGCACTAAGGTTCACATTCTTAACGCTAGAGTACCGAGACTAGTACTTCTAGAAGGCACATTGAGTTCACTTTCCTAGCATTGATGGATCTAGAATCGAACTACTCAATGGTACACTACTCCTCACATTCAAGCCATTGGGAATCGAGTGCATGTCATGTTTGGCCTTAGGCATCGAGCATGGAATCAAAGGGTTAATTCTCTCACCTAATGTCTTTGGGCATATTGTGATCAAGCATTCTAAGATTTCTTGAGATCGTTTGGCATATAAGCATGCATGTCCAATTGCATTATCATGTGGTTTCTCTAGCTTATCCTCTTAAACAATCTCACGCAGACATTCTAGGCAATCCTTAAGGGATGAGAAATATGTTTGAATGGCAAGTTTGTTGTTCCTTAGATGAGGGGACATATGTCACGGATAAAGCATATTTATTACGAGTGAGCCTTAGATACACCATTCTCCCCATTGATCATTGGCATTTTCCCTTTTACGACTCTTGATTCTCAATTTCTTTTGCAATGAAGCTATTTGTTCGTTGTTTTTGTTTCAGTGACTTTAATTGATTCAAATAACTCATTGAAATGACGTTTAACCTTTTCATTTTCTTCTAGAAAACTTTCGTTTTCCTTTTGTAAGGCATTTACTAGGTTTTGAAGATGAAACGTTTGAGAATTCGAGAATCTAAATGAGGAGGCATTTGGGAGCTGTCATATTGTTCGTTTGACCCTTTAATTGAGAGATTTGGGCTTTCAACTTTACGATCGTGTTACATCGAGCTTGAATCATTCATCTCGTTTGTTAATTTGAAAAGCGCATCAAACTCGAGCATCCGAAGATGTCTTGATATTTGAAGTTTTGACATTTTCTTTGAGATGTTGATATTTTAGTTGTAGATTAAAATACTCAACTTCTAGTTTAGAAAATGTTTAACCAAATTGTCATGATCATCCGGTTCAATTTTCTCATTTAGTTTGGAATTAGTTTTTCAAGCTCAATGACACGATCATGGGAGACTTTCGGGGCATGAGATAGTTCATGAAATTTGGAAGCATTAATAGAGCAATTTGAAGCGATGAAACAGACATCTTGAGCAACACATTCAATAATAAGATTCTCATTTAATGTATGCGTGTTCTTTCTCTCAATCTCATTATATTTTAGTGCACGCTCATAATCACTAACTTCAAGAACCATTGCATCAAATTCCTTTTCCATACCCTTAATATCGCTTCTACCCCTTTTTAAGACTCTCAAAGTGATCTTTTAGAAGTTTAAAGAAGGGCATGACCTCGTTAAATAACATTCTTTCATTTGTTCAAAACCTCTTTCTCCTTGATTATACCGATGGGAGTGATCCTTTTCTTGCAAGTTTTCTCAAAATCAACAAATAGTTGGAATATAACGTATTGGCTAATTAATGTCTTGCTTTTAGTGGCAATTGTTCTAGGTACAAGATGCATTGGTGTATTAGGAGGATACACAGTTGCTCTAGGCATTTTCGAAGGGAGGTTTGTTTCTACAATATTTTCGACTTTACCTTATCTAAATCCATTTTCCGAAGACTTGTTCGGGAGTCAACAAAGTCGAGGCTTAAACTTGTTCAAGGAAATCCAGTTTTCCTTCTTGTAATCATGAGGAGAGATGATTATGTTTTCTCTTTGCATTTGGGATCATTTTGCTTCTTATTCATCTTTTCCTAGTGATTTCATTTAATATCTTATCTTCCTCGATGCACTCAATGCAACTAGGTTTCGCCTAGGCTTAAGGACTTCATTACCATCATAAAGTACCTTATGAGCATTTCTAGCCTTTTTAATTACCTCTGGATTTGGTTCCTCTACAAGGGGCGCTATGCTTATCGCTTAGAACTCTATGCTTAGTGATCATGTGAGCGATCTGAATGGTGTTTCCTTGTAAGTACAACTTGTTTTCAAGTTTGTTTTCAAAGTTTTGATTAGAAAAATCTCTCAAGAGTTTTGATTCCTTTGCATTAAATTCTTGCTTAAGCATTTTCACATTTTCTTGAAGTTCTTGTTTTGCTTAATTTGTTTTAGAAAGTTTTCTTGCAAGGAATTTAATTCTTGTTTCAATACTTCTTCTCTAAACTTACTTTTCTAATTCTTGTACTCACTTGGACATCCATTTCACGCTTTCACAGTGGTCAACTCAAATTTTCACGTTGTTCATAAATAGCAACACGTTCCTTATAGGCATTTAGTTCGAAATTATGGAATCATCGGGAGCACATCGGTGTATTCATCAAAGACATAGTCATTGTTGATGCAGAAGATGCATCACTTGGTACAACTTCACTTTCATTTTGTTTCACGTATTGATCGTATGGGACAATATTGATATTACCCATATTTTCAATATTTGATTCAATAGTTTGATTGGTTGTACTTTGTCATGCATCATTGCACATCGACATCATCGTATAGCTTTAATACCTACGAGATGAGTTTGTCCTTGGATGGGCCGACTTGTGGTGAAGAAGAGATCTTGGGAGAAACCATTGGAGAGATGCTAGCCATAAAGATTGTGTGTGCAGTGGGTCCATCATCTACATCAGTCGTATGCATCACGATCGGTGACTTGAAAGGCATTCGATGATTGTGACCTATCTCTGAATAATTGCTCATCACATCGCATCATGGGTCTTGGCATTGCCCTTATCAAGAAACAACAATTCCTCTTCATCAACGCAGCACCATTGTCTGAGCTTGTGCCAACAACATCTTATCTCTCAAGTAATCGGCGATACGTGGGCGCTTTGGTGATGTGCGGTTCCTTGCAATGTGTCCTTCACCACCACGGTTATAGCATTTGATTGGCTTAGGTTGACCTTGGTTACCATTACTTCCTCGATTCGATTGCCAACATAACCTCTCCCACTCCACCTTTTCTTTGATCATCTTGTCTTTCTGAGCTGGTTGCCCATAAGTTTCCATCTCTTATCAAAGCATGGTTGTGAAGATTGGAGGCGGTTCGGATCTCATTGCGGTGTGGAGTTTGTTGGTGTGAGGTGAAAGTGTCTGTTCTCTTTAACCATGAGTGTTAGTTGAGTGATGAAATGTTCCATGACGGACATTTGCATCGGGTTGCTTGAACCTTGGATCGAAATGGGTGCGTGATTATGATTATCATTATTCATGGGTGCAACTTGAGAAGCATTGTTGGAAGTCCCATTATACGTGAAGAAAGCGGTTGAATCATTTGTAGACCTTGTTTCTCACGACCTTTGAGGCGATCAAGAATCCTCTTTTCAAACATGGCATGTCTCTCATTTTGAAGGAGGAAGGCATAGAGTTGCTCATAGTTTGAATCCTTCAATCCTTTAGTGAGTTTCTGAGTGACAAACTTGTGCCATTCGGGATTCATATTGTTTACAAATTTAGAGTTCAAGCGAATGTTAGGCATAGTCATCTTGATGTTTCTCATGTCATTCACCAACTTATGAAATCTCATAGTACTCATAGACACTTTCATCGGGTTTCATCTTGAAGTGCTCAAATTAGTTATAGAGTTGGGATTCTCTGTCTTCCATAGTTAATTACGAACCCGAGAGAAGCATCTTAACATTATCCCAAAGCGCCTTAGCATCGTGTTATGATTGATCGACTTGTAGATGTCTTTAGGAAGACCTTGAAGAACAATGTTTGAAGCCACGATATACGCATCAAATCTCTTTTCTCCTTATCATCAAGCTCATCATACATCTTAGATACATCCATTCCGTAAGCAGGAGTACCATCTTCATTAGTATCAAGTATGTCTCTAGTCGTTTCAACTCGATATGGTCCTTCATCAATGGATTTGAGAATATTGACACCATTTTCCTTTCAAGGCAATACAATCTGATTCGTTGAGCCCAAGAATCGTAGTCGATTCATCAAGCATGGGTGGGCAGTATCGAGTCATTGCTTGTACATCCTCGGCAGCGATGGAGATGATGGTGGGGCGTTGGTAGACATGTTAACAGTTATACGGGATTTTATAACTCAATGATTAAACCGGAAATAGATTCTTTCACGGATTTTACTAAATCAAGAGAAAACCGTAAACAATCACTCAAGTCGCTAGATGATAAAGCTCTAAGTCGCTAGAAACAAATCCACTAAGTCGCTACCAATTAATTAAGCTAGTCACCAAGTCGCTAGAATCCCAAGTCGCTAACAGAAAAACAAGTCGCTAAGTAGTAACTAAGCTACGGACCAAGTCGCTAACCAAATTTTGGCGACAATTACTGCACTACAAGTCGCTAGAAACACAAGTCGCTAAAGAGCAACTCGCTCTTGACCAAGTCGCTACCACAAGTCGCTACCGTGGTGGAGATTCCACTACTTGTACTTTAACTCGCTAGATCTAACTCGCTAGCTTTAACAACGTAAGTCGCTACAAAGCGTGAAGCAAGTCGCTACCAAGAAACTATTCAGGAGCTAAGTCGCTAGCTTGAAAAACCAAATAAACTTCACTTTTCAATCCAAAACAACCCAACCAAGATGATTCAAGCTTACCAAATGAAAACCTAAACACTTTTGATGATTCTAAACATAAAAGTACCAACAAAATTCAAACTTTAACACAAGAGATCAACCAAATGATGCAAAACCACTAAACTTTTCAAACTCAAAACCACCTAAAACCACTATAAATCCAAAGATGTGCAAGATATGATCTAACCATGGCTCTTGATACCAATTGTAAGATATAACTTTTCACATGCACATCAAACCATAACACAAAGTAGCATATAGATGGAATTCTAGAGAGAAAGTTAGAGGTTTAGGGAACTTAGTGAGAGAAAGTGAAAGATATTATTATGAGCTCCAACTCTACCTTGGAAGGTAGAGAGTATATATAATCTTACATAACTCGCCACACTTTGGCATGGATCGGGCATACGGTGGGTAAAGACCCGTCAGTCCTCCACGGTGTTACTTAACTAAATTACTACTTAACTTAAAAGAACTACTACTACGAGCTTTCTAACGATTACATATACTTGAGGTGACCGACACTTTAATACTGGGAATTTCTAATTCCTAACATAACCTGTTAATATAGTTATATTATGGTCAAGTAAACTTAGTTTGATCGGTAGCTCTATCCGGTTCGGTGTCTTTGTCGGTTTAAGTTTGCATTTCGATTTTAAAATGGTGTTTGGATTGTGCATGTAACCTATCTATTAGGCTTGTTTAGTGATTAACTCTGTTGGTTCATGTTTGTCAAGCTTATTCATGCTCTTATCTGTCTTGGTTTGTGCACGCAACATCTTGAAAGTCAAAATCCAACAAAATTGGTCTAAGCTGTCTTCTTTGTTGAGATTTTATCCAAACAAAATCTTATTTTGTGTTTGAAATACATAAACATAGATTGTAGTAGTCTTATTTCATCAATATAGATCATAATCAATCCACAAAATCAGCTCAAAGTTGGAAAAGTCAATTTTCCATGTCTTTATCAAAAGTCAATTATGCAAAACTCGGTTTTAGCTAACTAAGGTGATTTTATTGGACTCATTTCTGAGTCATTCTCAATGAAACTTATGGTTTTAAAATCTCATGCTGGTCTATTTTCTTATGTCTATTTTTGTACAATTTTGTGATTTTTTTAAAAGCTTCAAATAGGCTTGTGATTATGAGCCTAAGTACCCTGTGCAGGGCATTAAGTCTGCACAGGTTTTATGCAGGATTTGCAGAGCTTGTGCAAAGCTCATAAGAGCTTCCCAAAGTCTGAGCTTTGGATTTTAGATAGTCAGCCAGGTCTTATTCTAGTTCCAACATTTGCTTTTTGGTTTCCAGCTTATTTAAGTGCTTGTTTTTAAGCTGCAACCTGGTACCCTTTAACTGTTTTCAGCCATAAGCTCATTACATCAAATCTGTGCTAGCTTGTAATCCAGAGGTTATAGCTTGTTGAATCTTGTTGCATTTTAGTTCTTTTAGCATATTTGAGCTTCTGTTTTGGTTTGGTGCTTATTGGTCTCCATTTGCTTATTCAAAGTGCTTATTTCTTAGCACATTCCACATCAGTTTCAATTTCTTGCACATAAGCACCTGTTTTTCCATTTTTCCTAGATTCCTAATATAATTTTAGAGTTTTCCTGAAATTTTCAGATTTTTCAAGCTTGTTTGGTATTTTTCTTAATTTAAATTAGTTTTAAGCCTTTTTAAATAGCATTTAATACAAAAAATTGAGAAAAGTTTCAAAAAATAATTTTCAATTTTCTTAAGTTAAGATAAATATAAAAGCCAAAAAATATTTTTCCATATTTTTCTTAGTTAAATTTGTATTTTTAAATAATTTAAGTAGTTTTAAATAGTTTTTAATTCCTAGGAAATACAAAAATAACCAAAAAAATACAAAAATAGTTTTGAAAATTCTATTTTGTTATTTTAGATTTTTCCAAGTCATAATTTTATTTTTCTAGCTTTATTTCCTATTTTCTTGTATTTTAGGTAATTATTTATTAGTTACAAATAGTTTTTAATTAATAGTAATTAATTAAATAGTTATAAAAATAATTTTCTTTTTCTAAAATTTTCTTTTATCATTAGGATTGTAAAATGCTATTTTCATATTTTAGGACTTACATTGTTTAAAGTTTGACATTTTATTTATGCGTTACGTAGTTTTAAATTCGGTTTATAAAACATAAAAACAAAAACATCATTTTAAATATAGTGATAGCGTTTATTTAATATTTTTATCTTTTAATTTTCTTTAATTTGCATTTAAGCCCCTGTAGTTTATGGGCTTTCTCTTTAGGTATAGATCGATCACAATCTTTTCCGTTCAAATCCTGCCGATCACTTTTCGTTTGACTATTCTCGCATGACTCGTTGGGACTTAACGACTGGGAAACACTATACTCTCTGGACTTCGTTGCATTTGTTTCGGTTGTTTTAAGTTTGTTACGATTAGCCATTCACAGTGGTTAACTGCGTCATAAAACTTGACCGTTCGGGACTCGACGGTGATTGAGAAGATTTCGGTCGATTTGGGTAATTCTCCCAAGCAGGGAGGAAAACATGTCTTTGAAGCTAAGGAGAGGAAGCTAGATTTTAGAGATGAAGGTGTTACAAGTAAAGGCACAGAGGAGGTTATTGAGCAAGAAGAACAGCAACTAGATCAAGAAATTTTTAGTACTGCAACCATTGATGATTTCATTCCCACTGTAGAAGAAATTACCACTGATGATCAAGAGATTACCACTGCAGAGGAAGAAATCAAAAAGAAGAAAGGTAAAAAAGTTATGGAAAGTGAAGAGCAACCTGGAAGGAAGATTTCTAAGAAAGAACAAGCTCAATTGCTTTTGATCTTTGGGTTGCTCAAAAGATCGAGAGAAGAAGAAGAAGCAAAGAAGAAAATGTTAGATGAACAAAGTTGCGAGACTTCATGGAGGCTAAAAGATGGACGAGAATGGAGGATCTTGATACAACGGATGTTAATCCAATTTCCCTTATTCCACCTACGGTTCTTAGAGAAAAGACTCGGAGTTTTCATATGTGCCTCTGAGAAGAAGAAATAGAGTTCTTGATTGCACATGATCCAATAATCAAGAAGAAGGAAATTGACCTTGTAGGCGATAAATCTTTAAGCGAAGAACAAAGAACATCTCGGTTAAAGGACTTTATTCGAGATGAAGAATAATCAAGCACTTCAAGAGGTAATTGGTTCGATCGAGAAAGGTCAAAAGAAACCAAGGAAACCAACTAAAGCACAAGTTATTGCATACATGAAGACTTATTGTTGCAATGTTGGTGGTGGAAAAGACATCAATTCAAAGGAATGCACGATGATAAAGTTGAAAGTATCTACTACGAGTTCAAAGACAAGATAAAGATTTCATTCCAATGGACTCGAAGAAGAAGCAAGAAGGTATCTGGTTTGAAGAGAAAGGCCAAAGACGGTGATTATCGAATGCTAAGAAGACAAAGTTTCTTTGAAGAACAAGAAGTTCCAAGCGAGAAATTCTTGAAGAAACGGTGGTGATATGATTGTGATTGAAGAAGAAGATTTTATCCAGAACCACTGCAAGTCAGACATCCTATCATTGATTGGGAAGTATACATTGCTAGCAATTTTGATCCAACATCGAAGATCACAAGGCTAGGTGGTGAAACTCAATCATTTATTCAATTTGAAGATCTCATCAAAGCTTTTGACAGAGATGATCTTGACAAATTATGGAAGTTAGTTCAAGAAAGGTTTAATGCTGAAGATCCCAAAGATATGAAAGAGATGCAGTTATGAGTTAATCTTAGAAGGCTTTATGAACCAGATGTTAATGATGAATTCTGGAAATTCTCATGTTCATGTCCTAGTACTAAATGGTTCTACTATGATTCATGTGAAGTTCATCATGTTTCTCTGACAAATGGAGTAGATGCATTCATGCTTTTTGAGATAGAATATCCACTCAGGTGGAACTCTCACGGTGATGTTATGTACAACAATAAGAGTTCATGAAGACAATGAGAAGGTCGAGCATTGTTACTTAGGCTTCAAGATCAATGTTCAAGAGCTATTCGAATTTAAGGAAGAAGTGAAGTGTTTGGTAGAATTCCCCAAATCCTTGAAGATGATGCAGATTGAAGAAACTTATTGATTTTCGGAGAAATCATAAGTTTAGGGAGGATTGTTGGGAATAATCTGTTACCAGCGATAGGCTGTGGAAGATCTTGCTATGTATTGCACTAGCGGTGGAAGCGTATTACCTTCTTTGGCACATTATTACCATCTTGCTATTAGATAATTGTTAGGAAAACGTGTTTAGATAAGTATAGAAAATATCTTGTGTATATTCTATAGTTTTAGCTTTATACTTATCTTGTAAAGGACTCCTTGTACTATTAAAGGAGGTCCTAGGTCATTGTCTTAGGTACTTACTTACATACGTATCATTCACATAAGCTTCAAGGTGTAACCCTAGTGATAAGCAAGATCACTCGTATTATTCATTAATATTATTGGAGCTTAATTTTGTGTTTAATCTGTGTTCACTTACAATACATCATATAATCTGTCTTCTAAGTATTACTAAGTAAATTCGGCGTGCTTATTAATATAATACAAAATATCACTGACACTAGGTGTGTGTCCAGATCCATCATCACATGTTACCTACCAAGAGCTTGTTAGATGTTGGCTCTAGAGGGATTTCCATCTTCATCGTGAATATTTTACATATCACTCAGATGTTCTGGCAATACCACAAGGATCATGTGTAGATTTCTTAAGATATATCTCACTTTCCACATTGTGTGAAACAGTGAGTCTTCATTGATTGTGTCCTAGAGAGATTTATGGATGATCTCGTGGCTCTAGACTCAATAGTGCACATTTGGTTCCTATCTGGGAGACTAGGAGAGGGTCTCCTTCTTCAATATCAACAATCTCTAAGAAATTTGATAGATAATGTAGGTTCCCGTGAGAATGAAACAAGTCCTTTTAAGAGGAACTTGAGTAGCTTGGGAAGTTGTAGTGCGGTCGTCCTTTGGGTCCATGACGTCTTGTCTTGATCACCGGTGTTACCTTAGTAACCACCGGTAGCATATGTATTGAACCGGTTTACGCCTAAGGTTGAATTAAGGGAGGCCTATTTATTTTCACCTTTTCTCATTTCATTTCTTTTCATTCTTCAACCCCTTGAAGCTACCGAGACTTCATAACTAGAACCTTGTTGGGTTCATTCGAAGACTAGCTCGGACTCGATCGACACTCTTCCCTTTTCTCATTTTTCTTTTTTTCATCATACCTAAGGACTCTACACTATCTAGTGGATTGTCCTGGTAGATCCCTCCGGATCGGCGGGATCGTGGGGCAGTACCTAACCTAATCATCCTTATATCTCCATGCATAAAATAAATTTGGTCGGTTTTTGGTATTGTTCTTACGCCATTGAAACCAATAAAAACCATTTGAATAATCAACCCGGTACTTGTGATCTATTATTAAAGCATTTTGTACCTGAATTGAATTGTTTTGATATTTCGAAAAAGCTCCGCCTCAACATGTGCATCGTATGTTTGAAATTGTTTTGGCACATGGAGGCAAGAGGAAGAATTCACTTCCTTGATCAACATTTTCTAAAATATCGACATCACCTTCCGATCAAAATTAGTATTTCAAATACTTTAAAGATATTTTTGGGAAAGGATGTGGTTTTCGAAAGTTGCTCCCCTCAATATGCGCATCAAGATTCGAAAGTGTTTTGCACATATTAGGGAAATTCTGCACTTAGAGACAAATCAATCACGTTTCAATCCTTTTTGGTTTGATATAGATGCTCCCCCTTAACATGTGCATGGAAAATTTTAAATCGTTTGGCACATGTAGGGAGGAGAGCTTGCTAATCACTTACAAAACCATTTATCGAATTATCAGTTTAAATCCAATTTAAATCACAATATTCTCCCCCGATCACAATTTTCAAATCCATTGAGAATTGTGATCTCTATTGATTTAAATTAATTTTGAAAGCTTTGGAGGAGAATTGTGACTTGCTTTTGAAAAATATTTTAACTGATAAGGATCAGATTTTGAGACTTTAAACTCCAATGTTCAAGCATGCTTAAGTATCTTATGAAAATATAACATTAGCTAAGGTCTGAACCAATTGTATAAGACATTGCAATTGTTTGACAAATAACCCTTTTGATTTAATTGAAATCATTCTCCCCCTCAATCAATGACATAAGTTGTTGATTGACAAATAGATATTTTGACAAATGACAAGTCCAGATGATTTTCAAAAATTGAGTCCGAGTTATTTTTCAAAGCTATTTAGTTTTCATTAGATAACAAATATTTTTCAGAAGAATTTATAGAAGGAAAAATATTTGTGAAGGAAACATTTGTCTTTTGGTGACAAACATTTGTTTTAGAATCGAGCATGAGATTTGAAAAGTAAGATAAAGCATGACTGTTCTTTCTTTTAAAAGCAGTGCGATCGAAATGACTATAAACCTTTGTTTTCATTCTCTCAAAATGTTAAAAAAAAAAAAAAAAACTTATATACATTCGAACTTCATTCAAAGACCCGTGTCATTCTTAGAGTGACAACCCAAAGACCGTAGATGTTATCGAAGAAAAGAAAAAGATGGAAAAAATAATTAATTTTAATTTAATTTTTTTTAAATAAATATTTACAAGATATGGATGAAGAAAAACTTTTACTCCTCGTCTTCCTCTTGAAGACGTTTGAGTGTTTCCGGTTGTAGACTCTTTAGACCAAGTCATGGAAGGATAAACTCAAAACGTTCTCTAGGAAGAGCTTTGGTGAAGATGTCGCTAGCGATATTCGGTCTTCACAAAATATAGTTCCACCACACCATTCTCCACTTGCTCCACGATGAAATGATGTCGAATGTCGATATGCTTTGCTCTTGAATGTTGAACGTTGTTGCATGAGAGAGCAATGACACTCTTGTTATCTGTCTGAGAGGATTTTGTTGAATTCAAAGCCATAGTCGATAATTGGGATCTCATCCATAGGATTTGAGCACAACAAGATGACATGGCTATGTATTCTGCCTCGTAGAGGATATAGAAGTACTCATTTGTTTCTTTGAGGACCAACCACAAGCTTATCACCCAAAACCGAGCACCTCCGGACATGCTTGACGTGTATCTTGACACCCGCATGGTCGGCATCTCGCATAGGTTGTTAGTGACATACCGGTGTCCTTGGTACCAAAGTCCCATGTTGATGGTTCATTGGAGATACCTAAAGACCCGTTTAAGCGCTTCAAGGTGCTTTTGGTAGGCTTAGCACGGTATCTAGCACGCATGCATACATGAACAAAATATCGGTCTCTTGGAAGTAAGGTACATCGGGACCCAATCATACTACGATATTTAGTTTGGTCAACCATGATCCCTGAGTGGTCCTCATCCGGTTTAGTACGCTCCACCATGGGAGTGTCAGCGAGTTCACAAGAATCAAATCCAAATTTCTTTAAGATTTCATTAGCATATTTAGATTGGTGATAAAATGCCTCGGGACTTTGTGAAATTTGTAATCCCAAGAAAAATGACATTTGTCCCATCATTGACATTTGAAATTTGGAGCCCATCTCCTTAGAAAAGCGGTCACATTCATTGGGGTCGATCGAGGCAAAAATAATATCATCAACATAGATTTGAAAGTGAATTAAGTGTTTGCGACTTTACGGTGAACAATGTCGGATCAATTGCTCATTTTTTGAATCCATTAGATACAAGAAACTTCGATGGCGTGTCGTACCACCCTTGGAGCTTGCTTCAAACCGTAAAGGGCCTTCTTGGCGATAGACATGAGTAGGATGCTCTTGATTCACAAAACCTTGAGTTGGTGGCGTATACTACTTCTTTCGGATCTTCATTAAGAAAAGCCGTCTTTACATCCATCGATAGACTACCATGTTCTTACTTGCTTGCGTTAGCCGGGAAGATTCGATTGCCTCAATCGTGCAAGCTGGAGCAAATGATTCTTCAAAGTCAATACCCTCCTCTTGATGGTATCCTTTTGCAACCAATCGAGCCTTGTTCTTTAGCACATCATCATGCTCATCAAGTTTTACTTTGAAGATCCACTTTAGAGCAATGATCATAGCACATTCGGGAGCAACTACTAATTCCCATACATCTAGTCGATCGAACTCATGAATTTCTTCTTGCATGGCATTGAACCGGCTATCTTGATCATGGCGGTTTAACGTCTTTTGGTTCGACCTTAGATAGTACTGAGAGTTGAAGAAGCACCATAAGGCATCGGTTGCAAGTTATTTGAGTGGATCTTTGGATGAGAAGGGTTTCCAATTATGTTGTCCAATGGATGGTCATGTGTCCATTTTCTAAGGTGTTCGTGTAGTTGTTGGTGAGGGCTGAAGTAGCGAGTTTGGATCTCGATGAAGATGGTTCAGAGCAAATATGTTCTCAAATGGAGCATCTTGGGAGTAGCAAAGGGTTATCTCCATCATAGGTGCGAAACATTTCCATGATGTACACTCGATGATTGAGGATTTGATGATGAGGATATGTGATCCTGCGATGGCGCTTCTTGACTCGATGACATAGAAGCGAAGGGTTATCTCGTTGGTGGGTTGGGGAAACCTCTGTTGATGAATTTGGTGATCATTAGCAATAGGCTCATAGTGTTCATCAAACATTGGATCAAACAATTTCTTCAAATCATCTTCCGAAGGGGTACATATGGAATTGCTTGTGAGGGGTTAGGTACAAGAGAAGAACTAATGGGATTACTTAATGAATGTTGAGATGTGGGTCCAAAACTTGATTATCTTGGAGCCATTTTCCGGTCGACTCATCGAACATGACGTGAATAGTTTCCATGATATCTCGGGTTCTTTTGTTGTAGATTCGGTAACCCTTCCTGTTTGGTGCATAACCTATATCTTGACCATCATTCGTTGGATAGCACAAAGCACCAAACACACGAAGGAAAGAGAGATCAGGTTCTCTATTGTGGACAAGTTCGTATGGAGTTTTTCCATGAGTGGTGTGGATGAGAGAACGATTTGGGGTGTAGCGGTGGCAATGGCCTCACCCATAAGAACATTGGAACCTTTGAGTAAATTAGCATAGTTCTTGCGGCTTCCACAAGAGTATGATTTCGTCTTTCAACTACACCGTTCTATTGAGGAGTTCGTGGAACACTTCTTTGATGACTGATTCCAATGCTTTCATAAAACTGACTTAGTTCTTTGTTAACAAACTCAGTTCCATTGTCCGTTCGGATGATTCTAACAGTCTTGTTAAGTCGAACCTGCAGCTGTTTGATAAGTTTAATGATGACATATGGAGTTTCATCCTTTGTCCTCAAGAACTTAACCCAAGTGAATCGAGAGTAGTCATCAACAATGACTAACACATACTTCTTTCCATTAATTGTTTGCACTCTCATGGGTCCACACAAGTCCATATGAAGGGTATGAAGAACTTCCATAACTGAGTTTGCGGGTTTGGTTTTGTGGGCATATTTCTTGCTTTTTCCCAATTGGCATGCTGAACAAAGATGATCTTTTCATACTTTAATCTTGGTAAGCCTCTTACTAGGTCTTTTGGAAAGGTCATTAATGGTTTCAAGTTCAAGTGATTGAGTCGGCGATGCCATAACCATGACTTTGTTTTGAAGCCTTTGACAACAAGCGCATTGGAGAAGACTTCATCATATATTCGATAAAGATGGTGTATAAGTTTGTACCACGTGTACCTCTTAAAAGTTCCACACCATCAAGTTTTCTAACGAAACAAGTATGTTTTCTAAAAGCCACTTCTAAGCGGAATCGCGAATTGACCGACGAGAAAACAAATTATGACCAAGACCTTCAACATAGTATACCCGGAAATTACACTGTCACCAACCACATAATCTCCATAACCCATAATTGCCCCAAAATGGTGGTCCCGAATCTAACGGTCGATAAATTTACTCACGAAGTTCATGAGCATGGCGATCTCCGGTCATATGCTTGGAGCGGCTGAGTCCGGTACCACGAGCGATTTGAGCGACCTACAGTTGAACACTGACAAGAATGGATAAGCGGACAATTGGGATCCCCATGCAAGAATGGGTTCCACTTGGTTAGAAAACGAGATTGGAACATCCACATCAGAAACCGAGTCAATACAATCATTAGAGGTAGATGTCGGGCTAGTAGAAACATGAGATCTATTCAAAGTATGTTCACTTCTTAAGGGTATAGTTCTACCAGTGGGCATCCATTTCC
This sequence comes from Chrysanthemum lavandulifolium, assembly GCA_022545495.1. Taxonomy (NCBI): domain Eukaryota; kingdom Viridiplantae; phylum Streptophyta; class Magnoliopsida; order Asterales; family Asteraceae; genus Chrysanthemum; species Chrysanthemum lavandulifolium. The sequence continues at coordinate 142,577,497 of CM040246.1, read as the reverse complement.
TAATGGGCATTGATCTAGATAATTTAGGGCACAACTCATTAAGAATGAATTTACGGCCAGTAGGAATCCAATAATAACCTACATTACTAAATTTTCTTCCTGTTGGTTTCCAATGTTTTCTACCCCTCTACCGCCTTGGTCTTCTGACCTTTTTATCCTATTGACTAGTGTTAACCATTTTAATAGGAAATTTTGTAGTATTACTCATCTCATTCACAACACATTCATGATTAATACCGAAATCAAGCATTCATTACATGTTTTGCGATAGTAGCGAATTGAATTAATTACGATGCGCTTATAGCTAATACTAGAATCAACACGATTCGTTTTATTCAAATCAAACTTAATGTTCCTAGGGTGGTCTTCTCTCTTCCATTGATCACTCTTAGCTTGCGAGGTCCTATCTTGCTTTGTATTGCACGGAGGCTTTGACCGCTTGCTTTTGTACCACCGATTACTCTGTAGAGGGAATTATGGGAACATTAGTTGGTTTTACTACTTTTGCATTCACGATCTAGAAGTCTTTGGGATCGAAGTACTTATAGGCACATCAAAGCTCACATGCTTGACTTTCGGCATAGAATGAGTTGCATGCTTAGCACTAGGCATAGAACAGGGCATCACAGCTTTATCTTTCACACATAATGATTTAGGGCATGTTGCTCTTAAACATTCTAACAGCTCCTGAGATTGTTTGGTATATAAGCATGCATACCTAATTTCACTATCAAGTGACTTATTTATGCGATCCTCTTTTACAATCTCACGAAGACATTCTAGACTATCCTTAAGGTGACATAAATAGTTATGAAACATAATTTTGTTATTTATAAGATGAGGAGGAATGTATTTAACAATCATAGTATACTTAGAATCTGCGGATGCCTTTGATGCAACATTCTCATTAAAGACAAGTGGCATTTTCCCTTTTACAGAATCTTGATTCTCAATTTCTTTATGTGAAGTTATTTTTCATTGTTCTTATCACGAGTGACTTTCATTGAATCGTATAACTCTTTGAAGTGTCGTTTGACCTTTTCATTTTCTTCTAGAAAACTCTCATTTTCTTGTTGTGTCGTTAATGATGTTTTGAAGATGAAAGTTTTGAGAAAATTGAGAATCTAAAGGAGGAGGCATTTGGGAGCCAATCACATTGTTCTTTTCACCCTTTAATTGTAAAATCGGGTTTTCAACTTTACGATCGTGTTACGGTGAGCTCGAATCATTCGTCACGTTTGTTTATTTCAAAAGCGCATCAAACTCGGAACATCCGAGGATATCTTGATGGTTGAGGTTTTAACATTTTCTTTGAGATGTTGATATTTTAGTTGCAAATCAAAATGTTTAACTTCCGACTTAGAAAAGTGTTTTACCAAATTATCGTGATCATCTGGTCAATTTTCTCATTTAGTTTTGAGTTTTTGTTTTCAAGCTCAATGACACGATCTTGGGAAACTTTCAAAGCAACAGATAATTCATGAAATTGAGGCGATAATAGAATACTTAGTAACGATATAAAACACATCTTGAGCCACACAACTCGATATCAAGTTCTCATTTAAGATATGCATATTCTTCCTTTCAATTTCATTATATTTGAGTTCCGTTCATAATTATTGACCTCAACTATCATTTCATCAAATTCCTTTTCCATTTCTTTAATGTCCGAGTCTATCCCCTTTTGAAGACTCTCAAATTGATTTTTAATTGTTTAAAGAAAGGCATGACCTCGGTTAAATAACATTCTTTAGTTTGCTCAAACCCCTTTCCCTTGATTATCCACAGTAGGTGTGATTCTCTTCTTACATGTCTTCTCAAAATCAACGAATAGTTGATAAACAACATCTGGTGATTAAGAGTTTCGGGAACTAAATGCATTGGTGTATTCGGAGGATACCACGATGGTGGAGGCACTTTCCTAAGGGAGTGCTTGTTTCAACAAGTACATTTGCTTTTTGCTTATCTATGTCTTTCTTCCAAAAAACTTGTTCTGGGGTTAATTAAGTTTGAGGCTTAAACTTGTTCAGGGAAATCCAATTTTCTTTAGTGTAATCATGGGGTTTGACCGTTATATTTTGCTTTTTACACCGAGGATCTTTTAGCTTCTTATCCATTTTCTCCCTAGAGGCATCTTCTAATTTTCTATCCTCTTCCGTGCTTCCAATACATGATGGTGTTTGCCTAGGCTTGAGGATATCATTACCATCTTATACAATCGTATGGTGAGCTTTAGCCTTTTTACGATGCTAGAGATTTGGCTCCTCTACTAGAGGAATACTATGCTTATCGCTTAAGATTATGTGCTTAGTGATCATGTGAGTAGTCGAATGGTGTTCCCTTATGCGTCTGAGCTTTTTTCAAGTTTATTTTTCAATGTTTTAGATTGGAAAAGTCATTCAAAATTTTGATTCCTTAGCATTAAATTCTTGTTTAAGCACTTTAACATGTTCTTGAAGTTCTTGCTTTTGCTTATGAGCTTTTGTAAGCTTTTCTTGTAAGGAGCTTAACTCTTGTTTTAACATTTCTTCTCTAAAATTACTTTTCTAATAATCATGACGTATTTGGTTATCCATCTCACGCTCACGGGTGATCAATTCGAACTTAGCACATTGTTCATATATAGCAACTTGTTCTTTATAGGCATTTAGTTAGAAATAATAGAATCATCGGGCACATGCGTGAATTCATCAAAATATAGTCATCATTGACTGGAAGATGCATTACTTGGTACAATTTCACTTTCATTTTGTTTCACATATTGCTCATATGGGACAACATTGATATTACCCATATTTTCAATATCGATTCAATAATTTCGATTGATTGTACTTTTTGGCGCATCTTTTGCACATCAACATCATCATTATAGTTTTAATACCTACGAGATGATAGATTCCACGGAAGGAGTGGCTGTTTAGGTGAAGAAGCCCTTGGAGTTACCATTGGTGAGATATTAGCCATGAAGATGGTGCAGGCGGTTGGTTCATCGTCAACATCCGAATCAAATGCATCACAATCTGCGACTTGAATAGCATTGGGATTGTTCGACCCATACCCTGACCGGCTATTCATCCACATCAACATCATAAGTTTTGGCATTTCCTAAGCAAGAAATAGCAATTCTTCCTCATTCGAGATTGCTTCACTGTCTTGAGCTTGGACCGGCAGACTTATCCACAAGTACTACGCATTTGTGGGCGTTTGGAAGAGTGCAATTCCTTGCGATGTGTCCTTCTCCACCACAGTTGTAACATTTAATGGGCTTTACTTGACCTTGAGCCATGTTCCTTCCACGATTACGATTACCCATATATCACCACCACCGCCAACATTCCCATATCCGGCACCGGCATTCCCATATCCGGCTCCAACATTCCCATATCCGGCTCCAACGTTCCCTTGCTCATTATGTGGAAGGTATGCATTTTGTCTTCCTTGCACATTTTGCACCACTATCTTTCCTTCTTTAATGATAGCATGATTGTGAAGATTTGTGTGATTCGAGATGATTGTTGGTGTGTGGGGTGAGATTCAAGTTTTGCTTGACCATAAGAGCCAGTTGATTGACAAAGTGTTCCATGACCGCTTGACATCGGGAGGCTTATACCGGATCAAGAATGAGCTTGTGGTTACCATTTCCGATGGGTATGACTTGTGATGCTTTGGTAGTAATCCCTACATTGGTGTAAAATGCGGTTGAGTTATTTGAAGAGCTTGCATCTCAACATTGGTCTTGAACTTTTCCATGATCATTCGCTCAAATGAAGCATGTTTCTCATTTTGTAGTAAATAAGCATACAATTTCTCATAATTGGTGTTCCTCAATCCTTTGTTAAGTTTGTTGCGGTGACAAATTTGTGCCATTCGGGATTCATGTTGTTCACAAACTTTGAATTTATTTGGATATTTGGCATTGTCATTTTGATATTCCTCAAGTCATTCACGAGCTTGTGGAACCTCACATAGTATTCGGTGACATTTTCCCTTGGGTTCATCTTAAAGTTCTTAAAATCATCATCGATTGAGACTCTCATCTTCTTTAGCTAATTACGAACCGAGAGAAGCATCTTGACATTGTCCCAAACTACTTTGGCTTCAGTGTTGTAGATGTCCTTTGGTAGACCACAAGTACAATGTTTGAGGCCCTAATATCAACATCGTATCTCTTTTCTCTTTATCAGTAAGTTCATCATATGTCTTTGGTCTATCCAATCCTAATGTCACCGAGCCATCGCAGCAGGTTTCAAGTATGTCTATGGTAGTCTCAACTTGGTATGGTCCTTCATTAATTGATTTGAGAATGTTAACTCCATTTTCCTTACCCAGCGGTGCAACTTTGATTCGTTGAGCCCATGAGTCATAATCGGTCCTATCTAACATGGGTGGGCAGTATCGATCCTGCTATTTGAGCGTCCTCATTCTGAAGAGATGATTGTAGGCGCATTGGTAGACATGATTCTGATTCACGGATTTTATAACTCTTTGATTAAGCCGGAAATAGATTCTTTCACGAGATTTTACTAAATCAAGAGAAAACCATAAAATGTAACAATCAGAAACAATAATTCACCAAGTCGCTTCAAACCTTGAAGACAAATCGCTTTTCACCAAGTCGCTAGGTATACAAGTTGCTCAAGGGACAAGTCGCTAGAGAGATAAGTCGCTTGTGTGACACAAATCGCTATGAAGACAAATCGCTAGTAACAACTCGCTAGAAGGACAAGTCGCTAGTGACACAAATCGCTATGAAGACAAATCGCTAGTGACAAGTCGCTAGACACAAAAGTTGCTAAAGTAACAACTCGCTAGAAGGACAAGTCGCTAGTGACAAATCGCTAGACAAAAAGGTACGTCCACTACTTTGTCCTTTTTGTCGTTTTGTCTCAAAAGACAAATCGCTTAGTGCACAAGTCGCTTCACACAACACAGACAAGTCGCTTAAAATGTAGAGACAAATCGCTACGAAGAAATCAAGTACGAGACACAAGTCGCTAGGATGAAACATTCAAAAACACCACTTTTCAATCCAAAAACAACCCAACCGCGATTCAAGCCTTCCAAATTAAAACCTAAGCACTTATAATGATTCTAAACATAAAAGTACAATCAAAATCCAAACTTTAACACAAGAAATGGTCCAAATGATGCAAATACCACTAAACTTTTTCAAACCCAAAACCATATAGAACCACTAGAAATCCAAGAACATGTAAGAGAGATGATCAAACCATGGCTCTGATACCATTTGTAACATATTGAATTTCACAAACACATCAAACCATAGTATATATGGGGCGTATGGCTTAGGGTTTAGAGAGAGAAAGTTAAGAGGTTTAGGAAGCTTAGTGAGAGAAAGAAAAATCTTATTATGAGCTCCAACCCTCTACCTTGGGAGGTAGAGGGTATTTATAGTATCTTACAAAATCGCCTCCTACGGGTGTGGATCGGGGCATACGGTGGGTAAAGACCCGTCAGTCCTTCACGGTGTTACTTAACTAAATATTAACTAACATAAAATAACTACATTGCGAGCTTTCTAGCGATTACATATACTTGAGGTGACCGGCACTTTAACAACTAGATTTTCTAAATCCTAACACACACATTGAGGTACAAATATTATGTCATTTCAATAATGGCGTTCTTTCTCTCATGACTCTTGTTCATATTCGATATTCGATTCGTATTCGCTTTGCTTTGATTTGATATTATTGCCATGATATGATTCGGCATTTGATATGATATAACTCTATATGATCTAATCAATCTTTGATTATTTGAATTGTCATGCTTTGATTTGATTCATTTGATTTAATTCCTTACTTATATGTTCATTTCCTTTCTGCTATGCCCATGCTATATTTGTAACTAGTCGTGGAGGTACCATGTCTATGTCTCTGATGCACCAATGGCATGACATTATCTGTGGCGATGTGATTAGTCCACGACATTCCCTATTATATATGCATGATTGGCCATTATTATGATAATTATATGTGAATACGTATGTACAGTTTCAAACTGGCATATGTATATTTGATTTGATTTGCATGGAGCATATGGATGCATCTTAGGTACATTGATTCGATTTGGTGATGTGGTGAGTGTGTGCGATACACCCCCTCACATTTGGTACATTGGAACTAGCTACTCCATGTACAACTTATGATTTGACGGATTATGACATGTGATTTGAGATGTGGCTATTGGAGTATCTCCTTTAGTATTTGAGCTCATAGGCAGTATTCTGATTATGTGAGTATGTGATCTCTGACATTCTTATTCATTTGTTTGCTATGCCATATTTTATTCAGTTCTCCATTTGATTACATATTCACTCAGTATCCTTATGTGATCTATCCGACTACCATGCTATACTCCAGTTCATTTGATTTACTATACTCTCACTCCATTTCTTTTGGCTACCAAGCTTATACTTCAGATCACCACGCCATCCATTTACTATGCTATTATGTGACTGCTTACTTGATTCATCCGTTTACCATGCTATCATCTGATTATTTTATTCATCTGGTTACCATGCTATTATGTGATTGTTTAATTCATCTGGTTACCATGCTATTATGTGATTATTTGATTCATCTGTTTACCATGCTATTAGGTGATTATTTGATTCATTTATTTACCATGCTATTATATGACTATTTGATTCATCCGTTTGCCATGCTATTATGTGATTAATTGGTTCATCCGTTTGCCATGATATTATGTGATTAATTGATTCATCCGTTTACCATGTATTACCTTTGCTCGATTATTTCGATTGTTTATGATTCACATTCGGTATTTCTATCGCTATTTGTGGCTACCATGCTTGTACTTCTATTTGGTATTTTCGTTGCTTATGATATTGGTTCGGCATAATAATTGATGATTACGACTTGTTGACTGCCATGCTTATTGAATTCATTTTAACTTATACTCACTGATTATCGATTTGTTGGTTTGCCATATTTATGTTCGATTGTTTCTCTGGGTGATATGCTTGTACCTTTGTTCGGCTACTTGCTTTGGTTATGATAGTTGTTCATCAACTCCTATTTGATTATGTTTGGTATTTGTATGTTTTGGATATCTATATGTGCTTATATCATCCACTAATGTGTTGCCTTGCTTTGGTCTCCTTGGTTTGTTCCTTACGGATATCTGTTAATATTGTGTTATGAAGGTTCCTCATAGACTCATTGTGCTCATTCGTTCTGAATTCGTTATTAGTTTCCTTTGATTTATTTTGTATTTTTATTATGTTCGACTTTTGTTTTCATATTTGTTCTTTGGGCTTTTTAAGCTCGGCCGCATTTTCTTTTCCATGCGGCATGTACCAAGTGGGATCTTTGGGCTTTGATAGAAGTATTTGAGTGAAGCCGACCCTAGTTTTCCTTATCATTTTGGACTCATTTTGAAGAACATTTGTTTTGATATTTCATTTCTTTTAGACATGTTGGATTATGTATTTTCTTTTGAATCCATTCGTTTATATGACTTGATATTTTATTTAATAAGACTTCCGCTTGCGTTTATATGCTTTGTATGACACCATAATGTGACATTTTGACCCGTGTCGGGTTGGGGTGTTACAGTTACCCCAGAGAAAAACAAATGATAAAAAGGGATACATGTGAAAAATAAAAGCAAACATATATTAATGGGATAATAACAAAAAAAAATGCATCAAACTTGACAACTTTTATGATTGTATGTTTTTTTTTTTTTTTTTTTTTTTTTTTTTTTGTATCTCAAACCGTTTGAATTTGTGTTATTCTATGTATCTAGTCAAGCTAAACTTGGCATCGTTAGTCCTTTATACTAACGACCGTTAGTAATTAACTTAAAAATCCGTTTTCTTACGTTTTTATACGTTTTCATGCGTTTTCGTCCGTTTTCTTACGTTTCATCCGTTTTCATCCGTTTTATACGTTTTCGTCTATTTTTGTACGTTTTTGTCCTTCTTTGTACGTTTTTGTCCGTTTTGGTACATTTTCTTACGTTTTCATCCGTTTTCGCACGTTTTCTTATGTTTTCGTACGTTTTCATACCTTTTCATCCGTCTTTATTCGTCGGTTTTCTAACATTTTTATACGCTTTCGTTCGTTTTTACATGTTTTCTTACGCTTTCATATGTTTTTTTTATACGTTTCATCCATTTTTATATATTTTCGTTCGTTTTATCGTTTTGTTCGTTTTTAGCGTGTTCGTCCATTTTATATGTTCGTATTCATATTTTATGTTTTACGTTTTCGCTTTCGTTTTATCGTTTTCGTTCGTTTTATAAGTTTTCGTTCGTTTCACATGTTTTCGTTCGTTTTTACACGTTTTCTTACATTTTATTTCGTTTTTATACGTTTTCAATTGTTTTTATGCATTTTCACCCGTGTTTACACGTTTTCGTTCGTTTTTTTTCATGTTTTCGTCTGTTTTTACACATTTTCGTTCATTTTTTTCACGTTTTCGTCCATTTTTACACATTTTCATACTTTTCACCCATTTTTACATATTATCTTACGTTTTTATCCATTTTTATATGTTTTCGTTCGTTTTCATACCTTTGAAAATGAAAAAAACGTATAAAGTGGACGAAAACGTATAAAAACGAACGAAAACGTGTAAAAACGTAGGAAAACATATGAAAAACGTAAGAAAACATATAAAAATTGTATGAAACTTATAAAATTAACATGTAAAAACAAACAAAAACGTATAAAAATGAACGAAAATGTGTAAAAAAGAATTGAAATGTGTAAAAATGGATGCAAATGTAAGAAAGTGGATGAAAACGTATAAAATGGATGACAGCGTATAAAAGCGTGTGAAAACATGTAAAACAAGCGAAGCGTATAAAACAAACTAAAATGTGTAAAAGCGGATGAAATCATTTATAACGGATGAAAGCGATGAAAACGCTTAAAACTAACGAAAACATGTAAAACATATCTGGCGTATGAAATGAATGAGCGATGTAAAAGCAGATGAGAACATATAAAAGCGGATGCAAGCGTATAAGCGGCAACGATGATGGCGATAAAAGCGTAAGAAAACGACAAAAATGGATGAAAGCATATAAAAACGGATGAAAACGTAAGAAAATGTACAAAAATGGACGAAAACGTATAAAAACGGATGAAACGTATAAAAATGTAAGAAAACAGACGAAAACGTACAAAAACGGACAAAAACGTATAAAAACGGACGGAAACGTATAAAAACTGACGAAAAAGTATAAAACGTAAGAAACGGGATGAAAACATATAAAACGAATGAAAACATAAGAAAATGGACGAAAATGTATAAAAACGGATGAAAACGTATACAAACGTAAAAAAACAAAATTTGTTGTTATTTACTAACGGTCGTTTGTATAAAGGACTAATGATGCCAAGTTTAGCTTGACTGAATACATACAATAACACAAATTCAAAAGGTTTGTGATACAATGACAAAAAATAGATGGCTACATACAATCACAAAAGTGGTCAAGTTTTATTTTTTAAATCCCTATATTAATATGTACAACTAATCATAGATGATTTTTCATTCAAATGACTAATAAAAGGTCTATTTTAAACATGCGAATAGAACCTGTAATAATCACCTTCAAATAGAAATCATTAAGAGGGAATTTTTTAAATGAACTCTTTATAGTGGTACATTACCAATATAAACCTCGCACAGACATTTTTCCAAAATGAATATTATCCATCAGATTGATTAGTAGAGTAGTTTTTAACCGTACATGTGTATCACCCAAGAGCTGACCAAGTGGTGGGTGAGGACAGGGGCCTGGGGAAGGACGGGCAAGGTGTGTTGGGTGAGCAGAGTGTTGTATTTTGTTAGGCGAATGAAGTGATGTGTAGTCTTTGTGGAATTCTTGGCAAAGAAGGTGCATGGATTCACACGAATAGTTGGTAGGTTTATACACTAAAGGATAGTTGGTAGTCTTGTCATTCATGTAGCCTTCTTGCTTGCATAGTGAGGATAGTTGGTAGCAAATGGTAGGTTGTACATAAAAGTATGACATGCAATATTATATTATATAAATATATATGAGTGTCTGTAATATATGTGTGAGAGAGATAGTATGTATGTGTATTTTACTATGTATGTGAAAGCGATTGTTGGAAGTTGATTTTGGTAAAGGTTTGAAGTTTAGTCCAACCTTGTAAGTGTGGATGCATATTAGTTCAGATTAGTAATTAGCTTAATCATCAACCCATCATCCACCAATCATCTACACCTAAGATAGCAAATTTAAGTGAATTAAACATATGCATACCTTTAAAATTGAATTATGGTCGTCTTTTTAACATGGATTCCATGGCGATTCAATAATCACAAAGATCTCATTGGCATAAACGCATCCCATTGTTTAATATTTGATTGTTTAAAAAGTTGAAGTTCTAAGCGGGGACTATTCGGAAGAAAGAAAAAAAGGAAAATATTTTTAAAGGTATCATGTAACCTTTGGAAAATTTCCACTTGTATTTTAACAAAAATACTTATCCATTTTACATGTCATTTTTTTAAACGCTAATGATTAATCTGGTCACAACAACCAACTAGTGTGGCGTAACTCACATTATGTGCTCACCGACACCAACATGCCTTATGTTTAATTCAAATAAATATCCTTATGTGTCAAGTATAAAAGTTTTCAACTTTTATGTTATTTAGTTAACGTCACGATTGTTAAATGTTCAAACTAAACATTTGCTAATTATTAGAGTTTTCACGAAACCCTAATTTATTATAAATATGATTTTACATAACTAAATCATAAACCCTAATTTAAAACACTCCAAAGCTAATGTACAAGCTTTTAAAGCACGAAAAAATAACTTTACATTATTTCCGGTTACAAACCCTACTTTACAAATTCTATGATCTTACGTAAATAACATCACAAACTCTAATTAATATGTATATGACTTTTATGAAAATAGAAATGTACAAGTCTCTCATGCACATGTACAAGTCCTTAATGCATAGAAACTTAATATTAATATAAATCTTATTATAATCCTCCGTGTACCTACTTTAAAGCACATATTACAAGTTCTTAATGCACAAGCCTTGAAATGGGTTTTATTATAAATTATAAACTTAAAGTACAAGCCCCTAAAGCTAGTAGTACAAGTATTTGAAGCATAAGGATTAAAAATACATTTCTTTTAATCTAAACTAAACTAGAAACTTGTAAACCTAACCAAAGACTCCAACTAAGTTACTTACTCTCCTAAACCTTTAAGTACAACATCCTTTAGCCTATGTACAAGTGATTCAAGCACAAAATGTCACCCTTATTCCTTTCTTGGTTCGAATGGAAACAAAACAAACCAAACCAAGCCCTAACTAGTTTCCAAGCTAACTAGATCCTAACTAAGCTTAATTAAGAAGACAATACATCTCATCTTATCATCTTCCATCTTGTTCCCAAGACTTTCAACAAATGGTCAAAGTTATCAAGCTATGCACATGGTTTTGTTGCAAAACCATTCAAATCACCAACATTTTCACATGCAAATCTTATCTTCTCTAAGTGTTCATGTTATAATCTTCTATGACCCTTCTCATGTCTCCTATCTTCATAACATAAATCTACAAGTGGCAACATTCATTGAATCTGGACATTAAGCTTATGGTTATATATAGTCGATCAAACAAACATCCTTTTCGTTCATCCCTTGCTTTCTAACACACAATACCCACACACACTCTCACCTACTAAAATTCAAGTTCAAGAGAAGAAGAAGAATTCTAGAGTAAAGTTGTTCCATGTTCTAGTTCTTTCCAAAAACCAACCCTTTTAACCCCTAGTTTATGTTTCCTTAAACATCATCAATTACTTGTCTTCATGTTTATGCTATACTATATATGCTCTTTATATATGATCATGATGTACAAGTTGATAAAAACAAGTTCAAACTTATAAAACTTACATGTTAAATTTAAGTTAAAACTTGTTAGAAGCTTAGTTGTAGTAACTATTTAAAATACTTGTATATTGAGTTTTAACATTACAAATTAATTACAGGAAATAAAAATGAGAATCTAGGCTTTTGAATCACCCAAAACAGCTTTACGGTTTGAAAGATACGGCCAAGTAAAGTTACAGAACAAAATACTTTCTGTAACAGATTCTAAAACACAATTTTTGAGGCATTTCTAGTCCGATTCGTCAGAACGTTAAAGCACGAAAGTTGTCCGGAACGACGTTTTATTCAAAACTTCGGTGCGGGTGCGGAGAACACAAAGCGATGCCTATTTTCTATCAATATTTTACCGACTTTCAAATAGTCGCGGCTATATACTTGGAAATCGACTAGGTAAACCAAGCGGCCTAAAGGCCTTAAGTCGAGACCCATGACAGCGGCTAAGGCCAAGGTCGAGGTCTCGAGGCCTTGGCATCCAAGACCAAAGCCACATCAAGGCCATGCCTAAGGCCTCAAGGCTTCCTAAGCGAGACCATTAAACCAGGCCTTATCCTTGGCAAACCAACACAAA